>OZ007582.1:18515817-18930817 GCA_963931925.1 Onchidella celtica
TACAGGGACCGGCTGTATGACCTTTTCTCCCAGATAGAAAAAGAGTTTGAACAGTTGTATGCAACCAATGTGGCATGTAAGTTGAGGGCTTTCAGAGTTTGTCAGTCAGGACTACCGGCCAGCTCTGACAGATATTGTTTTATTTCGGTATAATCTTTCGTGTACCATTTGTACCCTTTTCTTTATGGTATTGCTATTTGTTTGTCAATCAGTGTGAAAGCAAACTTCTTTGGAAACGCTATCAGAACCTCGGAGTTTTCCTTTTTAACATCAAGTTATTCTGTCACATGCCATAGGAAAGTAGTTTTTTTTTTATCATTTCAATTGCCAGTTTGAACAATTTAGGCACAAGCAGTTTGAGAATTGGCAGATGTTGCATATGACACGTCTTGTTTTCTCCCAGAAAAATAGCGTCCCAGCAGTTAGTATTGAAGGACCGTATGTCATAAAGGGTGAAAATAGGGTTGAAGTTTTACATTGAAAAGAGCATCTTGAACATTTATAATAAACATTAGAAAACATGCCAACTTGTAAGATGATATTATTGACAGTATTTCTGTTTTGTGCGCCAGCCAACCCGACATATTTTTATTGTGGCGAGGGATTTGCTGCTGTGCTTGGCCCAGCCTGTTTTGTTTGTTAATTGTTCGACTGTCTGTGTTGGTTCACCATTATTTGATATGAAATTTGCAATTGCATCATTAGTCAAGGTGAAAGTGAAATTGTCTTGACTTTTACTGTAATTATAATGCTTGATGTAGACAGCATTTTTGTATAATCTAGGAATGTTAAGACTGTAGATTTAGGAATTCATATTAAGCTTGGAAAACATAGGTCGCTTCCCTGGCAAGCTGAACATTCTTTTTTCTTTTCTCTGTCTCTCTCTCTCTCTCCCTCTCAGTGTGTCTCACATTCTTTGACTTGTTTTGCTTTCACATTTCCCCCCTCTGTTTGTCCTTCCTTTCTCCTCTTCATCCACATGATAGTTTTGTATTTTTTCGTCATCTTCAGTTCCTTATCACAGTTTTTTTTTCTTCATCATTTCTATTCTTTTCCATGTACCTTTCGTCCAGCTGCTTCTTTTTGATAATTTTACGTTTGCTTCTCTGTCCTTTATCGTTGATCATCCTTTAATTACCACTATATTTCACCATCCAGTTCCTACTTTTGGGGTATAGAAGTGGCGTCCTAGAAATATCTTTTTAATTGTATGGCTCAAATGGAAGTCCTCCCAATACCTTCTGAGCTGTCAGTCTTGGACCTATTCCACATTTTTCAATATTATGCCATCCAGTTTTTGTCCTGCTCTTGATTTGTCATTTCACTAGATTTTATTTCCACTTCTTACTTCATGTAGGTCTATTCCTAACTTCGTTTGTGACTTATTTTGACTGTCATTATTGGCCCTATGGTGAATAACATTATCTACTATTTCAACAGTACAAGACCGGATTGAGCTCCTGTCAGAAAAGCTTGGGGCAGAGGGGGGCAGTGTTGATAAAGCTCCTCTGTTAGAGAACCAAGATTCTACAGATTATGGAAGCAAAAGCAAAAGTAAGTTATGGGCACTGGGACACGAAATTTGTCTTATGAACTTTCACAAACCAGCAGGAAAATAAGTTTTATCAAGTGCAAATTTGTGGCTGTTCCAAGTGAAACACTCAGCCTATCATCAGTATGCTCAATCATGGGACATTACAATAACCAGTTTTCATTGGAAACAGTTGATGCTTAACCCAATCTGTAGTGAATTGGTCTTATCTGACCCCACTGGCTGTTCCAAACCATAGTAATTCTGCTAAAAAATTGCTTCTCGGTCCTGAAATTTAGTGACTTTGCCTAAAATTCATTTTCATGGACCTATAAAGAACATTTTTTTTTTAAATCGGTGATTTCAGTTGGTGGGTCAGTTACTGAGTGAGTACAATTATAAACACGTCTGACAAAGATTTTATCTGATGTTAGTAATCATTGATCTTGCTGGGTGTTAATTTTTTGTTATGCAGTTGTTCAAAGTAGATTATCTGCTGTGCTATTTCTGATGTTTTTAATATGGAATATCTGAATTCTGATGATGATTTCCTTCTACAATCTTGTCTGAAATGTACCCATGAATTTCCAGAACCACAGCTGTCTCAGAGAATCAAGACCACGTATAAACAGTCCACAAGCAAGCTAGTGTCCAGTTTCCGCACACCAAACCCGGTTTACAGTGTGGTCAGGCAGTTCAGAGGTCACCGAGATGGAGTCTGGGAGGTCTGCGTGTCCAGGTCACCAGGCCATCAGGTTCTTGGCACAGCCTCTGCTGGTAAGTAGAGCGCTCATTTCATATTGACAGCAGAGCCATTTAAGGTTGTCACAAGGTTGTGAAGAAAAACTGGTATGAAAGAAAATATGGTTTGTCTCAGTTTTATTGCATCAAATACAGAATGTTTGATCAAATTTTTCCATACTCCTAAAAATGTAGTTACTTTAGTTACTTGTAGAAGTACTCATTACCCAAATTTGTATACAGTGAGTTGAAAAGCACTGCAGGATATTTCTTTTCTTATTGTTTTTTTTGGGTATTGTTCATTCATGATTTATTTCTTCTAGATCACAGTGGCAGAATTTTCTCCATTGAGACGGGAACTTGCTTGCTTCAGTACACTGGCCACAAGGGGTCAGTCAATTCCATCCGGTTTCACCCAAGTCAGGACCTGGTACTGACCGCATCTGGTGATGGGACAGCCCACATATGGCGAGCTCAGATCTCCCAGATGCAACACCCAGATGTAACGGTGGGTTGAGTGCCTGTTTGTGACTGTGATCCTGACACATTACATCTCTGCAACTGGTTTGTTTCATTTGATGTCCCTGAATTTCTTCTCCTTTAAAAGTTTGAAGTTTATTTCGTCCTTTGTTGGAAGTTCCCAGGCCATAATTATGTTTCGTTCTTCTAAGAACTCCCATTTCATTTTGGATTGCAGCCGATCTATGCAAGTGGGGATATTTAGTCAGTGTGCAAATAAAACCTAAATCTTTGCAAGTTAGCATGCTCAGCCCTCGAGCACTGGGAGGGGCGAAAGAATGCATCACAATTTTTGGTGACATAAGTGAAACAAACCAAAAACTTGCAAGAACTGTGAATTGACAGCATTCAAGGTATATATACGCAGGAAACCTCATTATTGCAGATTCTCTTATTCTTTTTTCATCAAATTTCCTTTGATCACCTGTGACTGTGTTATTGATGATGAAGATAACAGTGATAGACATGGGTCAGTAACAAAGATGGGTACTTTGAGTGGCATAGATGATGTAAGGAGCCATCATTAGAGAATATACACTCAACTTTTGGTAATTTAAAAAAAATTGATTTTAATTGTATTTGTATTTGCATACTACTTTAATCCCATTTGGGAAATTTGCCTTTGTGTCATTGCACCCAGACATCCAGACATGTCGTTGCCAAAATGCAGCACCGACGGGGATTGGGGGGGGGGGGGGGAGCATAGGTGGGAAATGAGGGGAGAAGGGAAGGGAGTTGATGAATTTTATTTGATTTTTGCCTGAGCAACGGCCTGTTCAGCCTCTTCTTTTCGATTTTCCTTTTAAAAAGATTAAAAAAGAAGATGTGTGAGTAACAGATACATCTCCTATTATCAATACAGCAGTGCATAATCAGGTATTTCACTGATTGAAAGTTGGCTACAGAGCCTTTTTTATTATTCCCATCAATTCTGTAGCAACGAGTATGGTGCAGCACGATCATCCGAATGTATTTGACACGCTGTACAATTAATTAGTTTAATTAATCTCATCTCACAAGTCTTTAATATCATGTTCTTTCTGTTTCTTTCTTTCTTTTTGACAGAAATCTCATTCATCAGGCGAGGAAGAAATAGATAATTCAGAGAGAGAGGATGCTACAGACGGTAAACATTCAAAGTTCTTGAGTTTAGAATTTCAATGTGGAGATCGAATAAATAAGTGGCTGCAAGTTGTTGGATTTCCCACTAGTATTATATTTACTGACCTTTGTTCTGATACAGGCATGCGCTGGGAATAGTTTGGTTGGGTTTGACCAACTTGTGAGTCAAATTTGAAACAGGTAACTGTTACACAAGAGTCAACATTTTGATGTTCATCAGGATTAAACAACTGTCAGCACAGTATTTGCATTTCGGTACAGGTGTAAAATCCATTTAGGTAGCAGGACCCAACTGCCACCTTTGTGGTGGATTTAACACATTTGAAATGAAATTGGCTGAAGGCTATGAATTGCTTGCATCTGCCATGAATTTGGATTGTATAACAACAATGCCGAATATATGAGAAACGTGCACCCATACTATTCGTGTATTGTCGTTGAATGGAGGTCACTTACCCACTTGCACAACATGGACCATCACCATCAGTATCCACTATGCAGTTTTCAGTGGGTCTATCATCCAAATCCAGTTCTGTCAGCTGACGTCTAGCCAGTTTCATGTCAGATGTGTCAAATTTACCATAAAATTGTTAGAGTGCCATACAAATGGATCCTCCCATGAAATTGCATTACTTATGCATATATTTACATCAGTCTGGGCAGCACTAAAGATCAGAGCATTAAGAAGCTGGCTGAGAAGTGCGTTGGGCTCTCCAAGAAAAGAGAAAGCTGTTATTGTCTATCATGAGTCAGAACTTTTGAATTGAGTGAAATAAACAACATACTGAAAAGTGCCAGACATAGTAATTGGTTAGATGCATACAGTGATTTTAATGTTGAATTTGTTTGTTCTTGCAATGTCATGATAGTGCAATGCAGAAGAAGAAGCAGAATTTGAATTGTTTGACTTTGGCTTCTTTATACCCAGATTTGGGTAGAGGCAAATGTATTGTGAAATGTGTTCTGGTAATCTTACTGTATTCACAGAGCACATAAGCCCTAAGGACACATTCCAGTTGACTGAGCTATCATATGCAGATTAATTAGAACAGATATATAATAACATGCAGTTTGCTAATTCTCAGAGACAGTGAGTGAAAATCAGATAGGTTCTTGGGGGTATTTCGCAATCAGCAGCATTGCTGTTAGTGCTTGCAGTAATTTCAGTTTGAATAATTCCGGAACTGTTTTTCTCTCTCATTATATGCAAAGTTTAGTAATAGGATTAATTCTGTCTAGTCATCTCTGGCACTTTTCAAATGTAAGTTTGTTTGTTGTGCACAATCAGAATGTTTTGTTGTGCTCCTGGACTTAGGTGAATTAATGATTTTTGATCTAGATATGCCGGACTACATACACGAGTCCAGCGTGGTACGCAACCCACATCTGGAACTGATGCAGCATAGTGAAGTAGTGACAGCGGCAGACTGGATGTGCCAAGGGTCACAGGTCATTACTGCATCGTGGGATAGGATGGCAGTGCTGGCGGATGCGGAAACTGGGGAACAGATTTCCCTGTTGTCAGGTATCTTGACTCTTCATACCTATTGGCAGCAGTGCTTTTTAACCCTCGTCCTGCGTTGAGTGAACTCGTCCATGTAACGCCCCGTGCGGGGATAGCCAGCGGCCAGTCAGCCGATCGTTCGCGTGTTGCCGATAACCTCGGCGGTCGGGTCAATCGGGTCCTTGTGAACACGTGTATCGCGTATACTTCAGGACGCAATAACAACAATAGTGGTGGATAAATCGTAAGGGACCCCTATGATATTTGGATAAAGTACTTGTGATGATATGCAGTAGGTTTTATTGTGAAATGGAAGGCCCCAAATCAAGAATTTTCTGCATTTACATGCCGTTTAGCACATGTTTTATCATGTTCCCAAGACCTCTGCGCTTTTTCTGTCCCTATGTCAGGCCATTCAGGTGAACAAATTATTTTTTAAGCCATTCGCTTAATTTACTAACCACATGTATCGTGACATTGCCTTCTCCCTCCTCTACTATGTAAAGCGTTCACTTACTATAATGTAGTTTTAACGAGAGATTTGATTTCCAGTTCCAGGTCGTAGAGCACATACATGTACTGAAAAGCGGTTTAATCAAAAGGAACACAGTATCTCTCTAATTACCACATCAAATAAAGACAACGACCAACAACAAAGTCGGTCATTTTCTCCCAGTTTTCCCTGATGAAAAACCTACTGACAGACGCCTTTATGCAGCATGCCCTAACATTACATCGGAATTCATAATTACAGACGTAGAACGGCATCTCAAATACGCACATGGCCCCTTTCTTCTCATTTCACATGTAGACGACAACCAGCATCAAAGTAAAAGTTTCCCCAAGACTTTCCCCAGTTCAAACTTCAGACCGTTAGTACTATTACACGAGTATGACGAATAGTTGCGAATAGTTGCATCATAATAAACGTAATCGGACGATACCATTTTGTTAGATATAGTAGGGGTGACAGGATAGATAAACACGCGAAAATAGTGTGGAAAAAAAACGTGAAAAAAACAACAACAACGACAGCCTTGGCAACCGAATAACCAAAGCGCGAGGCGCACCGTTGCTATACAAAAATGTGGCCTCCCGTGTCTCGCGTGTTGCCCGGGGAGGCCAATATAGTGGCCTCCCGCAGGACTAGGGTTAATTATCCTCCATTTCTTTGTGTAGGCCAGAAAGTTTCTCATAGTCGGAAGGGTTACTTTTGATGAATATGCACCAAACTTCTGTGTATTCCTTTCTTGGCAGTGAAATTGCACCAAATTGGATATGTGTCAAATGCAGTTTTCCACAGGCGTTAGTGCACTGTTTGCTCCAGTCCTGATAGGGTTTTGAGTACACCAAAGTTCATTCATCTATTTCCGAGCCGGTTACAAGATATTGTCATTTTCTTCCCCTCATCATGTCATATAAATAGCCCTTTGGATGATACGTTGATTGAATGAAAAGCTTGTTAGTCATGTGATAAGTGTTGTCCTTCATTCATAACCCTTTGTCTGCTGAATATTTCATAATGTTATCTTTCCTTAGCATTACATGACCAGATTTGCTATTTGTTGGCTTTTTTTCTTCCATTAGAAAAATTGGTTTATGTCACTAATTCTGCATGACCATTTGAGGTCAAATTCATGTATATACACCAGCATGAGAAGCAACCCTTGTATCCAGGTGACATTGGTGTGTAAGAGCACCTTGAGGGTTAAACGTTTACCAGACTGTGTGCCTATTGAGAAAGAAATATATATGTCATAATGTGCATTTCTCCTGGAAATAGGGTAAATATATGAACCTTTGCAGTTGATATGATGGTTGTTGAAATATCTTGTATGCTCTCCTTTTGAAAATGAACTTTTGTTAATATTTTTACTTGTTTATGCACAGGCCATGACCAAGAACTTACTGATGTCCATGCCCATCAAGGCCAGCGCCTTGTGCTAACTTCATCCAAGGACACAACATTCAGACTGTGGGATTTCCGTGGGCCTGCCATGTTGGTCAATGTGTTTCAAGGTCACACACAGTAAGTTTGGTTTTGACCAGTCAATAGAAACTGTCACTCATTCCAACACGGTTATTAAGCAGGTACTGCCACTGAATTTTGTCATCATGAACCATGTATTGTAATGCTTCTTTGCCTTTAAAGTTCTATCATTCCCTTTCAAATTTCATATCTCTCTTTATTCACATGTATTTAAATTCATATCTTCCATTTTCCTCCTTGATATTTGTGACCAAAATCTATGTAGATTCCATTTGCTTTTTTTATTTTCTGCACCCTGGTTCTAGTTGTGTGTACCCTTTCAAAGTAAATGATGAAACATCACATTCTCACAACCCTCGTTCTGGCTTTCTTATTCATGACTCTCCGAACAGTTTTGCGCCTGAATTGTTGTGTCTAGAAATAAGAATTCAATAAGGATTGTTATATCAGGTTATTTAGCAGGTCTCTCAAATAAATTGTCATTTGTTATCATGGAGCTACTAAATTGTGGAGCAATGTGCATGTATATTTCCAGACAGGTGACATCAGCTGTTTTCGCCAGTGGTGACAAGGTGGTATCTGGTAGTGATGATCGCACCGTGAAAGTGTGGGACATGAGGAACATGAGGTCACCCATTGCTGCCGTGCGGACAGACTCAGAGGTCAACAGGTCAGTCACACACACACACACACACAGAAGTTCATATTTTATAATTCAAGATGAGAATGCCTAGCTCACTTTCATCAGTGTTGAACATTGTATTTTCACTTTTTCCTTCCAGGAAACATCTTGTTTTCATTGCATTAATCTTCTCTGTTTATGTGGCAACATCATAGAAGTGTAAATGTATCGCCACAACCTAAATTGATGTTTGGGTCTCAAAAGACAGAGTTTCCAATTTTTACCAATTTAGATTATGTCTGCTATTGTTTTCGGGTAACAGACAGAAAAAGTTTTTCTTATTCCAGCTATTATTTCACTTAATTTTCACAGTTTTGTCAAGTGCGACATATCACTGATACTATGCCATCACCTGGCATTTGAGCACAGTAGTAGTACCAAATTATCAAACATGGTCCTGATTTAACGAGAACCTTGTCCGGTCATTGTGCAAACTTTTATTTTGCCATTATCATTTGTAAATCCCAGATAAAAGTTTTGGCAGAGACATTTCTGGTAAAAGAATCCTGTTTCATTGGTTGTTATTTTGTGCGCAGATTGGCTGTATCTCAGACACAGAATATTATTGCCATTCCTCACGACAACCGCAACATTCGATTGTTTGACATCCATGGAGTTCGTATTGGCCGGTTACCTCGCAATAACAGACAGGTAAGATAACAGTATCCAATTTTTACCACCTTGAGCCATATTTTACAAGTTTCTGTTTTTATAGATTAATTGGTCATTTAGGTTTTTGAAATTTATTTTGCATCAATGAATATGAATTTCAAAGATTGTCTAAAAGGGAGGTTGGATTGTAAACTTTTGAAATATGGGTGTGGGTAAATTTTCATCAGGTCCAAAGTGAATTATTCTAGTAACAACTGGGCGTGAATTGGATTAGACAGTTTTGGGACAGCAAGTCACATTTGTTTGTTGTCATCAGTATAGTCTACACCCATGGTTCTTAAATTTGTGCCATCAGGGACCAGCACTAGTAGTCCTTGAAGCTTTGGGTATTAGTAACATAAAGAAATGGTAGTGCTTAGCCTTGTATCTTGCCAAGATTCATACCCTGTGAGAGAACAATAAATGCAGTCCCGGGTTAAAATGATTTTATAGGGTCAGAGTGATGTAAAGGGACGGCCATGTTACAGTCAATCATCCGCACACTAGATAAAGACTGTACACAATACATAATAATAGACAGCATGACTTCATAGTTCATACCAGACTGTTTGTCTTGCAGGGCCATGCCAGGATGGTGTGTGCTGTAGCCTGGGCAGATAATCACCCGACCTGCAATCTCTTCTCTTGTGGCTTTGATCGTCAAGTTCTGGGGTGGATGATCAACGCCCAGGGAAAGGAGTGATTACCCTCAAATTGGAATCGACATAAAGAGGGATAATACAAGCTCATCAAACTAAATGCATGAAGGGTGTTATTCATATTCTTGAGGTGGAGTTGAAAGCTTAGAGCCAGTATAAATTTGGTGTGGCTTTTGAATGGGAGATGACAATTTTTTTGCAAGTTAATTCACAGGAAATTGAGATTGTTTCCAGTGTACCTGAATCAAGTGACACTACTACTTAATGCAAAACTGAGCCTTCAGTGTAAATCTCAACTTATCCAAGTCTCCTTGGTGAACAAAGCATGTTAGTTTCACGTATTATTGCTGCAGGAAATTTACTCTGATGGTAAGACTGAATTTCCACAGTGTACCTTAAGTAAATTTTGAGAAGTTGGAATCAAATTTCAATTGAATTATGTTTGAGGCAGTATATGTCAAAAGCAAGTATAGTATGCCTTGCTTAGCTTGCAGTCTTGAATAATATAATCAGATGAAGTGGTTGATGTCTCTTTTTTTTTGTATATCTTTTTGAATTTGAAATTTGAACAAAAATATATATAATACAATCATAATTTTAATGTAATTTTTTTGGAACAGTGCTGTTATTGGTAAACATCTGGGCCAATTGATGTTCTGTCATTCGTTTTCTTTCTGTGCTTGATCAGATGATTAGCTGATTACTTGGTTTTGGTTCTTCAGAGCTGAAAGTCAGCAGGAGCTTTTGTCTTTGTTGTAATATATACATTGCCTTCCCTGGCATGGAATCATGGGGACTAGTTTTCAAGCATGGGCTAGTTTTGTGGATTTTATAGACCATGGAAGTTTTTATTTCAACTTTGGCAATTATTGGTGTATTCAAAACTAAACAATGGAAATGGAATCTATGAACTGAGGCTGTTTTTTTTTTTCTTTGTTTTCAAACCCAGCAATTTCAGATAAAGGCCTTCTATTTGTGGAGATAACAGTCATGTCACACACACAATGACTAATTTCCCATCTGCGTAAAGCAATGATAAGTGGTATTAACATTCAATACACTCATGGAAGCCTAGGTAAACATATCTGTGCTCTGATGTTAAATGCGTAATTGAGTGTATATTGGCAGATCATACTTTTGGGTTGGCTTGCCATTTTCATTTTTGAAACTCTTCTAGCATGTTTATTTTGCATGGTTTATGTCTTGCATTTAGACTCTCATCTCAGATAAATTCCCAGATTGATGAAATCTTGGATTATGCATTTCAAGATTAACAGGTCTAGATGTGTGGCACTTACACTGGGAAGCTTGACAAGTCGGGCTATTTGGCATCAGCGTGACGCTTAGATAATAATTCAATTGAATGTGTTCATGGCCATAACTCTTTTATATATTTTGTTTTTTTAAACTGCCTTCTTTTCATTGTAAAAAAACTGAACACTTTGGAAATCCTCGGAGAACAAATCCGAACAATTAACAATGCATCTGTAGCCACTGATTTTATTTTCTAGTCCACTTTTTTGTGTTGGTATGCTTGCTCAGGCCCTTTGTAACTTTATATATTTCCAAATGATGCCAGGCACTTTGTAAATATTTTGCTTTTCATTCTCTGGTTGTAAGTGACAAACGGAACCATTTAAATATCATGCAAGCCAAATGCTTCTCACAAATGACATCTGCCAGTCATTGTAGACCTGTGGGTGCTATCTGTCGTGAAAGGATGAAGCTGGACTCTCTACGAGTCGAGTGTGTTCCGCAGAATTTTGTGTTTATTCCATTGAACTACAATTAATGGTCTGTGTGCATTTTTAATTTTGTGCTGTTATTTTGGTGACGGAAAAATTCTGCAAATGTGAAAGAATGCATTGTGATAATGTGTTCATGTATTCATGTTTGCACAGGAACTCATGCTTCAGTCACGCAAATGAATAAATTGCTATTGTTTGGGGTTTTGTCTTCTTTTTTATTTTGAGAGGGGTATATTTTTTGTGGATGGCGTGGGGTGTCCTTGGCTCATGTTGCAAGTTTTCATATATGCAGAATACTAAAAAAATTTTACTGTCAGGGAAACCCAGATATCAAAATAAGTCATACCTTTCTCTTGTCTGGGAGACAGATGACTAACATTGATTAGATTATATTAGATCAGAAACAAAAGAGTGAGAGAGTTCTGTACCGGTTTAAGTCTGATAGTGACAAAAGTCAGAAATGACCTGCCTATATTTAATCAAGTTTTTGAGTGATGAAAAGAAATCTAGTACCTGCAAAATGTAGACAAAGATGACTTTACACAGGAGCACTTCAGTTACACCGGGCTTCTGGCATTCTAGAAACTCCTAGAATTTACTAGAAAGTTGTTCTGCCCTAAAATGTCCCATTTTTTTTTCATAGAAACTCCTACAGTTTCAACCTGCTGCAATTTCTACCCACCTATTGCAAAAATACTTGTGGGAAGTTCAATAATTTTGCACTCATGCACTGAATTTACTGGAACAGTGTGCAAATGCAAATGCTTTTATTTAACAGACAATGGGAGGGGATGGGGTGGGGGGGGGGGGGGGGTTTACATTCATAGTTTCCTACATGGATGATGTTTTCATATCCCCCTAAATCTTTTGAAAAATTCCCCCTAGAAATTTCTTAAAATTGTCTAGAAATTTTTGTTTTGTGAGTGCCATGAGCCCTTGTGTGCCAAAAAAGGGAAATTTATTTTAAAAAAAAAAAAACAAAAAAAGAAGAAGAAGAAGATGAAGAAGATGGAGAAAAAGAATACGACCAACAAAAAAAAAATTGACTGTGGTAAATGTATTTTATATTGCTGTGGCTAGTATGTTGCTATTTTCAGCTCATGGGCCTGGGCCATGTTGAACAATCCATTGTAGAACTTCATCTTGGAGTTCAGTTTCCCAATATACCAAAAATGTTTCATCTCTCAAAATTTTATAGGATAAGGAGGGCAAAATTGATTACTCATTTTGACATAACATGTTGCATCAAATAAGTGGAATCAGTATTGGCATTGCAAGATGAATGTGATACTTTGACCTGAAGATTTCCATGCATATATATATCTCTGTTGTTGTATATAAAATGTTGGCACAATGAAAATCATTGTTGTACACAGCGAAAGAACGCAAATTTTGTCCTTGGACATTTATGTATTTCCTCAAGTCTCTTGTTCAATATAAATCCTAGCTTTTTCCTCCTAATGCTGTACCTTTACAAATTTTTTTGTTGTTCTAATAATTTTGCTTGCTGGTTCTCGTGGATTGATTAATATGGCAAGTGGTATTGTTTCATTTGTCATTTTGTCCATTGTATGTCATAATACATTTAGATAATTGAGCACGTTGATTCCTTTGTGGATGCGACAAAACTTATTTCTTGTATTGTTAATCCTCTTTATTCACCTTATTTGGATGCCCAGAAAGATAAAATAATTCACTGCATGTAGAAAATATTTAAGGAGTGGACATTGCAACTATAGCATTTCATTCAGAAAATTGCTGACCTATTGACAATCCTTGTGCTACTGAAGCAAGATCAAGAGCTATTGTAGTTTCTGTCATAGAATGAGAAAATGCCATTGCCGTTATCACTCTTTGATGTATTTCAGTTGTCCGGAATTACCTTCAAACAGTAGCTGTGTCATACTTTTTGTACCTGCACAGTTGAGATTGACCAAGCTGGGGTGCTATTATAAGTTGACTGGTGGCTGGGGCAAATTACTTGCTTTGCTTGAAAGTGGGACATTATTTGTGTTTGTGTATCGTTCCATCTCTGATTATGTTTGTATCTTCAGAGAACTTCAAAGGCTTAACCATTTCTTTTGATGATGTAAAGAAAAATGTACAAATGATCTATAGATATTGTTGCAATGCAGTTTTGTAATTTACTTTTTGTTTGTGGCATGAATACATCAGCAGGTAACTGATGTATGAGTTTTTCCATTACGCAATTTGCGCATTTCTGATATCTGAAAGATTATATTTCCCATAGCAATCGAAGGCAAGTTATGCTGTTCCATTTATCCTCAAAATGACGATTTGTAAATTGTGAAGTACCAAGCAAATTGACTGACAAGTAAAGGCACAGCCTGTCAGGTGATACCAAATGACAGTATTTATAAGTTCTCTTTGCTCAATATTTGTCATGTCACAACTTGTCCTGGGTGTCAGAGATCAAAGTTGGTGACAATGTCAACTGTGATTGGGTTTTATGTGAGCTGCGAGTGAGGTGTGTTTGTGTGGTAGGGGACGATTGTAGAACAAAATTTTTTTTGTCCAGACTGCGTGCTTAGAGTCAGGATTGGACACAGGGAAGATAGCATGTAATTTACAGAGTGACTGTGTAGTATAGGCCATGGGGTCAAATTGGGTTTCATTGGCACAATGAATTTTTCAAAAAGTTGGAATGTTCGGACAGGAGTCAGGATTATGATTACTTCGCCTATTTGGCCACAGTAACATCTTTGTTGGCAAAGTGACTAGTAGAATAACATTTTGAGAAATTGGCTACAGCTTGGCCACAAAAAGGCCAAATGTGAATATTTTAGAAACAAGAAACCACTGCCTTTAATAATTATGTATGAAGTTTGATGTCCTGTTATTGGATAATATGAAGTCACTTCATGTATGTAGATGTATGGACATTTTTATTCTTGAAAACTTGCTTCTTTTTTTCATTTCTTGGGCAAGGTTAAGGGTTGAGTTAAAAATTAAGTTTTGTTGACAGAATTTTTGTTGCTTATCGATATTTTTGCCTTGCAAAGCTTGCTTTATATTTCTCTTGAATGTTTGTTCTGACCAAGTGGCCATTCAAAAAGCCCCAGTGCTTATTCAGGCTGGCTACAGACACTGGAGGCTAAAGCAAACTTTATAAAAATCAATCAATATGAATGTGTGTTATTGTAAGGAAATTTATGGTGGTGATGCACTAAAAACTGTACTTATAGGTAGAATGCACGTGACGTCACAGAGCGTTGTTTTGTTCTTCCGCCACTAAAGATGGCCTGTGGATCAGCTGATTAGTGTAACTTTGAGATATGTGGTTAAGTGGTTAAAATACCTGCTAGTTGCATTGTAGTTGATTATTATGGCAGGGGTGGAAAGGATGGAGTCAAGCTGGTCAGATTCCCTACCATCCTTGTAAACAAAGGAAAGGAAGTGAAAGAATTGACTGAACATCTCTCATTGAACATGTACACAAGTGCCATTGTTTACTGTAGCGCACTACTTTTAGCTCGCCGCAAGTTGGTTCGTGGCTTGCAATGCAAATCAGCCAATGAATCAAAGTCAGTGGCACAATCACCATGGTGATGTGTGGTTCTGGACACTAAAGATGGCAGATACGCACATTCTACCAAAAAAGAATATTTACAAAAACCATTCATCAGTGTCAGAATGGCTGTTACGATGGGAAAGCAATGTTGAGGGGGCACATAAACTGAAGAAAATCTCATTGGTCAAACATTTTTTCAGAGCTGGCTAAAAAAAAATTTTTTGGTTTCCCAGAGACAATAAGAACGGCTATCACACCCTTGTACACAATCTTCCTATGCATGCTTTATAATTTATAAAACCTGATGGTTGTAAAAATTTCTGTACCCATACCATAGTAATTTCATCTTTCCCTCTTTCTACCAGTTAAATGTGAATTTTAAAAATTTCCTTATTTGTCAGATGTGAATGTTTATATAATCTGAAATTTGAATTTGGAGTGCGCATGTTGACGTGATAATGGCCATAATGGGCTAGGCAGAAGCGAGATGATAAACAGAATGTATATAGCATTAGCAAAATGGTAGGACAGAAATCTAAAGAGGGCCCTTTCAATATTGTGACACAAGTATAGATGCAGTCAGCTTGCAAGTATATGGTCTTCACAGTTAAACTTATATAGGCAAATGCACTTGTATGAATTATACAGGAAATTGAAGACATGTACATGATTTATAGAACATAAAATAGGAAAGCTTATTGTGATATTTTGGCTCATCGACAAAATAATGCTGTGTTGCTTAAAAGCAGGTAAAAGACAGGTTTTGACTTTGGGATTTATGCTGCGTCAGTTCAGTATCATCTCAGTGGTGGATGATACACTAGAACTTTCAGTTGCATTCTTTATGAGTGCAATGTAACAGTGTTATTTATCCGCAAGAGTGCAATGTAACACTGTTATTTACTTGCAATATGTTGCATTGGTTGGGAACAATAAATTGGTGCTTTAATTTCCAGCAGTTTGAAACCATGTCAGTCTTGGAGCCTAAAGTATGAAAAATGGATGTAGTGACAGGGAATTTATTTTACTGTTATTGAAAGTGGGTTGAAAGTAAAGACATAATAACTCTTGCGCCCGTGATGAATTCCATTTAGTAGAATTTGAAAGAACTGCCAAACCAAACAAACTACTGTAATTCTACATTAGATTTGTCAATGTTTCGGAAAGTACAGGCTGTAAATTCTGAGGTTTGGTTAACCAATAATCGGGAATTGTGATGAGCCTTGATGGCATTGCACGGTAATGACTCAATCTTTCACCACAGATGTAATACTGTAATACTCGTTTTTTTCCCCACTGATTTCCTTGGATGTTTTCTTGGTTTTGTACATGTATTTTTTTTTTTTTTTTAAATTGTGGTTAATAAAGGCTGCTTGTGTCCTTAATTTCTGGTGTTTATCTATTGGCTTTCTTTCATGACATTGATGTGTGACAGTAGACAATTGACTGACCTATGACTTTCATATATGACATTGACTGACATGTGACTTTGATGTATGACATTGACTGACAAATGACATGTGGCATTGATGCATGACATTGGCTGGCAGGTGGCATTGATAAGTTATATTGATGTGTGACATTGACTGACATGTGACAATGATATGTATATCTGACAATTGACTGACAAATAACATTGATGTGTGACATTGACAAGTGGCACTGATGCACAATATTGACTGACAACTGACATTAATACACAATATTGACTGTCAGTTGGCATTGATGGATGACATTGAGTGACATATGACACTGACTGACCACCATGTGACATTGAATTTATTTTATTTCTTTTTTACCTGTATTTCTATTGTGCTTTATAGTAATATATTTCAATACATGATAGTGAATACAGAGGGGATGGCGTACTTCATTTCTACTTGTAAAAAAAAAAAAGGGGAAATTTCAGAGTTGGGTAATTTTTTGGCGATGGTATCGATACAAACATCCGAATAATTATCTTTGACCAGGACAACCAGAAGCCACGTTTTGATAAAATTCTTTGATGGTCAGTTCCCCACACTGGCCGAAGGCCCTCAGACCAGGTTGAGATTGAAACCACGTGATCAAACTTGCCTCCTGGCACGTGCAAACAAGAGAAGGGTTGTGCCTCAGGTCAAGAAGGGTCAAACTGTTCAGAGCCGCCAAAGCCAGGGGGACTCGCGTTATCTTTGTGTCTTGGAACTGTAACTGGGTCAGTCGGGGGAGTTCCTTGAAGGCGTTGGGAGAAACGGAGGAGATAGGGTTGCCACTCAGCGTCAGAGTTTGCAAGTTGGAGTTGGCAGGAAAGCTTGTGTCTGTTAGCTTAACTATGGCGTTGCTTGTGACATCAAGTAAAGTCAGTCGCTGAGGAATGTCCTGACTTTTTAATTCTACTATGGAGTTGTTTCTGATAACCAATCTAGTTAAACCCTTGGCATTTTGCACAGCTGCTGGAATAGCTGGCAGTTTGTTGTCCGTCAACTCCAGAACGTAAACGGAGTCAGAGAGTGACCCAGATAAAGTGTCTGCAATGAGATTGTCCCGTAAATTGACCGTGTGTAATGACTTCATATTTGATAAATCTGGAATGGCTGTTAATTTGTTACCGTCCATGTACAGATAGGTTAAAGAGTCTGAGTAATAGTTGACCTCCTGAGCCAATCGGGAGCTGTCCGAGATTTGGTTCTTGCCCAGATACAGCGCGGTCAGATTGGCTCCTCGAGGCAGGTTGTCTAAGTTTTGAATAGAGTTGTCGTTGAGATCAAGGTCGGTCAGGGCGTTCAATGAAGCAACTGCGACAGGTATGGACGAGAGATTGGTCGTTGTCATTGCGAACTTTTGCAGATTTTGCTTCACTTGGTCTAAGGCTGTATCGGGCACGGTTGTAATGGGGTCGCGGGAAAATCTCACACTGGTCAGATGGGGGAGATAACTGAACCAGTTAGGCCACGAGGTCAGCCCGACGTTGTTCAAGACAAGCGATTGGAGAGTCTGTCCGATGTCCTGGAGGATATCCACTGTCCAGCCCTGAATGGGGATGTTTGTCAATTCCAAGCTGCGTAGATTGGTCAGTATGCGGAGAGCTTGTGGCAATGACGTCAATTTAGCGTTGGAGAAGGTCAACACCTGCAGTGTAGAGGCGGAGTCCTTGAAGGCAGAGGGCGCAATTGTCGCAATCGGATTGCCCCGGAAATCTATCTCCACGAGGTTTGCTGGCAAGCTGTTGTCAGGTATGCTGGTAATCCTGTTATTCTGATAAATTAGGGTGAAGAGAAAATCGTAAGTCTTATGGTGCATTTTTTTTTTTTACCACGAATGTAATCAACATTGATTTTCTGGGAAACTGTTGAAATTTGCCTAGGCTTGACTAAACCTTGCGGAACTGGCTTTTTTATTTTATTTATTTATTTATTTATTTGTTAGACTATAATAACCTGATTGATTGCCAGTTTGCTTATTTGCGCTGTATAAAACAATTACTCCACCAAATAACACTAAAGAAGAAAACATTCTACATTACTAAAGTCTGCGCAACTTTACCTTAAGTATAAAGTATAATACATGTATTGATAAGACAGTTTTGGCAGTCCTTGCTGTATAATGGAAGTAAACCCATTAGTTACGCGTCATGCTCGAATAAGTGTTGAGAATGTTAAAATCTGAAACGCTTATTTGACGGAGGTTCTCTGCCTATGAGTGTCTATAGTCTCACTTTTTCGAGAGTTTTACCCCACAAACTTAGGAAAACTCTCCATCAATATGCCCTGTGTGCGTACCGGGGCTAAGGTCGATAAGTAAACCAGAAAGCCGAATGTCGGAATCCCGTATAAACTCACGACTATTCTCGATATATTTAACAAGTTAGTGGTAGATAATAAATATTAATAAAGTTGAATGTTTGAATCATGTACAAACTTACGAATATTTTCAACGTCTTGTAAGTGTTGGTGGTAGGAACTAAGGCTGGGATCTTCTCCAAGGTTTTACTGTGGCAACTGATCACGTCACCGCTACAGACACATTCCTGTGGGACAAATTCACACAATTTACTTCATGTTTTGCAGTACAGCAGTTCTGTTTCAAACCAATTGTGGTGGGTCGAATAATAAATAACTACATTGATAAATATATAGATCAATCAATCAATAAATGAGTGGTTGAATAATTAATGAAGAATGAATTAAAGAAAGACAGAAAGAAAGAAACAGAAGGAAAAAAGAAAGAGGGACAGAATGTTGTGTTTGCTAAGCCCTGCCGTAAAGTTAAAAAAAAATTTTAAAAATCTATAGCCTACAGATAACCTTGTCGGAACTATTTCTTTCTTTTTTGTTTTGTTTTGTTATCCCACATGATAAGATACGTACCATGCCCTACTGCCACCTACAAAACTTTCGTCGTGTGTTTACTCGCAATCAAACAGGTTTGGTTGGAGTGCGGTTTAGCTTTCATCTACAATTTTGGCTGGGTGTATGCGGGAGTCGGGTTTCCTGTAACCCTGATCGAGTGATCGGTTTCCTTGCAAATCCAGTCGGCACTTGTTTAACATAAATGCACTGCCGTAATTTTCTAAATAGTCAAGATGGAATTTTATACACAAGTAGGATTGGCGGGCTATTTGCCAGACAGAAATTTATCCAAAAGCTGACTTTTTTTTTTCTTCTTTTCGAATATGACATGTATTGTTTGTGTAAGTTGCGTGACAGAATCCCCCTCACCCCCCCCCCTCCTTTCTCCCATTAAAACACCTTCTTTGGAGAGTCTGCTGTCTATTGGCAGAAAAGTCTTAATTTTTTTTAAATTTCAGTTCTCATTGATTGCCTTTACGTTACATGTTGCATCAGGGAATAATCTCCTTCTCCCCAGAAATAATGATGATAATATTTCCATTTTTGGCCGTTCGTGCCCTCCGTGGAGATCATTATTAAATCAGTATCCAGTGTCACACAGCACAAGGATGACTTGGGGTGCACTTAGCACTTAATCTTTCAAGGCCCAGTGTTCCATATTAATGTGTGACGTGTAACCTAATGTCCGTTGTTCTGGAATTGGGGCATTTTGTCTAAATAATTCACCAGGTTATACGCTTTCGAGAGAAATATTTACGTGTTGGCAATTTTCGGGATGTCGTAACCATCGGATCTACGTAGGAACGATGTGTTCCTATGGTGGGGTTGTTGGCTGGCCCTGATCTGGTTCTTCGGACTCTGTTCCGTGATTTAAATCAGTTCTGTAGTTCGTACCTGAACATTGAAAGGTGAACAGGAGAACCAGTCTACATTACAAGCCAGCATAAGGAAACTTGGAACGATGACCCAACAGTATGGACATGAACGGGAAATTTCCCATCTTTGCTTTGCAATAACTGACATAACCCTAACCTTGTCTTCTTGTTCATGAAATATCTTATGTCTCGGACTTGCACGTGTGAAAACGATGCACAAAGTACCCGCAAACATCAACTGCTCACCGTGTACGGACATCCAGCCGATGGGAGCGCAAAAAGCAACACTGTGAGCAGACCAAGCTCCATCCAGCACAGTTGGTAACATAACAGCTGCATTATTCTGGTGATGGGAGTTAGGAAAGCAGAGAAGCAAAAAGTTTAAGGAGGCCGTTTTGTAGGTAATGATTTATGATAAAATATTAATAGTAATAATAGATAAACAGACAATTAAATGTGGATAGCGAATAAAACACAGAAACCAGTCAATGGTAAAGTAACATAATTTGTTTAGAAGCTTTATATAATCATCGTTGTGTGAAAGCAACCGTGTGTCTGCAGAATTCGAAGACAAAATGTTTGGCTCTAACTGAAGGACGACAGTAGTCTGTGATACAAAGATTAGTAAGACTCAGTAGGCCTAAGTAATGATCAACCAAAGTTTGTTTCTTGTTGTATCGTCTGCAAAATTAGGCACATTTCATTTAATCAGTAGGTGTAAATTCTCGAACAAACAAGTACATGTATATGCAATAAAAATACATGAACTACGGTAAATCGGAACACTTTCTTTTACTCATGTCATACAAATTCTAGAATTGAACTTTTAAAGGAATCAGCAGTAGCCAATATTCCCTCATGGGGACTCTTTATTATTCTTAATCATTATTTGTTATTTTCTGGTATGTGTTTTCTGCAAATACTCACATTCAGGTGTTGTGTAAAGCTCCAGTAGAAACGAACGCAAGGATTCTAATCTAGAATAACTGTAGGCTCACTAGTACAATGTACCAAGCGTACCACTGTCTCAAAATGGCATTACTTTCTCTAAAAGAAGATCGCATAGAAGCCGCTGCTATTTTATCTTATCATGCTCTGTCAATGTGCCAACCAGTTCTGGTCTCGGCTTATCAGCGGTTTGTTTGTTTTTATATCAAATGTTTTGACAAGTGACGGGGAAAAAAGAATAAAGAAATAAATAAAAGAGTTGTCCTAATGGTTCAGGATATTGGTTTAAGCACTGTTTACTGAGAGATATTAGACGGTGGGGAACCCAAGGCTGAATGTTCCCCCCCCCCCCCCGTTCTCTCTAGTGTTGCCCTCCTTAACGCCAATAACGGTGTTTCTCCACAGTGAAAGCACGTTCTCCCGAGTCAGTTTGATTATAACTTTTTCAGAAAAGAAATGAGAAAATATATTTAGTTCTTGTGAGAGAGAGAGAGAAGAAGGGGGGGGGGGGGGAGAACATTCATCCTAGGCAAAGCCTGGTACTTCATCTGGTAACTAAATAAATATAGAGCTACACGTAGTAGTCTACAAGCATATTATAGTATGATAATACCTCTAGATTTTGAACATGTATACGATATGTAACGAATATATGTTTTTTATTCGATTGAGTTTGTGTATGTCTGAAGGTGAGGGAGAAAGGGTCGTGTCTCTCCCTTTTGTTCTTTTTTTACATTAGTAATGTGATTCTGCCTGCCCTATTTTCTTATGTTTAATGGCACCCATAATACACATAACAACAATTTTTTTAAATATTTGAACGAAAATACAAAGTAAAAATGAAGAACATTTGAAAGTTTCTAATTGTAAAACTTGAAATCAAATCAAATCCTCAGCCCACCGACTCCCCCTTTTCGATCAATGTACAAGTGCCTGTGTCTTTTATTACAAGGAGAAGAAAGGGCGAAAGCGGGTCTATAGCTTTCAGAGGTGGAAAGACGGAAATGAAGCAATACAAATGAGAGGTAAACCCTGCAAATTTTCTTGGTTATGTCCTTTGATTGAAAGCAAATGAGTAAGAAACCTTGCCATCTTCGTGAGTGTTCTCCATTCTAGATGTGTTCCAGCCGTGCAAATAAAATGGGAGATAAACGTTGTAGCCTTAGTCATGGTATTGTATTTTGTTGGTTATGTCCCATGATGGCAAATAACTTAGAGGTAACGCTTTGTAGATTAATACATGTTGTGTCATAATAATTATTATTTTCATGTATTCTTGGTTATGTCCTGTGATTTAAACATGGTGGTAACCATGTCGTATTTTCCAGTTCTAAATGAGAGATAAACATTGTTGTCTTAGAAATAAAGTTGTATTTTTTTTTGTATGTCCCATGACTATAAGCAACTTGGTGATACACTTTGTGGTCTTTATAGCATTACATGTATTTGTATTATCTTAGTTATGTCCTCTGACCGTAAAGAAAAAATTAATAGGAAATAAACCTTGTGTAGACTTGTGCAGTTTCCTGTCAGTTCCTGTAACTTAGATACTAGATTTATAAATTCATTTGCTTGGGTAAGAATAATCTTTTTTTTAAAAAATATGTAACACCAACTTAACAGTAGCAATAAAAAAAAATTAGAAACTCACAAGTATACAATTTCTTTCAGTCTCTCCTTCCAAATCAAAGAATGTCAAAGAATTTAAATGTTTTTTCTACCCATTTTATTTGGTGCACAACTGGTGAAAACAACATACTACATGTACATTCACTGTATTACAACACCCAATAAAAGTCATGTCATTCCATTTTCTTCCTGCAAATATCTAAAGGCTTGCAAATATCCAGCCACTTAAACAAATCAACTGTTAGCGACTCTAACCTACAAATGAAATAAAAATCATACATGGCAATGTAAAAAAAAAAAAAAAAGTATGCATTTGCATCAGAGATATGAAACATCACAATTTCTCATGCAAGTCACAGTCACATTTTCAAACACCAGTGGACAGATCTGCCCTACAGGAACTAACATTTGAAACTGACTCACTGGTATAAATCACTCCAAGCACATCAATCTCTCATAGAATCAAAGTACACTGTAAAACTATCAAAGCCCTGTGTACTAGCAGCTCTGGGAAATTGCCAATTCTGGTATTTTTGGCCCAGGATGACCCAAGCATTTTTAACATCAAGGCAGCCCATTCATGGCCAGGCAGCCCCTCTACTTTTGGAAGTGCAGTTGGTAGGTTCCAGTACTTTTTTCTATCTTTGAAACAATTTTAACTTCAGTTTGAGTTCCACACCATCCCTTCATACTTTTTTTATGGGAAGTTACGTTACTAAACGAATGGACCTGATAAGCCTACAGTAACAATCTAGGTCTTGGGTGAGAGGTAACTTAAAAAAAATACTACAGAAAAAGCTCTTGATTTGGATGGGCCCAACATCAGCAAAATAATAGTAAAAAATTGGACAAAGTCATGAAATGCCTGTGCATGATGGTGAAAAACGTGTTTTTACAAGTAATTTAAGTATCATCTGGGACCACCCAGCCCTGATTTCGCTGGCCTAGGTTAAACACATTGTACTTTCATTCACCTCCTGTAAAATTTTCTCAATGACTGAGAATTTTTGCATTATACACCAACAATATGACATTCACAAACATATTATATACTGATAAAAGAAATATTAATTGCAATGATATGAATATCAGAATTTCCGGATCAAAGACTAGAAATTCCATCTCTTGTCTCAAGAAAAGAACAATCAGTAAGTTTCTGTTACCACAGCAACATTAAAAAACAAACCCTCATCAGTCTGTGACACCATTTGTGGTTATTAAAAAAATTTCCATCTCTTTATAATTGTAGCGTCTAACACCCTCCTCACCCCTCTTCGTGTTGTTATGCGTATCGGTGAGTTTCTCTCACCCCTCTCCTTTTATTACTGTCTTCACTAACAGGATTGCTGACCTAGGTTTGACGTGTACCATCCAAGTGTAGTTTTTTCCCACAACTCTCTCGAAGGTTTTGTTTACGCTAGATTGACCTTAGGGGGATGTTACGCAAAGACTTGTCAATATCTAATTGGCTGATTTGTGGGCCAATCGAACCTACTAGACCCAAGGAGAATGGGATAGGTGGTCATGTGTGTTCTGGAAAACTCTATGTGAATGCATATATATGAGAGGAATGCAAATGTGAGAGAGCATAGTTAGTATCCTGAAGTAGCCGTGGCTGAAGACCTGAAGTTCTATGGATATCTTATTCTCATTTGTATTAACGCTCTTGCTTCCGCCATTCAACGAATCTCGTGTTTTATTTTATTACAGCACTTGTGCCAACTGCATTTCGTAGGGGAGCGGTTGACTAAAATTGACGTACTCCAATCTATAACGTGCTGTAAAAACACTTCAACCACTACAATAATTTATCCTCTCTACTTTTGCTTATTTATATGCCAAAAAATGAAATGAACTGGAGTATCCCTGGCTGATATCTCTTACACAATCGTCAATGACTAAATTTAAGACACTCTGCCAAACACTGATGATATGAGGCAAAAAGAAGAAAGGGTTGCACTTTGACAGCCCTGCGTAAAAATAGTGAAGAGAGAGTCATACAGTAAACTTAGAGAGGAGAATAAATCATAAAAGAAACCCACAAGCATTCAGTCTTATACCATGCCACTATTGTTTCTCAATTATCGCTGCCCTAAGGGCCCCTTCACCTGCACAGAACATCACATTACCTGGCCTTTGCACTTACGGGCGCCCATTTGACTGCACCTAACCCAAATGTAACCTCCAACGAACAGCATATTCAATGTTCAAGAACATACAACAATTTGCAGTTTGAGTAACAGCCACATGCAAATCCAATCTGGCCCACTCGTTTCATATTAAATAATTAATTATTAAGACTAGCAATAGAGGCCACAAGTGGAATGTTTAGCATTCTCATACAATTTTTGCAATATAGGCCAATTTCATGTGATAACAAAGTATATGTGACACAATACCGATTTAAAACATGCTGAAAATCTTTGAAACGAAGAGAACATTGAAATTTCTCTTTGTCTCACAAAGGCATTGTGGTACAGCGATTCACTGGGTTTTGTGTTTAATAATATCAAACTGTATAGTAAGAAATTTCCAATCACTTTGCACATGGATAATGATAAATGACCTATATAGTAAAAACCTCATGACAATGCTATACAGGCCACTGATGGCCTATGTTGTTGATTACCACACAAATTCAGATCTGTACATCAATAATTATACAACATCAGTACTCAAGAACTTTACAAACATTTACAAAAGATGTTTCTAGAAAAGTACCAGAGATATCACAATACGCACAAAATGAAGCACATGTCATTGACAGCGAGTCTCAGATCTTACATAACGCAGACTTCATTTATGATGTTTTTACCACATATGCTGCAAAAGACAGTTCAAAACATATAAAAATTAGAACAATCATTTATAATATCCCAGTGAACTAACTTCACATGACATCACATTGGCACCTGTGAGATTTACACAAGCTGTACAGTTTGTATCAGGAATCAATCAATCAATCAATCACTCAATTAATCAGTGTCTCTCTATCCAAAATACACACACGATCACAGACTAACCTCCCTCCCCGTTTCATTCCTCTCTCCCTCCCCTTAGAAAAGGGGTGTGTGATCCAGTACATTGCATCAACAGTGTTGTCACAATAAATCTACAGAAGCTAGTAGGTGTTTACACACAAGGATAGGTTATGACACATAAGGAACTGCCTGAAACCACTGCTGTTGTTAAGCACACTTCACTTTAACTATTTCTGCAGCCAGACAGGAGACAAGCAAGACCTTATCTCAAGCACCACATGACTTTCAATAAAATCTTACTGGACAGATTTAACCCAATAAATGAGATAAATAACTTGACATACACAAATTCTTTTCAAACATTAAATTGTCCACTGGTAGGGCCCAGCAATTGGGAACACAAATTTTCAGGGTATCGAAAACAATCATTAACATTCAATACATTATAGATGAAAGTGGAAAATATATTCAGGAAGGTGCCTAAAAGCAAAACATGTGATTTTGTGCCATTTTGAATGAATTACACATCTTAGCATAAGAACACATTTTCATGTGCAAAATCGGTTTCACATCACACCACTACATTCATTCTGCTTATAATTACTTTGTTTCACATTTCTTGAACACAATAAATGAATGATAATCTCAACTGAAATTTTGCCTCGTAAACAACAAAAATCTCATTATAGTAGAAACCGTCTAAACAAGCTGACAATTTCCATCTACAATATATAAATGTATTTTTGTTTCTAAATCTTTAGTTGAGGGGTCTTGACTAGCTAAAAAATGTCTATTTCTCAGAAAATGGCCACATGACATTTGCTATACCATATAATAACAAACTGTTTAATGTTCCAAACCTCTGCTTTTGCCTGGGTTATTAAGAAGACAGACAAATAAAAAACTGACTTATGCTATAAACCCTGTGTGTTACCATTTAACTCATCCCTGTAAGACAAATAGGCCCGTTATCTTCATATTAATTTACTAAAGAAATTCCCTGTTAAAGACTGTTCTTTGTTTAATGACCAATAATGCAAATACGTAAAACTAATGCATAGTCTGTAATTACCATTTTTGTAATTTCTTGCTCTAACACACATACGTAAAACTAATGCATAGTCTGTAATTACCATTTTTGTAATTTCTTGCTCTAACACCGGTTAACGTACAGACTTTTAATTTTAATAATGCAACGATTATGAATATGGCAACTGCCAATTAAATGACCACTTCAGCATGGGACATCTCCTGGGGCATGTATACCCTTGCCGTTACAAGGACAAACTGAAATTATAAGTTAGTTATGATTTCCACAGGAAGGACACAAATACAAACCACTGTAATACATTTCACAAATTACATGATGTACTCCATGCATTTACTACAATAATGTGTATACTGTCACTGGTCTTGTATTTTACTGAACTGACCTTCACCCTCAAACTTGGCCGGAATTTCTTTTTCCTAAAATAATTAATTCTCGGGTTCCTCTGATACCCTAAGTGCGGGAGAGTCCTGTAAAATAAGGATAGTTGGCAGGTCTGCAAATTTAAAGTTCTCACAGAAACACAAATTCCACACTCAGCAGTTGTGCAGTGCACAAAAAGCGAGTAAATCATTATCTGAGAGAAAATTACTGTAAAAATAAGTTGAGCTTTCTTGGTGAATGCAGGATCTCACAGTGGCAACCTATATCAGATTCCATTTCAAGTTTGGTATTTACTTGTACATGTAAACAAACAACTGTTGTCACTATCAAGCAAGTAATTAACTGGAGACTTTCCCTAATGTAAGCAAGAATTGTGATGCTTCCCTGCCCCTTAATGCATGACAGCTGAAATGGGCACACGCAAAGATTGGCTGTAATCCAAAAACTGAAGCTCTTAGGAGACTGAAAGATATGGTCTTGGAACTTCCAACAGAGGATGAAATAATATTAAAAAATTTTGTAGGAGCACAAGTTCTGTGATGTCAAGAGGAACAAATGTATAGAAACTATTTCCAATTTTGTTTTTCAACTTGTACATGTAACATTCAACTGCTACAACTACTGATCTGTTCCTGGCATTCTACATGTATAATTACCAGTGCAGGATAAAAACCCTCGGACAATGATGGCAAACCAGTGTAACCTGGGTATCAACTCCTTGCCAATCAGGAAAACTGTTGTATGTTAAAATCACTACTCTACAAGAGAAGCAAAAAGCTGTTTTTACCTGTTGTTTGTACAGAGGAATTATTTATTCTGAACTGATGCCTAAAAATAGGAAGCAGCTATTGTCTTGTAATCTATCTGGTTAGATTGGTGAGGTGAAAAACTATACTATGTACGATTTTCAGTTTTTGGAAAATTTGACAAACAAGTTTTCCTGGACAGTGATGAATTAATGACTTCATGACATGATATGTCCCTCAGTTGAAATCATACAAGTTGGCATTAGCCTGTTCTTTGTTGCTGCTGGCACTGCTAGAGCTGGAGACACTAGGCTTGTTGGGCTTCTGTTTCTTGCTCTTACTGGACTTGCTGGAACTTTTACTGGGTCTCTTGTGAGAACCACTGCTGGTAGTGTTGGCACTTGTCGTGGGAACCACAATCCCTGTCCCACCTGGTAAAAAAAGCAAAAGTATATATGAAACCTCAAGCTCAGGAGGTGCCTGTAGAATATCGAGATGGTAACAGAAGGTCATTGTTGTGAAGTTTTGTCCAGCGCCACTTTCGGTACATTTAAAGAGTACGGTTCTAAACAGAAATTTATAACATTCAGTTATCTTCCCAACATAATATCTAAAAATGTGCTTTGAACTACTGATTTCTTGAGTTGTTTTTCACAAATTAGCCATCTCCATTACAACGTCAATGTAATTCACAATATGTGTGAACCAAAAGCTGTATCGGTCTATACTGAAACTGAAGGGACCGTAATTGAATGAGTAAATCCTATGTTACACTCGAGAAGAGATAGTCATTACTAACCTATGAAATTTTCAACAACATAATAATGTGTGCAGAGATATTTGTACATATTCTGACATGACAACTGTATTATAGGTGGACTAGGTCATGGTTAACATTCCAGTGAACTCACAAATGTTGAACAAAATTGGAATACTGATACTAGTGATATATGTTCGCCTTCTTGCTTTGAAATCGCTAAGCCTAAAGTCACTTGGAAATTTTAAAACTAAGTTCTGATTACTTCTTTAATTCTTTTCCTCCGCACTTGAAGAAACAGAACACACAGACTCCTCTTCTTGGGTAAAACTCTCATACACAATACAAAATAATATTGCTCCCCAAGCACAGCTTCAAAACTTCAATGAGTGATTAGAATAAACGCTATTCAGTGCCGTACTTTCTGAAGGTAAAGACAAGGAACTTCAGGCCCAGGTTGTATACACGGCTGTTAATAAGACACCGAAAGCGCTACTTTAGTTGCCTGCTGTAGCCTCCCGCTGACCCCCCGTGAAGGGGTAATAAATATCTGTCTGCCACGGTCATTACCGTGACGGCGAGGCGCTCACTGGCCCTGCCTGAGTAGCGCGATTCTATTAATTTCTGCATAGCTTTACATGCCGATATCTCCCGATCAAGCAATGCTAGACCCCCCATCCGAGATGCCATTTTAAAGCCCGGCCTTTTACCGACAAGCCGATATAACTTTCCCCCATCTGAGTTTATATGTGTTAATTATTTCGAAGGATTTATTCAGTGTATGTTTCTATTCATCCGAAAATCAGTTTTCACTATTATTTTAATTTTGGATTTAAATATCTCGGCAGTTCAGCCCACGTTTTCTACAGTTATTTGTTATTCCAGTCGGAAAATGGATACTCAATAAAATGTGCACGTTTGACGTTTGAGCAGTACACGTGTGATTTTATATGATTTTTTAAAACTTGACCAGCATTGGCAAGTGTGTTGCTGAAGACGCCATCACGCTATTTTTTACATCATTGCGAAGGTAGATTTTCTTTATTTTATCTGAATAACAGTATTCAGAATGAAAGATCACACAGAAGACTCGCATATTAAATATCTTCATGAACTGTGCAGAACATGTGGTGGAAGAACTACCAAAAAAACAAAAACTTCGGAAAAGGAAAGCATACAAATACGGACCTTACTTCATACGTTGACAAGTAAACACAGGAACGCACAAACAAACAAAGCATATTAGAAACAGCCAGACCTCCCAAGTCTCCCCGTGCCGGAGTCTCCCCGTTTTTATGACAAAACCCCGCCCTCCCCGTTTTCCTTTGAAATCTCCCCGTTTCCAGGAAAAAAGAGAAAAAAAAATTAAGTGAAGTTTTTGCCGACCACACCAAAAATTACTGATTATTATGCTTTTTCATAGTGTGGCTTGGCCGATACAGTTGTATGTATTTTTCTTTGAGCAGTAGGGTACGTGCCCACTCGGTTGGGGGGGGTAGGGAGGGTTGGATAGGAAGTAACGTGGGGGGCACCTACATAGCGGTAATGCCCATTCAGAGGTTTTCCCGGAGAACAGTTTCGAGACTAGTAGGCGCCGGCATGTCTAGGGAAGTGTCACACTACTCACTTTGATGCCCACCAGAGATGTTACATGACGATTGTGTGCCATAACCCAGTGCGAGTGGGGGAGTGAAGGTGGTATGGGAAGGCCTGCTTGCCTGGGTCAGACGTCTATTGCCGTGTATTAAATACGCCAGAGCATGTTTGATTTTTTTTTTTTTAATCGGGGTTTTCAGAACACGGCACTTCTAGAAGCAAGTGATGGCCAGCTGTCTGTCCGTTTACCTGGGTCAGACGTCTATTGCGTATTGGAGACGCCAGCCCATTTTTTTTATTAAAAAAAATTTTTTTTTTCGGAATATGGAAAGAAAGGGGAGGTCTGCGGGAGCTCTTCCACGCATCTGTGGCCAAATTAGACAGACGAGTGGCAGCCATTCGAAACTGTGAAACACAGTGGCTGAAAACTGTCATTAAGTCACAGAATTTGCAAATCCCTCCAGAACTCTTGGCCTCTGCACCACCCATTAAACGGAGGAAAATGAAGTAGACCAATAAATTCTACATAAAGCGAGTGTACAACTGTATTTTTTATGTGTAATATGTCAAGTGCAGGATCGCCGTAAATTTGAGCCTGTGGAAAATTTAACATTACATTCTATCCTACATAACTCTGAATTGAAGAACTTCTCAATGATGCAGTCAAGTAAGTTAAGAAATATTACATATTCTTATTATTGTGTGTTCATTTCTTCTCGCTAGTGGGAGGAGATCACGTTAAATTTTAAGTTTGAAAATTATGACCTCTGACGCATTTGTTAAATTACTATTCATCTTTGTAGCTGTTTATCTCTGTGACAGTATTTGGTACAGATGTATAATTTCGTTTACGCGTGTATGATATGTCAATTATTTAGCATGTATGTATTAAAATGTAGTCGATAAAATAGTTTGAGCGCAGTGTTTGCGTTTGTTACTCGAAAAATACAACATAATAAAAGCGGTCCGCGGGAAAGGGAATCCCCCGTGAACACAGGCGGCTGACCCCGTTGACCTGGGTCGTGACCAGGTCACGATACGGAGAGCGGACCGGGCCGCTCGGCAACTAGATTACTGCTTGTTAACAGCCGTGTATAATGCATTTGTTAAACATTTCATTCAAAAATTTTTTTTTCAAGTGTATTAATTATACAAGGGGTCAAGTAGTTGGTGGGTCTGCAATAATCATGTTATGATGTGGTTTATAAAAGAAGCAGCCATTAAATTCACAAAAGCATCAACAAGTATTGCAATCTCTCTTAGTCAATAAAACACAAAGAGATGGAAACAGCAAGGAAATGAAACATGACTGACTGTTATTTGTTGAAGTCGAGTCTGCCGGGGATGAGTTTGATGAGGCCTCCCACTGTAGTGACTCTCTCAGTGACTGGGACTCGGCATCATCGTATGTGTCAATATCAATATGGATGTCCTCAATATCATGGGCTCGGCTTTGGTATCAAAGATAATAAAATAATACTGATTAAAAGGTCAGCGACAAGGGATGCAACATAAAAAGCCGACTACTCATACAAGTTGTCTAGCGTTCAGTTTCATTGAAATTTTACCTACTGCTGCTTGAAAAATAGAAGAGTACATGTAATTCACAATAATTTTCTAGGACAGCTCCTAATCTGGAGTAAATTTACTCCCTAAATTTGCTGAATATGGATTTGTACACATTTCTTTTTCATTTTTTAAAGTAATGATTAAAAAAAAAAAAAAAAAAAAAATCTAACTTGCAAAAGGAATTTTTCAAGTGGGCTTATTTTGTGACGAAAGACAATTTCTTTCTTCTTTTTGGACTTCACAATCTGTAATTTATAAATTAAATATTCTAAAGAACACAGTGTGAGGGTAAATTTACTTTTGAAAAGTACAGGGTAAACAGGGTGAAAAAGGCTAGAAACAAAAATACTAACTCTCAATTATATTTTCCTACCTACGAGAGGTCAACACACTGGAATGATGAGACCACTGATGTTTCCAAACTTACCTTTGCCGCAACAAAAGTTGTCTGACTTGCCTCCTCTGTTCGTCTGTGTGCTGAACGCATTTTCCGGTTCTGGTTAAAAAAAGACATAGATCATGATATAAAGTATAATTCAAGGGATTATACTTTGCTGGCTTTATGAAGATCCATTTCCTTCAGGCATGTGCCAAACTTCATTTCTAAAACTGCCCATAAACGGTTGTTTTTCTCACCATTTAGTACCAAAAAGAAATTTGTTTCTAGCAGGCCTCAGCATGAGGCTATTGACCTGTCTGTAACCTCTTTATACACTGGAATAGGGACATATTCCTATGTCTCTCAAAAACACAGCAACAGAACCTTTATAGTGAGAATCAAGTGGGACAAAATATCTTGGGCAAGTTATTTGTCAGCGTTGAGAAACTAAAGTATAGTGGTCTTTGAATTATATCTAACACTATTTACATACATAAATGCGCAGAATTGTGATGCAAGTTTGACAAGGATTCTAATTGTGAAGAATATAATACTGTTTGGTTCATGTAATGCATTATCTGTGTTTGGATTTAAGCATTGACAGAATATGATACTGACCTTGTACACATTCTCTTGGTATGCTCTGATATCACTCCACAACTCTGAGAAAGTAACAAAATATTAAAAAGTCATAGAATTGAGAACGGTTCCTTTAATAATCTAGTGAAAAGGCTGAGAAGGCAAGTTTTGTCTCTTAAATGGATAGTTCATTATCCGGATTCGAAATTATTACAATCTCTCCACTATAATGCAAACTTCCTTCCTTGAAAAAAGTTCATATATGAAGGGGTCTTTGCTTATTATAGAAACTAGATCACTTAAAAGGTTAACGAAAAATTCTGTTAGGAAAATTTTCCCACTTCAAGAAAATAAAGAAGTGCTAAATCTAATAAGTAGTTGTGAAGAAACAAATGTGAGGTTAATTACTAGTGGCTTCTTTCAACTGAACATTTTCAATAATCCACAATAAAGTTTTAGGCTTCATGTTCATTGCTTAAAAGTTATCGGTGTTTCTACCATATATACTTGATGTGTTCTTCTGTAATCTGAAAACACCACTATTCACTAATGCATTTTTAACAGGCATACAACAGGAGGAGTACATCAGTATAGATGCCAATGCCTGGAATAAAAGGAAATACTCACTGACAGGAGCAAGGCCTTCCTCTCCTCTGAAAGAAATAGATCATAAAAAAGTGTTAGCCTAACTGTGCTGAAGTCTGAAAATTCCAAAGCGATGAAAGAACTGTTTTCCTTCATGCGGTGCTGAAAACTTTTCCACTGCATCACACCATGACCAAATAATTTTTATGACTGTGCCACAGGCAGGGTTTTAAGCCAATTGGATGTGTTAAAGGGGGTCCCACAATAGCGTAAACTAGACTTATTAAGTACATACAACATCCTCCAAACACCATATTTCACGTTCTACCGTGAACAGCATCGTTTTCTGACCTCGTAGCTCTTAGGGCTGGCTGTGGCCCCAGGATTATGTTTATTTTTATTTACAGTGATAGACTGACGGCAGAAACAGCTTCTGTACTTTCTATAGTTTCCTTCAAAATATCATTTTGATGATAAAATAATTAAACTTGCATGTGTCATTTTCAACTACTTCACAGAGAAGATAAAATGACTGAATTTTCCCCCATTTCTTGTTTTTGCAACAGAACTTTCTGAATGTGATTTCACACTAGTTCACAGTAATTGGCCTCTTTAGTGCTGAAATTGAATCTGCCATAAAATGGTGTTCAACTTAATGAAATGATTATCGTAAATAGGCTATTTTTACACACTAGTTGGCCCGCTGACTCTGGGAAATACATCTAGATGAGAATTTCAAAATTTAATTTCAATCACCAGTGTGTAAATTGAGGTGCAGAATGCAATTTCTTGTCATACTTTTTAATTCCGCTGGAAGGAAATGCATCTTTTTTATTCCAGCTCAAAATATTGGAATGCTGTTTTCTGTTCTGTTCAACTCAGTTGTGGCTAAAAGTCAACAAGAGTATAACAAATACAGCCAATTTCAAGGCCCACTTACACCTTTACGTCTAAGCCTAATATGATATTTTGTATAATTTAAGGCTCAGCATTTAAAAAGCCTTTAATGATACATTGGAAGCCTTACTATCTCTATAATATTATAAGCGGGCTATTTTTAAACATGCTGAAATTTGCTTGAACCAGATAAATTGTTCTGCAGATCGGTAGAATGCGAATGACGTCACAGAGTGTTTTTATTTTGTTCTTTCCGGTATTAAAGATGGCAGCTGGATCAGCTGATTAGTGTAACTTCGAGATATGTCTAAGTGGTTAAAATGTCTGCTGGCTGCATTTTAGTTGATTGTTATGACTGGAGTAGAAAGGATGGATACAAGCTGGTCAGATTCCCATTCATGCAAACAATGGAAAGGAAGTGAAAGAAATGACCAAACGTCTCCCATTGAACATGTACACAAGTGCCATTGTTTACTGTAGAGAACTACTTTTAGCTCGCCGTCCATTGGTTCACGAAGCCTCTGGTGCTCGCAGTGCAAATCAGCAAAAGAATCAAAATCAATGCCACAATCGTCATGGTGATGTGTGGGTCCAGTCACTAAAGATGGCGTATATACGCATTCTACCTATACTCCTTGTCACCAGAAGACTTAGATGGCAGTAGGAGACAAATTGTTTTATACGAGTAACTTAAGAAAAATGTTATGTTTGTGTCTGATAAACTTGTACAGTATGCAAAAAGACATCACAGAGCAGCCCACGTCTTTTTTTTTTTTTCTTTTTGTCTTTTGGAGCATAATTCTTTTATGGAAGGTCTTACTTGTCGGAGAAATATGTCAATAATTTTTTACAGTGCACTCTCCTGATTACGACATCTCCGAATAACGACATTCTCCCGATAACAACATTGACCCCCGGTCCCGATTTTTTTACTATATGTTATTAGTAATAAAACTCTCTAAATAGCGACATACTTTTTAGACCACTCTCCGGATAACGACATTGAGTTAGCAATAATCGGCTGTGACTTTGCTAGATACAAAAATAAAAATAGCTAAAATATTGTTTCCGGTCAGTTTCATTTCATTCTCTGAGCCAATAAAAACACTTCTTTTCCGACCAATGAAATGTCCTACCAGAGGCACCTCATAGCCAATGAGATCGCTTTGTTATCGGCCAATGAAAACACACCTGTGTCTATTGTCGTCGGAACAAAAAGGCTGACGCGCATTAAATGAGTCAGTCATCACATCGCTGACCGCTGAATCAATTGTATTCACCCGAGAACAATAACGCACCCCAAGATGTCGACAGCTGCTGTTAAAAAAAGAAAGATACTGACAATAGATGCCAAGCTGCAAATTCTGGCTGATGTGGACACAAAGACATTAACAAAACAACACACACAACACACACACACACTTCGTGTATTTTACATGTTTGGAAAGTCCGATCACTGATCACCCACTATGGTTGGTACGTTACATTCTAAGGGTCTAACCACACCCCTTTTTCCGCCATCTTGAAAATCTCCGAATAACGACATGTTCCCGATAACGACATGCACCTCTGGTCCCGAGCCATGTCGTTATCGGGAGAGTGCACTGTATTTCTAACTGAGCAAAGTGCAGCTGCTTCACACTGTGTTGGCAATAAATTAACACTCACCCAGTGACCCACTCAGAGCCCGCTGTCCAGTCAGTGACCTTACTCACGGAGAATTGTGCCTGGGTCGCACTGACTCTTGCCGATGTACGATGACCACATTACCGCTGTCCATATGGCTCGGTTTTTATTGATCGGTATGAAAACATTCGCTGCCACGCTTTATCACGCTTGATAATGGATTAACCAGCGAAACCTTTGTCTGTAAGTCTCTAACCAATGATCTGACTTATGAAACTAAACTGACAGCTGTACTGTTCGTGAGAACAAAGCATGATAACTAGCCACGCCCCCCCCCCCCCCCCAAGCCCTAAACAAATGGGCTCATCCTGAATGACACATACTAATGAACCAATGTGTGCATTTGGGGCAAAGATCGTTTCAGAGTTTGTTTCTCACTGGTTCTTAGATACAGACAACTCTACATGATGGTCAGCTTGTGAGAAAATGAGATAATATTGCAGATTTATTGAGCAACAGTTTCGCATGTCGATGTTACATCTTTTGATAGCGTGGGGAGAGCCTTTGAAAGCTTAGTCTTTTGTGATTCCGACCAGTGGTTCACTAGTTAACATGTCCATGTCACAATGCGTTTGATTTACAAGAGATACAGTGAGCAATAAGATGGTGGTTACGCCTCAAAGAGGTCAGTGACCCGACGTGTGAAAATCCGGCTTGCGCGCTGCGTGGTCAGCTTGACCTTGTCGACTTTGACCACCCATGCAGAGTGAGTGCATGAAAAGTTGATGCCGACATATGCCGCCCTTTGCAGGGTGAGGGTTAATTTCTGAGGCTTGCAACAACTTTATTGTTCTATGCATGTTAAAGACCTTGTCAACATTACCTATGGTCATGGATTCATAATGAGGGGCAGGCTCGACATTCTCTGTCACTTCTCCTGCAGCTGCACCTAAGTCATGATTTGATCCTGAAAATATGAAAATTTACTGTGCTTTACTGCCAGGGAATCTAAATTATAAACATACATCTTGAACATTTACTGCTGACATCTCTGCTGTAAATTCATTAGAAAACCCCCAACTTGATGTATGTTAAACCATGTTTTTTTTTTAAAGCAATGCAAATTAATGCACCTGAAACTGATTGAAAAAGAAACCAAATAAAAAAGTAGTGAAATGAATATTGATAATGGCAGTACCCAATCACTTTTTACTTGATAATTAACTTTTTCTGGTTAGCATTCAAATTTTACTCGGGTCCCACCCTTAAATATCAAGAATTATGTAAAGTTACAGACAAGTTATCAAAGCATTCCTTATGACACATTATTATCCTCACCACCATTCCGAAGCTTAGCCAGCCGTCGATTGCGTGGGGAGTTAGATGATTTGTCTTTCTTCAGCTTTTTCACTGGAAACAAAAATGCAAAAACCTGACTTAGTTAAAAAGACTCTAAATTACATAGGCTTTTTTCACCATAAATAATTCCATCCCCAACAGTCACACGCCTGACTTTTTGTCACCACAGGACATTCCACTTTCAGATGTAATACTTTATCATGATATATTTAATAGACTAACTCCTGTGTCTCTTTTCATATATAAATTTTCACTAAACCCATGAGGGCACAACCAACCATATCATTATTTAACACCAGCCAACCTTGACAAAAGAAACTTGCACACTCTTCGAGTGTAAACCTGTCAAACATTTAACTTCTCCCTGCAGACCTTTCAACATGTTGGTGTCATGCAAAGAATCATGTACTATAACTAGCAACTTCCACAATTGCTTGCAGACTCATAGTAATTATGACAACAATTTATAACAATAGTAACCTGCATTCACACTAGCTCAGTGTTTTTGCCTGGGGAAATAGCAAAACTAGCAGTGTGTAAAAATATCATCATGGATTTTATCCTGGCAACTGTACAGTCTAACATTCAATTCAAAGAACGAGAAAAAAAAAGGGGGGGAATTACAAAAGAGAGAGAAAGAAAGGGTAGGAATAATTAATTGTAAAACACAGACAAAGGCAGAAAGAGGATAGCAAGAAAGAACAGAAAACAAAACAAATAAATAAACGCAAGAACAAAAAAAAAAAGAAAGGCAAAAGAAAACTTGTCAGAGGAAAGGAGAGAAAAAACTGAAGGGGAAAAAAAAAACACTCACTCCTCTTAGATTCTGGGGCATAATTCCAATCATTGTCATTTTCATCCTCCTGGCCACTGTCATCACTTCCATGTTTCTGGTTATTGGCAATTCTGAGTAAACAAGCAACAACAAAAGTTCAGTGTCTTGATTCTCTCCTGTTAATTGTGGATTCTTGGAAATATTATGATAATGTGCACCCAATTTCATTTAGTTCAATGTGTCATAAAGAGAAAGTAATATTGCTGTTTGATACCCTCCTCAGAGACTGAGAGAATTCTGCAATCTGATTACTGTTCCATTTTCAGAGATCGATGAGGAAATAATTCAGTTTTGCAGAAAAATCATGAACAAAAAAGAGGGAAAAGTTACTGGTGCCTTCACTTGCTTATGTATACAAAATCTTTTGATTGACCTTGAAATAATTCACAGAGCATATGTGAGAGCTTGATGTGGGGGTTGAATAGTACTGATACTGATTTATAGGCATCTGAGTTTAAAAATCTTGATGACCGACACCCCAACCCCTGAGGTTTTGTTTCAGTTACCTAAATCAGAAACATTTTATTCACGATGCTGGCAATATCACTTGAAACAAGACTTTCAAATTCACTGATGAGATCTTACCCTGGTAAGTTATGTTTCTTATACTTTGTTAGAGAGCTCATGACAATGACAACAAGCATGTGTAGCGTCTTAGTCATACGGGCTAACAATGTTGTCCGCAGCCCTCGGCGACCCCTCGTGTGCTAGATTTACTTTTCTGTGGTGTCTCGCTGTGTGACGTAATTGTTTATTGTAGGTCTATCGAGAACATGCGATATCATTCATGTCGGAGTAATTACGCTAGGTTGGCCTCTGAGTGACGTAATTCTGTGACGTGTCTAAGTGCGATTAGGTGGCCTTTATGCATCCCGTATTTTCTGGATTTCCCGTTCGTGAACGTTCTATCTAGATGGGTATATAAAGGATGGCAAGCGAGTGAGTGTGTGTGTGCAAGAGTCAGTTATTCCGCTGTGGGCAAGATCCCGTCATTTTGTGTGTGCAAAATCCAATCTGAGTTTTTGTAACTGCGTGCCTTCCTCGTAAGTAAGCTGTGAGATATCCAACGTTCATTTACAGTTATTAAAAGTTAATGTTAATTGTTCATCGGATCCTGTTTTCATTTATTTCTACGACAGTTCGAGACAGTTTCGTTTTTAAAGGGTAGCAGCTCAGATCACCTGACTCTCCCTATCATAATGTGCTGAAATTCACATCAACTGTTACAGCATGTAAAAACTGCTTTGATATTTTGTTGTCACAAATTCTGTTTTATATTTAGAGGGAACCAGCCCATTGAAAAAAATAAAAAGCCCATGAGTAAAAAAAAGCCTTGACATTTTTCAAACTTCTCAGGTATAACCTTTGATAAAGTGACATTATATACTGTTCTGTCTGATATATTTGGTGTTTGTTGTCACAAATTCTGTTTTGTATTACCACGATGGAACCAACCTATGATTGAAAAACCTACAATTAAAGAAAACCCTGAAAATGTTAACCTCCTTGGAGCCTTTGATGGAGTTATGTTATATATTGTTTTGATATAATTTTTCCAATGACAATCGCATAAAAAAATATTGAAAACAATGTTAATCTCAGCTGGGTCCATCTCTGATAGAGACACTATGAACGTTGTGTAAGTGATTGGAGAAATGAAAAACAAACCTGCGACTAGCAATGCGGGAAGAATTACGTCCCATGCCCATACACTTTTCCAAGTGTGGTGCAAACCTTGAGGCAGCCAGATGGCGCTGGCAATTTGGGCAGACACATTCATAGTTCTTCTTTGAGGGGACCTGACCCAGAACATCCACCCCTGGCCTATCCACGATTGCTAAAGAACAGAACAAAAACATCTACTGTTGGAAAGTCCTGTACATCAGAGAACTGTCAATGTAATTTAAAAAATAAAATTCAATTTTATCACATCAACAAAATTCCTCATGCCTGCTTTTGATCTAGACTCATGATAATTAGTCTCTCTCTGCTGTTTTTCACATTACAAGCAAAACTGTTGCAAAGCAAATTTAACTGAATTATAATACACTAATGGTATTTTGTGATCTAAACAACCAGGATGTGTGGGCACATAATATTACTCTCTCTAACAGAGAAGTTTTTTTTTTTTCTATTTGTTCTCCATCTGCTGCTCTTCCAGTTGCTTTTAGGTTTCGATATATATACAGTTATCAGTGGATCATTTGCAACTCAAAGTGAATCTTCATTTTGCTGCAATTATATAATAATAAACAATTATAATTATAAAGCACAAAAGTTCTGTCAGTCAATTTATAATAAGATATTCCCCTACTTAAATAAAGATCAAAACAGTAAATTTACTCACCATATTCTGTGTCTGAGCTGAAACACAAAATAATAATGTCATTTATATTGAACAAAGCTAAACTATCAACTGTATTTTCTTGTTTGACTTTCCTTTTCATCACAAAATATAAGTTATTTCCTCACCAATTTCTGCATCAAATCCCCAGTTTAGTTTGCTTTATAATTTTCCAGAAAATAAGAGGCTGTCATTTACTTCCAAGAGCTATACACTGTGAGTTTCTAATTTTTGTATTGAACTTTAGTGACGACAGTTTACATTTAATATGGATAACACTTGTCTCAGGAAAATCTTATGTGCTGGGTCTTATGTGCTGGGAGTGCTCTTGACGTTTACAATCTCAGATTATAAGGCATACTTACGTTTCATCGAAGCCATTCAGGAATAGTGAACCCACTTTGCAGGATCGATGGATCTCAAAGCAGAGACCCAAAGAAACCTCATCTATCAGTTCTTCCACAATTACATCAAGGACAGCCTAAATGTAGTAAATCAAGACAGAAAATTATGAACTTTGAGAAGGCTGTAAACATCAAATAAGTAATAGATTCTGTGGGTTTTACTTTGCCGGGAAGCATCTCAATTAAAAACATCTATCTGACAAACAATATTTGTTCATAATAATTAATATACAATTCAATAACAAAAATTGGGAAGGTCTTCCCCCCCGTCCGCGCAACTACCAAAAGGTTAACAAACATAATATGATGAAGACCTCCCCTAACCTGCCCTTTCGTTCTTCTTTCCTTGTCCCGTACAAATACTAAACACAAGCTTTTGATAAGCCCGTTGTTTTCTTGACTGGCGCGGATGGGCGGAGGACCTCCCCAAAACTGTGTAGCATAAATTCCACTGAGGGCATAACATAAACATTCATCCCTAATGTGTTTATTCTATGTTCTCCATTCATGTGTTGTGCTGATGTCATAAAGCAGATGCCAATGAACTTTCATTATGAACATGAATATTGACAAGTTAGAACTTTGCTAATCTGTATAAATGAAAGGGAAAGTCTGGGGTCTATGACATTTTTGGTAATTGAAAGACTAATTTACTAGTACTAGGATATAGCCCAATCCACACCGCTCCATGAAAGGCATGCATAGCCTTGGCACACGAATGCTCTGATAAAGACTTAAAAATTTTATCTTCGGCTGGAGGAACCATCTGCTGGGTGATGCTTTTTGGTAAAACATAGGCCTAGCTTTCAAATCCTACCATTACAAATTTTGGATCTTCTTCGTGAAGTTTGCTCAGCCTGTCAGCCATTCAACTAACTGTTCAACATTATACTGATGGTCATACCGATGCTTTTCCATATCCTTTAACATTTTTTAAATTAAAAACTTTCTTTCACTTCTTACCCGCATATCTGGATCAAGGTCTCCTTGGCTAATATCTGCTTCAACCATGGTCCTATTAGTTTGCTTCAGTGTGGCTCGCCTTGTTGGATGGAAATTTAAAAGGGCTGCTGCACAATATCTGCATCAGGCTGAAACTAAGCAACTAGACTACAATGAAAGAGGACCCCTTAAGCAAATTAATGTCTTGCTCATCTTGGTTGTTGAGTGCTGGCTGGATCACAAAAAATGACAACTTGACTGTAAATGTTCTTCATTAAGATCCTGCCATTCCTGGATGATCGAGCCAACCTTTGAAAAAAGAAACTAAATTAGTAAATGCCTGGGCCTATGATTTCCCATCCACTGTACTGTAAGGATGCAGTTGCAAGAGTAAACCTAAATAAGACTGGCAACAGAAGCTGGAACTAGGCGTTGCCCGCAATGTGCAGAATATAAAGAGTGTGTTTCTGTTGTGCGTGTCCAAATCTGTGACACTCCGCCGAGTCCGATACATCAGATCAACAAACCGCAGGGGAGATCATCACGTTGGAACAAACCATCCGGAAAGGTCTTTGTTCAGTGTTACGTACGATTCGCTTTACATTTGAAACTATTAATAATTATTATGTCATCGCACGATTTATATCCTTGCCCTGCTTTAGCACATATTGATAGTCTTAACCACTTTATTAATAAATCTGAAGTTAACTCATATTATTTGTCAGTAACTTTGGCTAATATCTGCCAAAGACACACACACTAAAAAAGTGAAAGCAAAAAAAGCACTTTTGGTTGTCATAAGCTCTTTCGATGAAATGCATCTTTTGCTTCATAGTGGGTGTTCTTTAACCTTCATTAATTTCGCACTGAGGAACTCGATCTCTAGATTCCGGTTGCAACTTAGAACATAATCCCATTTTTAGGAGACTTTGATCCCAGCTAGCTAATATAAATGTTCACCAAAACAATTCAAGATAAGGTCAGACAGTACGAAAATCACATACATGTAGCCTATCATTATATTATAGTATGTACCTTCACCAAGAAATGAAACCAACTTAAATTTCTTTGCCTTATTACTGCTGACATCATAAAAAAAAAAGCCCAACACTGCCCCCCCCCCCCAAAAATAAATCTGTATTTATTGTAGAGAACACGTCATTTGATGTTTTTTTTTCTCTCAGCTAAATCAAATGGATAGTGAAAATATAATGTGGTGATTTTTGGTCTAAAAACGCACAGACACAACTAACAATAAGTTTGTTTATGGACAGACAGACTGACTGGCAGACAGCGACAGACAAATATAATATAGATCATTTCTAGCATACGATAAAAAAAACGAAGTGGATTATATTATGGTCTACTAGGAGATCCAAGTATAGGACTGGCTTTTCGGGACTTCTGTTGATTGACTACACGTTCAGACTTTAGTTTTGAAGAGAAAAAACAACCCGGAAGTGAATTACAATATTAACAGTGGACAATGCCGTGATACGAGGGCCCAGGATCTTATACAATCTTAATTCATCGCGCTATAATCTCAGTCAGACCAAAGATACCAGAATTGACAAGATAAAACAGCTATAGTGCTTTTAACGTGCACAGATTTCTCACTGCCACCTAGCGACAAACGAGCGATAGTCATGAAAAGTGCCTTATTTTACAAAGCCAAATAGGGAAAATATTGAATGTTGTTCACTATTCAGCTTTCGCTATAGGCCTTGATTGACGTCACTTATTGTGGAATTATAACGTTAATTGCTTATTGTGTAATTATAAGGTCAATCGCTGTGGGAAAACTCTGGGTATTTTTTATTTTTTTTTAGTCGCAGTAGCACTGTCACAATTTTGCATCATAAATTTACCATTATATCAAGCATTCTTTTCACACTGTGCCCCGTGGGCCTCGCCCCTGATCAGCGCGCAGATTGTGTGCACGGTTTATTTAGTGGTGTGAAGAAGATGGTGTCTCATCTTATCGTATCTATTATCTTTGCATGATTAGACCCAACTCCTCTCCTCTTCCATTCATAACTTCAAGTGGGTTCAAATGTTTTATGAAAAGCGTTCACCCTAGAAAATAAAACAGCATTGCCATCCATTCTGGGGTAGACCTACGCCCAAGCACCCCCTACTCCACACTTATTCTACGTCTATTTAATACAACATTTTTTGTTCAATTTTCAGCAACTCTCAAAACCATGAATAATGTGATGGCACGAATATTAATTACAATATATAAAATAGCTGTATGTATATTTTCTGTTTCTTAAGTGTTTGTGTGGCGGCTCTGACTACAGGACCACCCTCGCACATTTTTTTTTCAGCAGGCGTGATCTCTTTACACACTCATGCATGCCCCACCCCCTTAGAATCCGCAAGTCGCAACCGGCGTGTGAAGCATGTGACTACAGCATTGCGACTGCAGCTCTTTCTGAACCCAACCGACAAAGAGTAGCAATATTAAAGGAGTAAAGAGTTTCCTCAACTATGATTGGTCAAAATTCAGCCATTTGTACCATTCCTCCATTTGCTGCCCGGTGTACCAGCATCCATCTTGGAAGAACGCCGATAAGTTCCTCGTTGACTTTCGTCTGCTGCGAACAGTAGGATTCCTGTTTCGGCTACCGTAAAGTTGTTAGGTAAGTCATTTTCTTAAATTTGAAGCTTGAACTGTTTGTACGTATTTTTAATGCAATAAAATACACATATCACCAGCTGGGATTCAAAGACAAGCGACAGTCGCTGAGAATAGCCCTGACCAGTGATAAAACTGACTGAAGGAAAGTTCCGGTTTGCCACGAATGATTCATCATCTATGATGTACATGTTTCAAATGAGAGTTTGAAATTATTGAAGGCATAGAATCTATAGCTACCCTATTTAAATTTTTGCGATGTGACTGAATGTTTGTATGAGTGTTAAGGCTTCAGTAAAGATGAGTCTGCTGATATTTGGAATGAAGAGCATGGTTGAAGTTGGCACATCACTGTGGACCAGGGAAATAGGAAGTGAGAATCAGGAAGTGAATGTAATGATGGTGGGTGTCAGCCACCGCCCCTCATTCTAATTATTTTGCAGAGATACACTTGGATCTCGCAGTCCACGGCAATTGTTTGTCTCAATCGTTGTATCAATTTGACAGGCTTGACCTTCAGATATGTAGTCTAGATCTATCATCTTCTACGACTATGTGGCTGAATTTTCAAAATACCTAGACTAGAATCCATCATCTCCAAAAGTCCCAGAAATTGAATGCTCACATGCCAGTGGTTGTCAGGTGTAGCTCAAATACTTTTTATTTCGTATCCCTATCATTGTACCACACATGAATGACACCTCTGATGGGTAGCCTATACAACAAAGCAGTCTCCCACCTGTCAGCTCAATTGAATTAGTGGAAGACTAGAAATAGAATAGTCCATTGTGAAGCAAAATCGGCACTTGGTTAAAACTTCACATTATGCCCAATTATGGGGTCAACATTCGAAGTGTATTTTCTTTGGAATATTCAGATGCAAACACATTGCTTTCATGGTCATGTTACAAAGCAGCTTACTTTCCACTTCAGGCTGGTCAAACCATGGTTACTGGTCTGTACACTGATTTGTAAAAAATAATCCCCATTCTCTAACACTAACAGGCACAAACTTTCTTCCATTGTTGCAGGTGTTGTTTAAAAAAAATAGTAGAAATCTTTTTTTAGCTTTTAATCACCATAGCCATGATGTTGGTGAGTTCGATGACAAAAGAGCAGAAATAATCCATAGTGAGCTTGCAATTGCATTTGGCAATTTTCACAAATTATTCAGCAGCCGTCTTTACCTTGGTATAAAAGCAGTGAAAACAGGATTACAGAGGAGAGAGATGTACAGATCAGATCAGCCATATCAGTGAGGCCATTACAATCAAGCTGAGGGAATGATATTTTGTCCATTCTTGTTTGATGGAATATAACAGTGGACTGCCATTGACTTATTCCAATATATTATATACATATATTTACATGGCAATGCCATGCATTGGGTGTCAACCATGTGAATATGTGTAAACTGAATTTTAATGTTTTCTTCTCTTGATTGTCACATTTCGTGAAAATATAAGGGCATCTGAAAAAAAAAAAATTTTGCTAACTAGTACCAGGGGAAAAATCCAAAGCATTCAGTTTATCACTCCACTGACAGAAGGAGTACCATGTGAATTACACAACTTTAGCCGGGCACTTATATCTTTGATGTATTAGTGTTAATCGCAGAGCCACACGACACATTGGCTATAAAAACTTCCACAGAGAGGACTTAACTCACCAGGGAGATGCTGCCCCCCTGTGACCCCCCGCTCAAGCCGCTCCTAAAGTCGCGTCCTTGTAATATCATTATAGTGTAACTCACATGGAACCCCTCCCCCACTGACATAGTGACAATGCGCTCAGATCACGCACATTACTTTTTTCCATGCACCCAGTAGTTTTAGATTTGGAGCTGATGTGCAGAGCTGCACAGCTTTTTGGGAGGAAGGGAATTCTGTGAGGATTTCCAATCTAGCTACATGGAAGTGAATTTGCTAACACTAATAACAGTTTCTTGTTAGCAAATTGAGAGGTTTTTGGCTTTTGTGCCTAATTTGATCCAGAGATCTTGGTAATAAGGTTTTACAGAACAAAGAATTTTATTAGGTCAGGACACATATTTTTTTTTCTTGTCATGTGGCTGGATTAGGTAACCCTTCAGGAATTCTGTTCTGGCATATGGTGTGGAAGAATACACATTATGCAATTTGCTGGGATTTCTTTTTTTCTTTCTTCCTCTGTAAGAAATGTTACATGCAGTCTCTGCCTCAACTGCATTGTTAGAGACAGAGAACAAAACAAAACATCAGATGATTGGCTAGGTTTGTTCAATTGTTGTTTGTACAGAGAGGTCAAAACAAATGAAGACCAAAGGGTCTTACCAAATAGTAACGAAGAGTGATTTTTGCCTTTATATGCCCATTTTTCAAGCTGGGTTCATGAGCTATGTCTCTATGAAACCATCGTATGAAAAGAGAGCATGCATTTCCCTGCCTGAAGCCACTGATGGAAGTGGTGGACTTAACTTAGAAAATTATTTTTCTCAGTTTCACATTTTTGTGAGTTAATGTTGTATTTTCCTTGATCCAGTCTTTGACTGTTCATCATGAAATAGAAATGGGTAGTTTAAACTGAATGGCATTTTGTGAATGATTTTATGCAAAGGAAATGAAACGGCTCGGGCTGGGCATATCTTATTGTCAAATAGATATGGTAGGATCTGGATAATCAGGCAAGATTATGCCAGTTTTAAAATTGTGAGGATTGTGGGAACAAACTTTACTGATTGTCAACTACTGTATGACTTTCAGACAAGATCTTTAAGCTTTACTTTGTAGCGAGGAAGACTGAGCACTCAGAACTGATCTGTGCTCTAATTTTATTTATGCTTAAATTTAAATTCAAATTGATGAAAAAATTCTTTGCCCACACACAATTTGATAACAGGATTTATGATTATTGTAAATTTATGATATAATGGCTAAATATGTGTGAGTGTTAGTGTGTTACTGTCAACCATATGGAAACTGTATTTCACTGGCTGTTCTTCTAATATAATGTGATCAATATGTAATTCTTAGGATCATCCAGAGCAGTAATGAAAATGCATTGATTTCTTGAAATTAAAGTTTTGAAGCTGTGTGAACTACTTTATGTGAGAATTTTAGACTGTGGTACTGAGACCTGAGGCCAAACTCAGAAATTAATTGGAAGTCAGCTTATATTACTGGACTGAGCTAGGGCTGTCTACAAGGCTGGGAAAACTGAGGGTTAATAAATTCTGTATTCAGATGGTTTCTTTGTTCAGTGGCCAAGTGGTATTTCTGTCATTCATCAAGTGTTAGTTGACCTAAATAGATGATTAATTGATGCCTGGCTCTGTAGTGTTAGCAAATATGTGGGTTTTTTTTGTGAACGGCAAACAGGGAAGGAAGATGGCATGAAGAAACTGAAGCTTATCTCATGTTAACATCAGTCCTTTTGTGGTCTTTCCATGGTGAGCCCTTCCCGTGCACTCCCTAAAATTCTCTTGTTACATGTTTGACAACTGCAGCATGCAGTGGTCTTGTTTGTTATTATATTTTCTCCGATTTTAAAGTTAGGCTGTGGTAGAGGGGACCGGAAAAAAAGAAACGCAAGACATTGTTCACTGTCATGAGCAAAGTTTACGATCTTTCGATAAGCGGAGCAGAAAATTAACTGAATTACGAAGATAATGTAATTAATATAAGCGTGCCTGAAAAGCATCGTTGAATGGCGATGTGAGAGTGAAGAGAACTGGAGCCTAAGGTTTTTAAGTATATCACAGAGTGAAACAGTATGGTAGGTAGTGAATGCTCACACCTTAACACTTCGGGCTTCTATTTCATCAGTAAGAATGCGGGTCAAAAGAAAGGCAGGGGAGAGAAAGAAAGAAAGAACGACACTTCTAAAGCGCCGCGGCGGATCTCTCGCTCAGACGGGTTGCCCGTAGCACGTTCACGTTATCTAGTCTTGTCAAAGGAGTGAGTTATCGTCTCTGCCCCCGCAGCATACAGCTGGTCTCCGCTTGCGCATCGCTGTGCCTGTGGCAGATCTCAGGGGGTCTGGTCCTATCTCTGGGTAATGCTCACCATGATGGCTTCACTTTCGACAGTCTGGCATTCTGATCTTTATCACCGGGGGGGGGGGGGGGGGGGATCAGTATTGTTACACCTCGGCATTCGCAGTTTTCAGTGACTTTTAATCGTTGTGAATCGTCTTCATCCTACCATTGATTTTTGCAGATGTGGTGCAGGAAAATCCGGTACATTTATGTATGTTTATTGACCGTTCAGAAAATTTATGTGGCGACATGTGTGTATAATAAAATAAAGTCAATTCAGTTTGCCTCGGTGTTTGTAAATAGCGCTTTCCTGTGTAAAGCGGCTTGACATGAAAAATGCTAAATGTCTTTTTAATATGGATAAATCAAATAATTATAGCAACGCGACAGGAACAATGAAACATGTTTTTTTATTGGAAAGTAATCAGAGCCCCCTCCTATGTGTATGTGTGTGAAGTTGGCTATCAGTAAAATAGTTTTTGTTGTTGTTGCTGAAGAGCGTGTTTTGCTGTCTAGTAGACTGATAATTTTACCGAGGTGTCAGATAGTTATCTAGTTTCACAAGTTTTCTTTTTGTTGGCCTATGGGCTGAGATCACATTGGTAGTTAGGGAATACCCTGGGTCGGCACTGTTTGGTGACAGTAAATCTCCTGCAGAGTGCAAGGTCAGTGGCTTTTGGCGGAGGTCAACACCTTTTCGCTTCATTTGATCACTCCCTTGCTATGTTATTGACACAAGGATTGAAAGTGCAGTTAGGGTTTCTCACTAGGGTTTCTCTCACTCTCTCTCTCTCTCTTCTGTCTCACGGGCCTTATTAGTGCATTCTATTCATTAGACCTTGGGCAAAAATCTCCTTGTTCATTGTGCGGATTATGAAGTACGACCCTACACCTATCATTTTACAATAAAGTCTATGAATGAACTCCTCTTGATTCAGCATTTTAATTCATTCGAATAAAAACATGTTCTGTTTGGTGGATCACGGTTTCACAGAATTGAATAGGATCTGTATAAAGGGGTTGTGAAAGTACAGAAAGTGAATAGGAACTTATTGAGAGTCAAAAGTGTCGTCAAGCGGTAAAGGGATTCTGGCGAGCCGTATTGGTTTGTTCGACACAGGTGCATGTAGCTGCCACAGGCAACCACAAGAGTAGAATTTTATTATGCATAGACGCTCGTGGATCTGATTTTTTGTTTGTCATAGTCGTAGACAATTGGGAAATCGAGATTGAAATGTTTGGGGAGCAAGTAGAAAAAAAAAAAAGGCACTGAGGGTTCGTATTGGGCAGCGGTGTAGAACATAGTTTTTTTTTTTTAACAGTTCAACATAATGTGTGGATTCATTTAGACGCAATAGTCGCACCACCCACGATCTACATTACAGCCACCGGCTTCAACTTTGTATGAGATAACGTGATACTGATACTGACGTTCGCTGTTATCAGTTAAAAAGTGGGATTGGTCGGGTTTGCTCTGACAAGATAGCAGGCCGGCTTAGAACTTTTCCATACTGTATGGTATGGTGCGACGTATAGCCTGATTTAAGCATTTATCAATGAATACTTCTCCAACCTTCCCAGTATTTTTCAGAATATGTAAATTGTATTATGCAGTGTAAATTGTTTGCTGTTATCACAGCCGTCCTTGCCGTGCCTGCTGCATGTCATCACTTATATATTTTTTATATGTGCCATATTTCATAGAGAAGAGTTTGACAGATACGACCCATCTCCAACATGAAGATATCTTTGTTTCGAGATTAAATCTGTAATCGTTTATCTGCAACCACCCCCCCCCTTTTTTTTTTATCGAGAGGAACGAGGTATTGTGGCATTTTTACCTTTATAGTTGGGGACAGGCGAGATGTAATCACTCAGCTCAGGGACAAGGAATTGAATATCTCCGAAATACGTTTCAGTTTACATGGTTTAGGGCGTCAGAAGTATAATGTAAGAGGTGCCCCACGACGTAACAAACTGTGTTAACTGCCCTCCCGACCCCAAGTAGTGTTTGCGCGGACTGTCAACTCACATGTCATCTGTCTGATCTAAACTTGAGACCTTGAGTGGCTGTGTCGGATGCGCCCACTGCGGCCTGTCTTTAGGGCTTCTCGACGCAGTTATCGACCTCCGACTCGTTACCATTTGCGTTCTACTTGTATGTTGCAAGGCGACTGTGAAATGTATGAGATGAAAAGAAATTCATAAAATATGTAAAGAAAGTATGAACAAGATTCCTGTGTTGTTTGTCAAGTTTTCTTCCGAATTTTCTTCATTCTGTGGCTGGTGACATTTGGCACTGTGTTGGTATATCCGTGGGTAATTAAACAACTTAAAATCATGGAAGGCCATCTGTCGTTTCATCACGTCCCCCAATCCATCCATCACCCCGCCCCTTTTTTTCTGTTTGAAATTGTGAAAACGAAGTGGCGTCTACGCAGTGGGTAACAGTAACTCATGAGTGGTGGTATTGATTTGCCTGGCTAAGTGACTGACTCTCGGTAACTCACTCGCTGGGGTTAGTTCGGCTTCACGCCCACCGGCGTAATTGTATTGACTCACGACCACAGAGAGAGTGGGGACACCACCCCGACAGTCCTCTCACACCTAACAGCGAAATGGAGGACAAGCACAACAGTGCTGATTTGAAACTGTCCCACAAATAGTCTTATTGAGGAGACCAACGTCCAAGTGAAATCGTTACATTGTGTTGAGTCAGTGACCTGAACTTTTCTCCTCTTTTCTTGGTATACTGCGTCTCTGCAATGTCAGATTAACTGTGTTCTCCATATCAACCCAATTTTTGTTTGACAGGAATGCGGACCCAACTGGGCGTTGAAACGGGGAGTAATTGGAAAAAGAGAGGGAGAGGGTGGCAGTTCTTGTGTTGAATGATGTGCAAATTGACGAGGATTTCACCAGCTGTTAGAGTAGACTTCGTCATATTGTGCTGAAGTGACACACTTGTATGTTGAGGTCTGTGTCACTTAGATTAACGGATATATTGTTTGAACCTCAATGGCTTCTGGACGAACGGAACTGAAACGTGTTCTCAGTCAAGAGCTTAAGTACCGGTTTAAGCTGGAGTAGCGTTGGATTATTTGTATGTGTGTGTTGCGAGATGTGTAAGTTTACAGACTGGGCATCATCTCGACTCAAAGTTCGCTCGCCCGTTAAAAAAAAAAAAAAAAGCTTGGAACATTACAGGTATTGCCTATATTTAATGCCTCACATGCTTCATCCCAAGACCCACTATACCAAGACGGTGCAATCGATCGTTAAATACAAAGGCGAAGAGTTCTGCCGCGTGCGTTGTCTGCTAGACTGACCCAGCGCGTATGGTGAGCCCAGTCATGGCTCGATTAGCAAAGATTCAATGGTGGCATGAAGTAAACAGTTATATTTTCTTTATGTCCCATTGGATGAGATGAGGTTAATAGACTACCAAGAACTGTACAATAGAGCACCTATTCAAATAATTAATTTAATGATTAAAGCAAATAAATGAGTATAAACTGGAAATTTTGAATGGAGTTCCTACATACATAAAACCAAAGGGGAACTGTACAGGTACATCTTCTAATCTTATGAAGACGTGTAAGAATAACCAGGGTAGCAGAACAAGAGGAATGAAGTAGGAAAAGAGACCAGATGGGCCATTATTTAAATGATTAAAGCAAATAAATGGGTATAAAACACAAACTTTGAATGAAGTTCTCACATACATCAGACCAGATAGGAAATTTACGTCTTCTAATTGATGAAAAAGTGTAGAGATAACCAGGGTAGCAGAAAAAGGTAGGAAAAGTGACCAGATGGGTGATTAAAAAAATCAACAAAAACTCAACAAAATCCAGCCGCAGTATTCTGATGGTAATGAACGTTCAAAAAGTGTTACTCATGTTGCAGCTTCTTCAGTTTTCCAACTTTCTTTCCTGAAATTTTCTGTTTTTGGGCACTATTTCTGATCGAATTTCTATTGCTTGAAGCTTAATAAAAAAAAAAGGAAAGAAAGAAAGAAACAAACAAACAACAACAACAACAACAACAAAACACTTCTTTTAAAAGAAATTCGGGATGATCAAGTGGAAAAGTTCATTCACAAAATTACTGATTGTACGTATGGGATTCCTTAGCTCTGAGAAAGTTTATCAGTATTTGATCCATGACGTTTTACGGCTTCCTCAAACAAACAAAAGTACATGTATACCGAAAGTTGAATTAGCAATTAGACTTTTAAGCCCCTCCCTCTTCACAAACAAAAACACACAACTGATGATCTCCATAGCATACATGCATTAGTCCAACACAACAATATTGGGACTGTATGAGGAGTGCAAAGGTCCAATTTACTATAATATACATAAACTTCAATTCGGCAAACAGCCTTGCAAAGTGTTAATTTTGATTCTTCACAAAGGAGCACTTGTCTCCTCGATTAACACATACCGGTACGACGAACCGCATGCCTGTGTTTACGATTGTACGCGCCGGACTATTTTTAGAAACTCCTGGCCAGCGGACGGAAGTGCTTCAATTGCACCGTCTTGGTATAGTGGGTCTTGGCTTCATCTGCGTCGACAAGCGCTGTGGAGGGTGAAGTACATGTATCTACATAAACATAATGCAAGAAAACCACTGCAAAAGTTCAAGTGTTGTTTGCATCTGATATGATATAATCCTTGTAAGAATGAGGACAAGCTGAGCCACACGCAACTCTTTATCAACTTTTTTTTTTTTTTAGAATAATTTTTAATGCTCGACATTATGAAAGTATTAATTCTTTGAGGGATTGGGCGCGACAACTGTTGCACATTGCATTCATGAACTCAGATTAATGGTATTCGATTTGACTGTCTAAGAAATGCAAAGAGGTCGTTGGTAATTTGAATATTGTGAGAGGGGGGGGGGTGGGAGATGAGAGATTACTGAGTATAATTTATAATAGTTGTCAGTAACAATAAACTCTATGTACGTCTGATTCCTGGTCGTGTTATTTATGAACGTGGGCCAAGGCGGACCTTGTGAGGGCAGGTTCAAGAGGGGCTCCACTTGAAAAGTAATATGTGTGCTTGCGGTCTGACTCGTTGTCCATGGCATATCAGTCCCAACCACTTGACACTGGCCGGTTTATTGGAACATGCACTGCGTAGTGCCAGCTGAATGCTCGGCTCTCATTTACAATGTGTCCAGTATGTCGTACCTCATAAACGCGCGAGAAACGTAAGAGTGATGATAGAAAAGCAGACAGTTGACTTGTGCTTTTACAATGCAACAAACTTCACTTCACAGCAAAGCCGTTACAGTAAACAGGGATGAATGATGACATTTTAATGGTAGGAATCGAGCAAGTTTTTTTTTTTTTTTTAAAGTGCTACAAGAGTTTTGCTTGGTAATTATATTTTGGTCAATGCGCATGAATACATCTGTGCTGAACAGGACATCCTTAAAATTGTGATGCCGTGGTTCTTATACAGAAATCCATTTTGTTCACTCCTGAAAGCCGAAAACACCTGGGTATTCAAATGTCTTCAACCCTAACGTGAAAAGGGGGAGAGTGTTTTCGGTGTGGTAGATGACGTGTCTACACGCCTCAATTACTCTACTTGTTCGTCGCCACTTTTCTCCCCGTATTGCAAAGTTATGACTAATGAATAAAGGAGTCCATAGGCTGTTTCATTTTTTTTTTAAAAATTATTTTTCAGCGCTTGGACAATGACATGTTTTGATATTCCCAGGGCCAAAAACATACCTTGTTTATTGAACTTAGTGATCGTCTTCCTGGTGCGGATGTCGAATGGCTTTCAAGTCCAGATATAATATAGTGTTGATGAACATTCACGCGACAGAATGAGAAAGTTCGGGTTTGTGTACTAAATATTTTGTAGTAATTATTCGTCTTTTTAATTTCGCCCCAGTCCTTCTCCAAACCAAATGAGAATTTCAGCCAATTTTTAAGCCCCAGATAGTAAGAAAAGAGGGCACTGAACAGTGACTTGAGAAAGGGGCGATGATGCCGTGTGGCAAATCAACCCGTTGATGTAGACTTAAATAAACGGTTGATTCTACATTATTTCGGCATTCACGAGTCACGGTGGTCACCAAGTGGTGAGGGTTTACGAAGTCGCTTAAATTATAAAACAATAAATTGGGGTATGCCACAAATTATCAGAAAATGGGGGTCGTGTGGAGTGTTCTGTAATTGACACGATGCAGGAATTAATTCATGTAGTAAGTGCAGACGTCACACAAGGAACGACTTCTCTGACAACGCAGTGTCTTTGCATTCAAGTCTGTGCGTGACCCATATCAAGGAATTATGATACATGAATATGTCTTGTATCAAGGAAGTTGAGGTTTAATATGTGTAATATACACTTTGTACAGCATCTAAAGCGTCCGAATTGCGATCTTGTGTTTCTCTCTTCCGTATAAGTGCCTTTTTCGTATTGGCTTCCTGCTTTGTCCTGAATTTTTCTTGCAACTGGGCTTCTCGTCTTAAGTACACATTTTAGCCCCACCTTTCTACCACTAGCCCTTCCTGGTTTAAAGGCATCAGCCATTCTCTTATTTCAGGTGGGTAAAAACGCCTGAGTAAAAACCGAACTATGCACTACGCACAGAAAACCTAGGAATGTACGCTGAGTTTGAAAATGAATGGCTACGCACGATAGGGCTAGTAAAATTCCGCATCTCAGGCGCATGAGTAATGCTGGAAAAACTTTTACCTGTAGTCTGTAGACTTTCCTACTTCGTGCCATGGTTGGATCAGAGACATCTGGCGGGTGTAGGGATGAGAGGTAGTGGAAGACGTACGGGAGGTTTTCTTTTCTTTTTTTTATGTTCTTGTTGGTTTGTTGTCTCGAACAAAGGGTTAGTAGTGAAATGAGAGGCCAAGTGAAAATGGCCGTACATTCATTCTTCTAGACAATACTAACAGAATGAAGCAAAAGAAAAGATTATGAAACCTTCCGGCCTGGAAATTTCCAGACGGATAATATGCCCTTTTTTTTCGTTTGTTATTTACATGGCAAAGTTTTTGGCTCGGTGATTCATTGTATTACTTCAAGTAAGAGATTGTTTGAGATTGATGACAAAAAGGGGGTGGGGGTGTGAAATATGGATTGATAACTAAAGCACTTGTCTGACTGGTTTTAGGGTTTCCCATCCAATTTCATTATTATAAAACAGAGCAGGCCCTTCTGGTCACATAGGCTTTATTTATCATGTGATTGTTCAACTTGTCATAAATATCAGTGTTACTGAAATGTTCTAAAACTGACATTTGATCAAGTTTGGGTGTCATGCTTTGACGTAAGACAAATCGGGGCTTAGTGATTCAACTACCCTAGCTTGGCACAGTTTAGTTTGTCATACAGTTTATTTTTTGCCCGTCATCTCCCATTATTACTACATGACAAGTTTCGGTTCAGAATAAAGGAATAAAAATTCATTCAGTGCCCAGCGATAAAAGTCCTCGAAAGTGTCAGTGTGATTTGGTCATATTCCCATGTTTTTGAAAGACCCTCTTGGATTTAATTATTTCCCAGTCAGTTCTCTACTTGGGCAAGCTCATTGCTTCTATAGCATTTCCTGGATGCTTAGCCTGCGTCAGCATTGTGCTCATTGAAGGACTTAAGGGACCAGTATATAAGCAAGGGGAAGAATATATCTTATTACTTGTTTTAACTGGGGCTCCAGAAGAAAACAGTCAATTAGTGACATGTTATATTGGCTATAAAGGGATCAAACTCCTGAAAGGGACAGTGTCCCAGAACTGCTTCTCTGTCTTCCCCTTTTTCCTGTCTTGTCCTTGCCCTTGCCGTGGCGCACCCCAAAAATTAATAAATAAAAAACCACGAAGAATGAAGACAACAACAGAAAGAAAGAAAAAAGAACAACCAGCTAACAAGAAAGACCAAAGAGAGAGAAAATCAAGAACAGGGGGCCAACAGCACTATGCTGAGGCCCCCGAGAAACAAAAGAACTCATCCCTTATATAGGGTGTTGTAATCCTACCAGTGCTTGTTGGGCAGGAGTTGTATGCAACAGGTAAATAACAGGTGGTGGATTATCTGCTGTGCTCTGCACCAGGTATCTACTGACATTTCAAAGCAAATTTTCAGTGCCGGCTGTCAGCTCCTGTGGATTAGTTCTACCAGGTCAACTGTATTTAAACTGAATTTTGGGCTAGGTTGGGAAGTGTCAGTTTTCTTGGCAATCACTATTTGTCACCCTCATTTAATGTTCTAAGCGTGGGGATGGGGTGCGCTTGCCATAAAATAATGTGTTTGTCAACAACGTTATTAAGTAAAATGTATTGTATCACTTATAAATCACCGAGGAAAAAGTTTGCCCGAGCAAGAAAGTGCTTGGAAACATTTTGTTTGATCATCTTTCAACATGCTTTTAACTGTAGCTCATGTTGTTCCTTAATTTACCATGCAATCAGAGTGAAATTTTACTTATAGGATAAGCCAAGTTAAAATCTAGAAAGTGAAATGTTGAAAAATCTCTTTACATGCACACAGTATTGGGTATTTCCTCGGTTTCTCCAACAAACATGAACTAAGAGAACTCCTTTCTGTTATAGCCAAAAAAATTGAATGTTTGTATGAATTTTGTTGTTCTTGTTCTCTGCTTGTATTTTTGCTGTAATGCCAGCAACACAAAAGAGGGAGCTGGAAAAGATTGACAGCGTTTGGATCCAGGATACATATCAAATGTTGGTGTTATTTTACCTAATACTGATTCCTTATTGTCCTGCCAAATATTACCAGGGTCCCAAATGTTGGAATATACCATCAATTTCTGTCAACCCGGCTCACCATGAAAGTAGTTATGCTGCTGTTGCATAGATTTGGACTGTGAACTGTTTACTTTGCATTCTTTATGTTCAAAAAGTAAATCAGCAAGAAATCTGCTGATTTTTCAACTTTGGCTGCGAACAAGAACTTTGGACTCCTTTTTATTACCTGTTACAGTCATGAAACCCTCAACAGGTCAGAGCCGTCTTGACCTGTTTGGCAAAAATTCACACCAGTTGTTTTTGTTATTTTCAATGGTCAGCTCATAAAACTTTAGATATTTGAAGTTTTGATTCGAATGTCTGATACTTTTGCCATCATTCTAGTATTATTTTGGGCGCTTTGATTGACAACCAGACAAGCACACCTGTTGTAGTGAAAAGGTAATTTATCTTCGTTTGCATGCACCATCTTTGTGGTTTCTATTCTGGTTTAAATATGCATTATGTGTTATTTGCATGGCTTCAATGGGAATCTAGTGTGGCTGGCTTTGGTAGTATTGTATTCTGTACCTTTAGTCAAAGCAGTTATGTTCTATATATACATTTATACTTACAGCATGTAGTGTGAAAGGACTTAATGATTTTGCAATTTTTTTTTAGTATTCGATTCTGAGGCTGGTGTTACTCTTATGAAAATTAAGTTACCTGTGGGTATGTTGAAATAGATAGCTCAGTTGGTCTACCATTTATAATGATTGGATCCTAGCCAAATATTTTGCTTGCGTAACCCTTTTAATTTCACACTAATCTTGTATCATATTTTTGCTCAGTCACTGCTTTGTATAGCAGATTTTTTGTCCTGGCCATTCTCAATACCTTTTTGCAATGTTTTTGCCACCAGAGGTTTATCATTCACATGGGAAAATGTTGCACTAGAAGTCATGTACACATTTTGTTTTCTTCCTGTTCTTTTTTGCATACTTTTTCTCAAGAGTCTTGCACCAGGCACATTGTTTGTGCATGAACACTGTAGCTATGTTCCTGATGTCAGTGTTCTATTGTTTTTTGGGCAATTAGTACCTTGCAGAAATAAATATATTAAATGCGAATTCAGATATTTGTAGTACTCTTTAAACTCTTTTCTCCTTGAATCTATTAAATATGCGAATTCAGATATTTGTAGTACTCTTTAAACTCTTTTCTCCTTGAATCTTTTTGACAAAAAATCCCAGCAATTTGTGCTTCTCTTGTTTCTTGTGGAATTGTCATTCTTATTATCACCACCACATCTTGCTTGGTATTCCTCTGTGAAAAGATGAGATATTGATAACAGCAGTATGGTTACATGTGGTGTCACATTCATACAGGAAGTGAATTTTATATTTCTTCTCTGGGCACCCTCAGTCTGCCTCATAATTGTCGGTTCAGTGCAAGAAGTGATTATCTCCATGTGACGGTTAAGGAAATAATCACTTCTTGTACTGAACTGACCATATCATTTAGATGGGGAGGGGTTGAGAGTGTGATTTATAAAGGAAAAAAAAGGGGGATACTGTGATGTTAAGTTTGAATTTCGCTCACATTTTTTTTATTGCTGTACCAATCTGGAGTACGTATAATTTGGAATAAACTTCTATTCTAATTTTTTATTTTTTATTTTTAGATATACTGCTGGCTTTAGTTAATGTTTGATACATTTAAATTGCTGTTGTATTCTGGCTTTTTATTTTCTCAGAAATGTCAATAACTGACTGAAGCAGTTAATAATATTATGTTGTTTTCCCGTTTGTTGATCGTAACAGCATGTCTTGCTTGTTTGCATTGTTGTACCGTTGAAAAAAAGAATCACTTTGTAGTTCGTTGTGTTTGAACCTGTCTATAATATTCTGGCAGTGAAAATAACTTAGATGCACGTTTGAAACGATTTTGCGATGTTCATTGTCATGACATGAAAGGTCTATTCACTTTGGGATCACTAGGTAGTGGATTTAGGGGGTGAAAAGGGTATTTGAAGTAAGAATTTGATTCACTCTCAAAAAGTGGTGCAAGAACATTCCTGCATAAATTCACAAAAAATTTAGGACAACATTTTGTATTTTATACATGGCATAACATTCCACTTTCGTCAAGTTATCACATTAGTGACTGGGTCCATTTTTGGTTTTGGAACTGATTTCTATTCTAGGAGACTGTCTTCATGTATGTCTGAAATGTAGTGAGCAAAGGGAAGGAAGGCTTGTGTTTGACATTATCACCTTTGATGGGTAGTTCATCAGACGATTTAACAGGAGCTACTTTCATATTGTGAACACAAGAACGTAATACCATTTGTAGAACACTTTAGAAATGAAGCCAGTCAAGTGGTGGTTAGAATGAATAGAATTGACATCAGTGTTTTGGTCTCTCCGTCAGTGCTGTCTACTTCATATATAGTTAGTGTCATGAAACTGCCATTGCTTGAATGTATACTGAGATTAATAATCATAGTGCATGGATGTGAAGAATTTTGCATTGAGTCCATTTGATTGTGTACTGCATTGGCTGAGTCTTAATCTGTCTGCAATTATCAGAAGGTACAGAACTTATATTTATTTATCGTCCAAATACATGTATGTATAATTTGCATCTCACTACAGCTGATTTTGTAACATGTCGTTGTTTCAAACCTTGAAACTCCATAGTTGCAACTGAAACTGTCTCTGTCAGAGCAAACAAAATTTAGCTTGAACAAAAACAGTTCAAATCAAATTCAAGAAGATCACAGAGGAAGACCTGTCACAGTGATTCACACTGTTAAGCAAATGCAGGTTTGAATTGCATTTGAATTTAATTATGTTTGTAATTTGTCAGCTTATTGGATTAGTCATGACTTTGGAATGTAAACAATGGTAACATCTTTGTAAATTTACAGTGTCTAATGAGGCACGGTTGATGTTGTCTCAACATCTTGACATATTGATCGCAAATAGAAATAACTGCAGAGTGTAATCTCTGCAAACTAGATATTTGATTTGCTCATTATTGGCCGGATGACTGTAATGCATGGTTGTTTGTTCCTAGTAGAGCTTCTGCAATTTTACATTACATTTACAAGATGATGTTGCTTTGTCATGTAGGCATGTGATCACATGTGTCATTAGGTTTCGTACATAACAATTAGAAGAACCTGACTGATGCCTCATTTCTTCTTCTTTTTTTTTCTTCTTTATAGCATAGGTGCAGATGTGTACATACAAATTAATTAGTTTCGAAATGATGTGACTAATTTGACTAAAATTTATATTGTGTACAAATGGAATGTGTATAAGAGATAGCTGTACAGGGTTAAATGAGCAGTTTAGTGGCTGGCCCCTTTTGTTCCACCTCTTCTCAGGGGAAAGTATCCACAATTATTTGTACCCATTATATTTGAAGAACAAATGCTTTTGTTAAATTTATTAAAAGGGACGTTTTTCTTGATTACTTAATATGCTATGAGGGTGGCAAATTTGCTTTGTCCTCATTTGGTCCCGTACCCATTCTGTTTCATTTTTATTCACTTCCTTCCTAGGCAGTTTCTTCACCACATATGTGGGAAAGTGAACCCATTAATTTAATAAAAGTAATACTGTGTAGCTGGATGGAATTTCATAAACAGCTTGGCATGATTTTGTCAGTGTTGATGGTAGAGATAGGCTTGAAAAAGTTGAAATGTGCACAAATGTGAGTGGATTTGATGAAATTGAGCTTGAGGTAAAAGACCAAATTCCTGAGAAAACACCCTCCGCCAGGGAAAATTTTGCGATGGAAATTGAGATTTGCTTAAATAATATTAAAGATTAGCCATTGTTATGCATTCAATTAGAATATTTTGCTTCAAATTGTTTTTAGAAATATCCTGTTTTGATTTTTAAAGAGATATGAACATTTCACCTTCAACCCGGTTTTGTCAGATTCACCTACAAATTTGTTGGAATATGCCTTAGCCATAGAAAATTTCAGTGAAAGGCACTGAAATTTTGATAAAATGTTTTCATAACTCTTCCAATACTTTATTGTAAAGATTGCTTGTGCATATCTCAGCATTTGAAATGATATAATAAATATTTGCACCAATTCATGTTTCTTCTCAAGAATCAGGTAAAGAAAGTGACTCAGTTAGGACTCATTTTGTTTGTTAATGTTGCAGGTCATGAGAAACAATGTAGGTTTATCTCATGACCAGTCAGTGTAGGCTTGGACGTTTCGTCCATTTACATTATGTAAATAACAAATAATGTTCCCACAACAATTTGATTGATTTCAATTGCTTTTATATGTTTGAAGTCAGTATATGTAACATGAAAAAATAATTGAGAAACAGTTTGAGATAACTAGAATCACAGCTTCTTCTGTCTAAAACATGAAAAATATCCAAGTTCGTGGGTGATTATTTACTATCAATCTAATGATATTTTTTTTGTTTTCCCCAGGTGACAGTGTGCGGTGACCAGCGCTTACCTGTGGCCCTTTGTGGAATATTATTTTGTAAAATACACTAATTGCACAACACACATCATGAGTGCTTGGGATGCATACATCACTAACATGAAGTCGTCTGGTCTTCAGATCTGTGGGATCTATGGCCTTGAAGGTGGTGTTTGGGCCCAGTCACCAGAGATGAAAGCTTCTCAAGCAGAAGTATCTGCCATTGTATCAGGCATTCAGTCCCAGAATTTCGCAAATGGTGTCCATATTGCTGGTGTCAAGTACACGGTCATCCGTATCTTTCCAGACACAGTGACGGCCAAGTGCAAGAGTGCTGCAAATGAGGCAGAGAATTACCTGCTTCACGCTGCCCTGGCCAAAACCTGCATCATTATAGGTGGCATGTGTGGGCCTTCAGAGCGCGACACTACAAAGATAGTGGAAGATATCCGAGATTATCTTGTTAAGAGCAATTATTAACAAATTTCAATTTTTTTGTGCTAATTTAGGGATGTGAAAATTAACCGTGTCATTGTTACAGAGAAATTCAGTACTAACAGCTAATGACACATGCTGTAACTTTAAGTGAATTTTTTAAAAAGAAAAACAAGGGGTACTTCCTAGGTTAGGTATTTGAGACAGATTTGTCTCTGAGGTGTTTAAATGTTTTTGCTTGTAAGAGGGGAAGCAAATGGTGATAGGTTCCTATTTGTAAAGTGTTCTGTCATTTCATACCACCCATGTATTAGGATATCTTATATCATGGGATTGGTAGAAATTATCCCCTAATGAGCACTTATTTCATTTTCTTGGACGGGTTTTTTTGCAATTGCATTTGCATGTTTTGTAAGTTTACCGAAAGCCATAAAATGTCACAACCAATGTCAAGACATTTATTAAACTAGTAATATTTAAATTTCATTTAAGTGAAAAATAATTCAGTTTTTTCTTTTTTAAGCAGACTGAACAAATCCACTGGTTTTCTAACATAACACACACAAAAAAAGGAGAATTTGAATGTATGCAAATGCCTTTTGTTTTCTTGTGAGTTTGATATTTTCTTTTTCTTTTCCTTTTCATCATGGAACCTTACATTATATTTGTATTTCCTTGTGTGTTGAAACTTTGAAAAATTCATTGTATGTTTATAAATGCTCAAACCAGATTGTAATGCCTGCTGGAACATGAGAGTTTTGATTTCATGGAAATCTTAAGTTAAAAAAAAAAATAGTGCAGGAAGTGAAGACATTAAACAGATAAGATGTAAATTTTAATATACATGTAGTCTTGCCAGGTTCTAATTTTCAAGGCTTACAGTAAGGAAATGAATATCCATCATCTTTCTGTTTCTGCAACTCAGAATTCTTAAGAAAAGTAAGATTAGGAAATGAAATTTATTGTTACCGTTTGGTTGTTCATTGTGTGCTTTTAGAATGATTTTCGTCCCTTCTTCAGATATTGTGATCATGGCTTGCTTGTGTGCTTGAGAAGGTGTTGAAAGCAGAACTATGCAACCTGTGTAGACTTGACTATTGCTTTGATATCATTTTGTTATCCCGTCAGTATTTATGTGTAACCATTCAATTTTCCCTCTTCTGTGTCCATTCTAATAGAAAGAAATTACATTCAGCAAGCGGGAAAACAAGAAAGAGCTATTGTGGAGGTTTTAATTTCAGCGAAGTTCATACTCTTATATTTTGCAGGTGGATGTTAATTATCCTTCAGCACAACTATATTATTGGGAAGTTTTCTGTGACAAAGGGTGAAGTAGCACTAAAGTAGTGTAACAAGCAGAACATCCCTCTTCACTCTCTTTTACTTAAGTTCTTCACAACCATTTTGTTTATCTACTGTTTTTTTGTTTGTTTGCTCATGAGCACAAGTGTAATCTTTCAATTTCTACCATTACATTCCATATATGACAAATAGTTCAGTGAAATGTTGATGGCTGCACTGTTAACAGTCTCTGTCTTATTTTGTTTCTCTCCCTCCTAATATTAATAATATATCAAGACTGATGGACTGAATTTTAAATTAATATTTGATGAAGAAAGAGAAACATTTTGGGAAAGAAAGAAATAAAGCAGTGAATCTGCTTCTCAAATTTATATTATTATGCAGAATTAACCGAAGTCTTGGGAACCATACTTGGGATGTTAAAGAGGTGAGTTCAAAATATCAAATAGGTCACTGTTTCACTCATTTTTCTCTTGTAACATTTTAGAGCCAATCCTCTCTATTGAAAGTAGATTCATTACTTGAGAGTACTTTGCAAGGAACATGCAAAATAACTGAAAGCGATGATACATGAATAATCATCATGGACTTTCGAAAGATTCTGAATATTCCACTACCTCCAAAGGGCCATTCCCATCTTTTGCTTTTGAAGGAGAGGAAGGTCTAATCTTTCACGTACTGGGCTGTCCTGGTGTTTATAGTTTTTGCTGTGGGGAGGGCGGGTGCCTTATTTTGTAACCTGATTTCTACTGAGGCAACATATGTAGCCCTAGTGTTATTATTGAAATGATTCCAGTGGAAGACAATTTGTTATTGCAGTTCAAAAAGACAACAACCAAAAAACATTCAATTTAAGCAGCGTCATGTTTTCAGTGAATGAATCAGGCGGAGAGAAATACATGTACTAGCAGTTCACTTGCCAGGAATGCCAAGCAGAATTTGTTAGAAGGATAGATCTAGTAATTGGCTTACATGGTGGATTGTAATTTACAGTTTTCAGAATATCCCTGCAGCACAAGCAGAAAGGCTTCCCATTAAAATGCATGTTTGAACTGATCCTTCTAATGTGATGTTGAAAATTCATGCCCTCCTGCATTGGCCCGAATTCATTTGATCTTATGCTGTGTCAGTCATTTCTGTACTCAAAATACATCTGTTTATGCAACTTTTGAATCTGTTTGTGTTCATTTTCATGAGATTGATCATTTGTTTTTGTGCTGGTTTGTGGTGAAAATACTTGTTTAGGTGAGCAGGCACTTCAGTATCATTGGTCTCAAACATAAAACTGAACCATGTTTTTTTTTTATCTATAGGAACAGAAGATACCTGCATTCCTTATCATGTATCTTACTATAGAATAGGAAAGGCAAAAACGTACAGCATGATGAAGCTGTTTAATCTCAGTTTGTTCTTTGTGCATTTTTTTTCCTTCATTAACTTAACGTTGACCTTTCTAGACTTTTGAGGTTTGTGCCAGAAACCGCCAATGTGCTACTGCCAGTGTAACTGAAGTGAAAGCTGATCTTTTTTCCTTGCTGAGATATGCATGGACACAGTCATGCTGCATTTCTTGAATGGGCAATAAAGCCAGAGAAAATGCAATATATACCATTAAAAGATCTTGCCACTGTTATTTGAAAATGAATAGTGTTTAAGAACTTGGTGTGCTTTGGAATTCTTTTCTCATAAGCAGACTCATGACATTGTTTATTCTTTGATGTATCCAAATGGACCAACAATAGAAACGACTGAATTGTTGATGTGTGCAGAATCAAGTATCTGGTAACTTAACCGAAGCTGGTAAAGGACTTCCTGATCTTAACAATACCAGTCATGGTTTTAAGAGCTCACAGCCATTCCGGAAAAAATATTGATAATGGTGTTCATTGTTTGCTTTTCCCACTCTCTCCACTGATTTACACAGAAAAGCCGAGCAGTGTAAATTATTTGATATTGGCTGGGGCCTGTTTTATATCGTCTTAGCTGCCCAATTTCTAGAAAGTGAGTAGTAGTCAGTGTGGCATATTCAAGGAATTTGCCATCCTGAAATGCATGCACCTGACATTTCACGTCTGTAGTCCTTCATGTGGGCATAAATTTTCACCAACAAATGGAAAAAATGAGACATTTTACAAACTGAGAGAGAAGTTTAAACAAATGATTGAGAAGTGTTTTGTTTTGTCACCTCAGTGACTTTTGTAGTAGAATTTAAAATACTGCATGCTTTTATGTGGAATCCCAGAGAAGATGGTGAATCTTATCAAGAGCATGTACGAGGGGACAAGTTGCAGAGTCGTACACGATGGTGAGCTTACTGACAGCTTTGATATCAAGACTGGTGTTAGGCAGGGTTGTTTGCTGTCCCCATTTCTGTTTATTCTGGTGATTGATTGGCTTATGAAAGAAACCACCAATGGAGGAAGAAATGGCATACAATGGACCCCATGGACACAGCTGGACGATCTAGATTTTGCAGATGACTTGGCACTATTGTCGCACACACACGACCAGATGCAAGCAAAGACTACAGCTCTAAACAAAATTTCAGAATCTATTGGATTGAGGATACATCCTGCGAAGTCGAAGGTCCTAAAAATTGTTGCACCCCCAAGCGAACAAGTCAAAGTAGGAGATCAACCACTGGAAGATGTAGAGTCCTTCTGCTATCTTGGTAGTATCATTGACAATAAGGGAGGAACAGAGGCAGAAGTCAAAGCACGAATTGGAAAGGCACAGGCAGCTTTCACATCCTTAAGCAAGATTTGGAGAACCAAGGATATATCTCTAAAAACAAAGCTGAGGATATTCAACTCGAACGTGAAGTCAGTCCTGTTGTATGGATGTGAGACTTGGAATGCGTCCCAGGCCTGCATAAAGAGAATCCAAGTTTTCATCAACAGATGTTTGAGGAAGCTACTTAAGATCAGATGGACAGACAAGGTCAGCAATGAAATTGTTTGGAAAAGAACAAGACAGAGCCCAGTCAGAGAGGAAATTGGTAGGAGGCGATGGAGATGGATCGGCCACACTCTCAGGAGGCCAGGAAACAGCATCGCGAAGAAGGTATTGGATTGGAATCCCCAGGGCAAGAGATCAAGAGGAAGGCCGCGCGGAATGTGGAGAAGAGCCAGAGAAAATGATGTGCAACGAAGCGGAAAGACTTGGAATAATGTAAAGAGACTGGCCCATGATAGAGAGGGATGGAAAGTGTTTGTTGGTGGCCTATACCCTGATCCAGGGTGAGAAAGGCAATGATGATGATGATGCTTTTATGAGCATGTTTGTGTATTTAGGTGCAAAGTTTATGGATTTGCTGTGTGTAACAACTTTCTGTGTGAAATCATTGAGCCGTATACTAGAGGCATTTTAAGCTTGGATCAAATCTATAATAAATTACATGTATTACATGTACAGTATTGGTTGTGAATGCAGGAACTGGCTGAACAAAGAATAGAAAACGCTTTCCAATTTGTGGGTATGGCAGTGGCCATGCTGTACTTCACCACATTGTGCCTGGCCTCACACAGCACTGGCACACAAAGGAGGTTACATCAGATTTAATTTAGGAAGGGAAATGGAAGATCATTGACTTGGGTTTTGAAGGATTTGTGAGAGATTGCAGTAGCAAGGAGGAAGGAATATGAGTATGACTTAGTTTGAAGTGACTGAGAAAAAACAGTCCATAATCTCATTTTGTCCTCATATCTTGGGGAAAATATTAATCGCCAAAAATTTGTTTGTCCACGCCAGGCCTGCCTTGAGCGAAATGGTGATGACTAACAGTGTGGATTCAGTACTTCCCCACACATCACATATGATTAACCAATTTTCTATTTGAACAGGTTAAGGAAGGAAAAAGTTAACAAAAGATTGAAATGTTTTGCTTCAATAGCTAACCTGACAGTTTCAGGTGGTGCACCAGATGGAACTTTTCAAAAGTCAAAACCTCGACAATGAACCATAGTGTGTTTAGCAGTGATATTGCATTCACCTTCCTTCAGGCTTTCCTAGAGGATAGAAAGACCTCTAGCACATGGTACACAATCCACAAAAGAACTAATGGGTATACAAAATTTAATAATAATACAGATGAAAGGAATTTTATTGATGTTGAGAACTACCTTGTACCTGCCACTAGGTTGCTGGAATGGGGAATTTTCTCATTCTGTGCAGAAAATGTTACTCAAAATCAGGCCACAGTCAGATACAAAAAACAGTGCCATAAGGTTTAGTGTGAAATAAAGCCCATGCAAACTTTCAAATGCTGTAAATTCAACAGACAGTTTTCAAGAAAATTGATGTTGAGCTTGTTCATTCAGGAAAAAAAAAAAGACGCACTCTAGTAGCTGTTACGCATTAAAATGGATATATTTGTGATGTTACGTGAATTATAATGTATTAGAATATTTGCAATCCTTGAATAAAAAAGACAGAAATTGGAAGACTTAAAAAATTTTTCTTTGGAATGCCTCAGATGAAACAGAGATGAAGTGTCAAAAAGAGTAAAGTTGTGCATTTCAGTAGGTAGTCCAAACTGCTAAGCTAAAGGGGTGAAATGCTGTTCAGGCATAATTTTAGGCCAACATTACAAGGCTGCTAGTGTTACTGCTGTGTGTTTATGTAAAGCGGCATGCGTCCTACAGCAAAATAAACTTCAGTTCTTCCACTGTAAAAATAAATTGCATGTATTACTATTTTTTTGTATTGTTTAATGTGTTTAACTATGTACAACTATTGAAGACATGGTATTGCTGTTTTCGCTGTGAGCTGCGCGTTCCTATTTGACCCCCAAATAACAAAGGATCACAGAGCATCGCGCCGAAGCGCAAGTGTTTGAAAATAACTCACTCAAAATTCAATGTACTTTTTTCATCATGTTTGGAGTTGAAATTCCTTTAAAAATCATTTGTTGAAAGGTTTGTTGACAGAGAAACTGGCATTAACTTGAATAGATCAGGATCAAAATTATACACAAATGAACCTCAGTCTTTGTACATGTATTATTTAAGGGTATGCCAAAGTCAGACATGAGGCATGTTTCGGCACAAAGCGCTGACTTTTCAACCCACCAAATGCTTGATTTCATCACCTTTTTCTGAAGTTCAGTGTTAAGTTAGTGGCTTAACACAGTTGACCTCCTTGTCAATTAAAAAAGAACTATTTTTTTATCTCCCTTGTAAGAGTTCACAAAAAATTGATGCTGGATGAAGTTTGATGGCCAGAAAAAGTAAGATGAGATGATTGTACATGTATTACATTTGTAGGCCCTACCCCTCGAAAAAACTTGAGCGTAATGTACACCCCCTTGACCTGGAAAGTGAGAATTTTCAATGCTGTGACTCGATAAACTGTCATGTCGTGGGCGGTCAAAGTTGGACTGTCATGCAATTTGCAAAGGTAGCAAATTCGAAGTGTTTTTTTCACTTTTGATAATGCCATAACTTTCAAAGCCTTAAGTTTAAGCCAGAATAGTTAATTTGGTATCAAAATTCTTGGAAAAGCAAGCTCCATCAGATTGGACAATAACTAGTGAGATGTGATAAAAAGTAAAAATCAGTTTGGACTGCCGGTACCTAATTTCAGTTCTTATAGGAGACAATTTCAGCATGTTTTCAATATTGTCACTTACAGGGCACTTTTCCAATCATGCTGAGGACAACATTGCAATTTTAAATAACATTACGGTACATAGCAGTTAACACAATTTTTCATACCACTCCTCTATCTCGATGTGTCAACCTCTTTATGGACAATACCCTATTCAATATACATACAGTATATAAGAATGGAACAAAAGCCTCAAAATTCTTGCACCCATCCCACACCACATGCATACAATGTGCACTGTATACATGTATATATTATATACAGGTAAAGTATTTCTGAGTTTATGGTAACACATGTGCCCAAAACAGTTTGAACAGTCAGCGTAAATTCTTGTGCCACTCCCATTGCCTCAGTATGTGTCAAGTTTTTGATGCAAAACTGTGTGTGCATCACAGTTCACACTGCTACAGGGATGTAGGTTGCCAAGTTTAGGATAGAAAACTGAATATCTTTGTTCTATTGTATGTTGATCTGGTTCACTGCAACAGTGTTACATGTATAATGTAACAGTTACACGCATGGGTAGCTTTCATTTGGTTTTTTTTTCGTTTTTACCAGAAAGGCCACTTCACACCTTCTGCTAGTGAGACATCTGTTCCACTTTTCTAGCGTACTGTTCTGAATAACACGTCCAAGGGAACTTGCTTTACAAAAACATCATATCAGACCTCCCAACTGTTCCCAGTGTCCTGTACATGCACTTGTTTACATGTATTTTGAACAGGACTGACCTGTATTTAGGGTATTGGAGGGACGTGAGAAATAAGTGCATACAGTGTAAATTTTTTTTTTGCCAAAAAGAAATGCTTTCCAGCTTTGAGGATAAAGGCCAGTTCGGTATACGGTAAGGTGCTGTACTTTGGTAACAGGAACTTGAGTAAGCACATTATACACTGACTGCGTACTACATGTAAAAGAGTACCGTGTGTGATCTGTGAAGTATGTCACAGTATGTTGTGTATTGTTTTCTTTCTATGGAAATCGTAACTCACTGTTAGTGTCAGTTCGTCTTTGTAACAATACATTCCCCTTGAGACGTCTCTTATTTAAGTGTTCATTTAGGTCTAATAGTATACACAGCGCATGTTCATAATTCTGTGATCGGACACAACTGGCTATCTTCATTTTTCCTGTAACATCCCAAGACTGGTGACCTGATGTGTATACCTTGCTGGCCGTGTTCAGCACAGACAATTGCATCACTGAATCACGAAAGAAAAGGTTCATTTACACATTCCGGTTCTTAACATTTTGAAATTTTTGCAAAGCATGGTGCGGATCATACACAGGACATCTTTCCATCGAAGCCTAGCTGGATTACCAAACTGTGTTTGTTTTTGTTTTTTTGCTGGATCACTGCCCTGGCATTTGTACGGGGCCTCTGTGGTTGTTTTTGTTTTTTTCTTCTGATTTCTTGAGTTGTTTCTTTCTCGTTTGTCTGCCATCTCCATTGTCATCTTCTTAGCCCTCAAAAGGGCTGTACCAACTTGTGAGACTGCCATGTAATACATGGACTTGGACAGATCTGTACCATGCATATTTTTGTACTTTGTATCTGTTGTGTTGCTTGATTGTCTGTAAAATTTACAATGCTGTTCCGTCACTGTAGTGAGGTATAAACTTCTAGTCAGTGGAGAGAAAATAAAATGAGAACATTTTGTCGGTCGGGAAGGCACAATGGGTAGGCCCTGTTTGGTAAGTATTTGCTAGTCTTGTGGTAGGCATCTGATATAATATCAGTAGGTATAATAATGATTAGTGGTTGTTATGTGATACCTGTACCGGTATATTGACTTCCTGTGTACACTCTCTTGACAGATATTCAAATAAAGCAAGATGTCTTGGACAGCATATGTACAGAACTTGGAAGCCGGCAAAGGCAAATGTAAATATGCAGCAATCTATGGGAAGCAAGGAGGTGTATGGGCTGAATCGGCAGACAAATCTGACTTCCCCATCACCCCAGAAGATGTAGCTTCTGCCACAAGAGCTATTGTCAGCCAAGACATGGGCATTATGGGCACAGGGTTGAAGGTTAGTCATGGCATTTTGCATGTAGGGAGTTAATCCATGTGGTGGTTCAGTCTTATGCGATCCAACTGCGACTTCAAACTGCTGTAGTACTACTAAGAATTGCTTCTCACGTTTGAAATTTTTTGTCTCTTTTCCTAAAAACTGAAATTCAATTTGTGATAGGCCTATGGAAAAATAGCATAAAAACCACAGAAAAACTGTTTATAAGCAAAGTCAAAATTGGGCAAAAAGAAAAGGTCGTATGTTGCAAAACCCCGCGTGAGAAATAAAACCCAAACAATACAAAGCAAACTAAAGAGAAGACAGAAAATACACAAAATTTTCGGCTTTCACCTTTTTCAAGTGAAAAAAAAAATATTTAGTAAACTGTTTCACTTCGTTCTGTTAAATTTTTTTTTTTTTTTTCACTTGAAAAAGGCGAAAGCCGAAAATTTTGTGTATTTTCTGTCTACTCTTTAGTTTGCTTTGTATTTGGGTTTTATTTCTCACGCGGGGTTTTGCAACATACGAACTTTTCTTTTTGCCCAATTTTGACTATGGAAAAATAGATGAATTTGGGTAATCAGTTACTGAGTAACCATAAAGTCCTAACCTCGACCCTCCATCAGCCCTCCCGGTGATCAAGTCCAGTAAGACCTGGTCACTCGCTTTTAAATGCTGCTTGTGTTTGGCTCACACAAGACCGATCATTCACTAAGTGTCACTGATGACCGGGTCAAATAAGACCCAATCACAGGAAAATTTAATGCAAATTTTCATTGTTTCAAAGGGCAAACTTCATGTAACGTTAAGACAGCAGCCATGACATGTTCACACAGCATGCTCGGCAATGGGTGGCAAAAGAATGACAGTCTTGCCAGAATGGCTCTCCTCAAGTGATCAGATACAATCCAATCACCAGAGCATATTAACTAAAAGCATTCATGGCCCCACGAGTTCATGCATTCTCAGACAGTAGCCTACCTAGAGGGTCAAGTCTCAAATTCTGGGAGTATGTGTTCATCACTCAGCAGAACCTCTGTAGACCAGCACCTAAACACTGTCATAATCAGGAATTGTTTTCTTTTAGGGGGTATCTATTCTGGCCTCTAGGTAGAGGCCTGAATAGAGTAACACTAACAGGGGGGTGTTTGGTCTATTCAGGCCTCTAGAGGCCCGAATAGAATAATTTGGGCCTTGGGGGGGAGGGAGGAGGTTATCTATTTGGGCTTCTAGAGGCCTGAATAGAGCTGGCCTTTCTTTTAAATTCATGTCAGAAATCATGCAGGGCACAATATTGCTGTAATGGAGCTCATGTAGACCTACTGTAAAGTCTGATTTAGAAGTGATACTCTTTGAACAATAAGGGAAAGGGATATGAAACTTCAAATATATATGTTGCAAATACTGTTGTTAAATTTGACTATGGACAGTTCCTAATAGTTAAATATTACTATGGACAGTTACAGAGAGTTAAATATGTCTATGGACAGTTACAGAGAGTTAAATATGACTGGACAGTTACAGAGAGTTAAATATGACTATGGACAGTTACAAAGAGTTAATTAATTATAATATGACTATGTACAGTTTTTTTATAAGATTTCTATTGGTTTCAGATTGGAGGCAGAATTGGCTTCACCTGCTTGCGCTTGGAGCCAGAGATTCTTATCTGCCAAGGCAAAGGAGATAACAAAGATTACAGTCTTGTCTTTGCTGTGTCAAGTAAGTGTCAGTGTGTCCCATTCTCACTGTGGAAAGGGCATAGGTGGTGGGGTTAGGTTGAGTTAGGTTGGGTTGACTCATATGATTGAAATTATTGTTTTCAAAATTCATGAAATATACAAGTTTTTAATGGTGTCACTGTGCATGCCATGGTATGAAACAGAATCAGTTGATTCTAATAACTTTTATTAATACACTGTAAAAAGATTTGGGAGGCGGTAGAACTGGGTGTGCAATGTGATGTGAACACCACTTGTCTTCTGATACTTTTGGTGTAAAGGACATGAATTGTCAAAGTACAGACCTGCCAACTGCCCATTATTTTACAGGACTGCCCTATATAAATGTAGGGTTTCAGAAGGATCTATTCTGAGGAATACATTTTTTCTAGTGAAACAGAAATTCTGCCTGGTTTGAGGTTAAAAGCCAATCCATTGAAGTGCAATGTAGTGGTGACAGTATGTTCATTATACTACATGAAAAATTGAAGGACATTGTGACCTGTGAAGTGTGTTGGTGTTTTGTATCAGTTGTGGTCTCCTCCCATGGAAATTCCAACTACAGCATACCCATAGGAAATGGCTAAACATGCCCCTTGAGGTGTCCCTTATTGGTTATTTAGTTGGCAGGTCTGTGACTATAACTTTATGCAAGTGGAGATATTGCTTGAGTAATTTATTTTGAAAAACCATATCTTGGTTTTCATGTGTTCTTTTCGACTTGATCAGCTCTGAACATATTCAATGAAAAGGAATAAAGAAGGGCTGTTGATGCGTTGGCCAATATACCTTTTGATTCACTGGTACATGTATTGTGATTTTTTGAAATTCAAATCCTTATGATAAAACTGGCACAGACTGAGAATTTCCCACAACATTGATTTAGCAAAATCCTAAAAATCACGCAAGTTGATTCTTGAATGGGCACAATCCAAGCAGATCTAGATTAATAATTGTAAACACAGCTGGGGAAAATTCCAACCAGCTGACTGTGATGTAAGGAAATGAGCAGTGGAATTGAGTGAAAAGCCACACACACACACACACACAAAAAAACATGTAATGTATTAATAGATGGGCTGAAGTTCTTGGAAATTATGAAAACTTTAATGGCATGCATCTGTTACTGTAAGCATCACCATGCACAACATTGAATCATATAACAGTTTACTGACTAGAGGGCTTAGTTTTGGGGCTGGCAGTTTGTCCTACAGGCTTAGCTTTTTTTTTTAATATATAAATATAGTTAATGGACAGTTTACTGACTGAAGGACCAGATTACTGAGCCAGCAGTTTGTCCTGCGGCTTGACAATTCTTTTAATTTGAGGTGGTTTTGTCTGGATGCATGTGAAAATGCCACACATTTCCATCATGTTCTTATCTTCTCTGAGACTTGGCTTAGGTTGTTTTTTTTTTATATATAGTTAATGGACAGTGTACTGATTAAAAAAAGGACCTGATTAGTCAGAGCCAGCAGTTGGTCCAGCAGATTTGATGCTAGATGAGGCAAATCTTTTCTTTTCTTTTTCTTTTTTTTTTTATAAGGTTTAAGATTTGGGAGCAGGAATTTCTAAAATTTTGTGTTCCTGGTTTCTGTTCTTTTCAGATCAGGCTGTCATTGTTGGTTTCAACCCGGACGCTGATGTGAAGACGGCATATCTGCGTGATGCTATTGAAACTATGAGAGATTACCTGAAAAATGCTGGTTATTGATCCATGCCTATGTTTTTAATTAGGAATGCTAACATATAATTATACAAATTCATTTTTTTGCTGTAGCATTGGACATAAAATTAGAATTTTTTACATTTTTTTTTGTTTTGTTTTTTTGGGTAAAGATGGACAAACTGTGGGGATTTGGTCTTGTGGATGTAGCATTATTTTTTGTTTTCACTGCATACCTCCTCTTTTTTATTTTTTTCTCATATGTCTGAAACGAGCAAGGACAAATGATTTTTTCTTTCTTTCTATTTTTTCTCTATGTCACTTGGCATTTAGCCAAGATTTTCAAACAAACAAGCAAGCAAATATTGCTTGAGAGAAACCAAAAACTTTTTGTCTTCTGCAACCTGTATTGTTATTTTTATGTATTCTTACTCCTATTTCTGCACATTTTCTTCAGTTTGCATTTATTATTCTACTTTTTTCTTTTGTTTGTTACATGCTGTTGTATTTTGGTAAGCAAAGCTGAGAAACGAATATTTTCATGTACAAAATCGTTTTGAAGAGAAGAAAAGAATTATTCTGAAGCATTATATCTTAGTTTTGTAAAATCTTTGTCTATATTATTTTGTAGTTGAAATTTAGGCAATCATTATTCGGTAGGATCAGATTGGCTCTGCATGTGTGTGTATTTGTGTGCATGTACTTGCATGTTTTTGTCTTGTATCAGCGCAGCAGGAAGAAAAACTGCTATTATTTTATAATGATTTGTGAGATTGGTATCCATTCGTTTCTTTAAGCCATGTCAGTAAGATTGAAACCGTCACTGAAAGATGATCTAGAATGGAAGGAAAGAAAAAAATACAAAAAGAAAGAAAGAAATGTGTAATTTTTCATGGTGAAAACCTAAAGGAAAAAGAACAAAAAATGGGGTGGGGGGGAGAGGAATTATTCAAATACACGTAATAAATCTATGAATTGCTGAAATTCAAACTGGTGCTGTTACCAATCATCAATTTACTGTTGATCTGTAATCTTAAATTTCTGTTCACAGTTCTTGAATTTTAAGGCAAGAATTTCATCAAAGTACCACCAAAAAAAAAAAAATGTACAGAATTGACTGCAAATTTAAATCAAAAGGTGAAATGAATTTAATCCATGTATAGGAAGTGAAACTCAGGAAAACTCTTTTTCCTTGTGGACTTTGGTTTGATTTTGAGATTTCTATTTGGACTTGATACTTCTACTTGCTGCTTCCTCATGCTTCTTTTGCTGATTTAAATCACATTTGTGTCATTTTCTTCTTCTTTTAATTTGAGGTGGGTTTTTTTTTTTGATTCATGTAAAAATGCCACGCATTTCCATCATGTTGTTCTCTGACAATGATCTTCAGTTCTGACAGTTGTTTGTTTTGATTTTGTTACATCTGCACTTGGAATGTTTGTCAGTGCAGCCGTTCATGTGTTGTTTTCTTTTTAAGCAGAAAATAACAGGTTTTAAAAACTACTGTGAAACATTCTTTCAGTTCAGAGCAAGCACCAATACTTTTTTTCATTCAATGGCATTTTCCGTTTCTGAAAATTGCACAGCACATCATGTTTATTTATTATCTTGTATCCCCCCCAAAATCGAAAGATGACATTTGAAGTTGTCGAGTGTAGTCACGTGGTGGGGAATTCAGTGCCTCTTCCAGTCATTTGCTAACTGTTTGTTTCTTGTCTTCAATTAGTGCATAAGTTTTCATGTTCAGGGGAGTGCCTTGAGCCTCTCGTACAATAGTAAAGCATTGATTGCATGAACTTTGTTGGCAGTGTTCCGATTATTATTTTTTAAAAAACAATCTTTGAATTTTAATGTACAATATTGCTCACATATTTTGATACGTACATACATGTACCTAAATATATAATAACCTATGATATATAGCCCAAGCCAGGACATGATGATTATAAGCAAAGGTTGACATGGGTTTTAGTTACATCTTATTCTTATTATATATCATATATTAGACATTTAAGGTTTAATTAAGTACACAATAGTGTTTAACTTATTCTGTGTGGTGGCAAGACAAATGAACTCCAGTGGTGATGATGATGATGTTCCTGATATATTCAAGTAAATCCATATGACAAGATAACCTCTGAAGGCAGGATAACTATATGTTGTTGGGGAAAGTTAAGGAGGAACAAAGGAGAAAAAAATTGCTCATTCCAAACTGAAGTAAATGGGAAGAAAGGTAGTGCAGTTCTTGTTGTTAGTAGCAAAGATATTCACATTCTTGATGTACTTTCTTACTCTTGTACATGTGACAATTTGTAACTTTCTCAATGGAGGGTCAGAAAAGAGACATTCTGTTTGCGTCTTGTGGATGGATGGAGATGTATTGTAAAGGTCAGTGGACACTCGCAAAGTGAAGGGAAAAAAATTGTTTGCATGATGTATACACAGTTTGCTTTCAGCTTTCAGATTTACCTTTTGCCCTGTATCTTCTTCTGTCTGCAAAAGTTCAAGCAATGAATTTATAAATGTGTGTGCAAGATTTTTGTCTATGGAAATTGTGCAGGAGTTTGTAGCTTGGGATCAGCCAGTTGTCTATGCAATTGTGGTCCGGTGCGAGGAAGTGTGGGACGAAGGTTGGTAAGAACCACCTTCCAGCAACATCTAGCATGTGCTGCCTGCACACGACCAGCTATGAAAGAGTCCTTTTCTAAGAATACTGTGAGTTACATTATGACATTATCCCATGTGGAAATTAATCTTTATTAAATCAGCTTTTGACTGTTGGTGTCATGGTACGTTTTTAGAAATATTTTAAAATATAATGGTGACCTATGATTAGAAAACACGCCAAAAAAAACCAAATATTTGTTGCAGAATGCAGTATTCTTTAGGAATCTTCCAGCATTTTAACTTTTGGAAATCGTCGGAACTCAGTCTGTGAATTACTATTGACAGAGTCTGCTCTGAGAGATTTCCAGTTTGCAAGGGAAAATGAGATTTCAAATGAATGTGTACATCAAATATTACAGGTCCTATACTCCTTTTTTTATGAATAAAGATGCCACATTTATTCCATCTCAACTGACAATCTCTCTGGTTACAGATCTGAGGGAAGAAAATTATCATTGCTGACAAAATCTATAGATGAGCAGCTTTTTAGATCTGATGCTAGAAAAGCATACAATAATGTCTTCTCGTGCAAGCTGTCAATTTTACCTCTATATATGTGTTCTTGATCCGCCTAACTCAACATTACAGTATTTGTTCATTACTATGTACATGTTCAAAGCTTTTTTACGTATGTGTGTTGTGTAAGAATAAAAGAAAACCTCATGAAACTGAGTTTACCAGGTGGTCTGAATAAAGGTATCAAAACTTATTTACCCAGTGGGGATTGATTGGTCAAAAATATTGAACGGGTACCATCATTCAAAAACAGTACCATCATCTTTTTGGGTTCCCTTGGGTTGCCAAGCATGTATAATGAATTACAAGAATCATCCATATAAATGTGTGGAATTGATTGAAAAGAAAAAAAATGTGAAGGTATTGAAGGATATTACTATTACAAGTACAGTTCAAAGTAAGACAGTGAGAACTCCATAATCAGAATTTTATGTTATCTGTAAGCATGATATCAACGGGTTTTTTTTTGTTTGTTTTGTTTTAAAAATATGATAATTAAATAGACATGCAAGGGGAGATAATTATTTTTCTCAGTGGACCACCAAAGCTGATGTTGATGATGATAATGTAAGAAGAAGTGGGAGACCAGGTTCAAATGGAAAGCCTAGGTTTTCAAGGAGAGATTATTAATTATGCTGGCCACATCTAGTCCCCAAAACTGGCAAAAGCATGGGATGAAAAGGGATTGTTATGCATGTACATGTATAATATTCTGGCTCTGTCTTATGTGGAAGAGCATGAAAGTGGAGGGATTAAATAATATGCTGTATCTCGTCCCTCAGGGTATGAGAATGTATGGTTTCTTAATGCTGCCGCCTCCATCCTTCATCCCCCTGGGCATATGCCACACAGTAGCCAAACAATCTTGGCACCAACCATTATCTGGGAAAATGCTCTTTGGTGATATTGATAACAAGTGTGAAGTAAGGGGTCTCTGATACATTAGGGCCACGTTCCATCCTGCCTATGTACGTACAAGCAGTGTGCACTTCCATGACGGTCCGTTGTCTGATTCGTCTGAACCTGTTGTAATGTCTTTCTGATATTGTTGGTTAACATATGGATAAAAGGAAAATGGACATTTGCCGACAGATGGTCAACTCGTCAATGAGTGACAATAGCCAAAGCTTGAACAATGTAATGTAAGGTGCTGAACTAGCAAGCTGACTGTAATTTGTAAAGCCGTTAGAATAGGAGACCACTTTTGTGTTTTTTGTACACAGTGTTATACACTGCATTAAATTTATTCTTCAAATCCTCTTTCAAGTTTCATTAATAATCCTTGTTTTACCAATTTGCATCTTGGAGTTCAAACAAGCAAAGAACAATCTGTGGTCAGCTCTGTAATAAATTATGGTTTCCTTTTTGTAATAAACAAAGCCTCTTGTCTTGTCATTTTATTTCTGTGTTGTATTTTGCCTGTACATAAACAATGAAGGCCATGTTGCCCCGGCTCTGTCATGGAACTTCACAAATGAATTCTCACAACTGCAAATGACATGTGTGGTCACAAATTTCACATTTTGAAATATACAACTATTATGAAAGAAGCCATTTTCTGTGTATTTTGCTTTTTATTTGAAGTCAATGTCTCAAATATTTTTTGAGATATTGTGGTTTTTATGATATGGCTGTTTAAATTGTCAGATGTAGTAACTGGAGAAAGAGAAAAATTATCTTGCAGGCCTGTATCTCAAAAGCAGCCTGTGCGTCACCCAACAGGTTTTCGTGGAGCGCCACACATATATTGTTTTGCCATATAATGCCAGTACATTTTGTATTATGTGTCACAAAAGAAGGAAGGCTTTTGATGGAATGATGAAAGGTCTTTTAACCGCTGAGCTTTAAATTCTATAAAATATATTACGCATAGGAAGATGTAAAGGTGAATGTTGGCATGCTTTAAAAGGTCATGAATAACATGTAGGCCTACTTTCATTGATTTTGAGCCACAACTGAGTTGAACAGAAGAAAGTGTCCCGACATTTTGAACTGGAGAAAAAAAGATGCATTTCCTTCAACTAGAGTTAAAAAGCATGACAGGAAATTTCATTTGCACTTCAATTTACACACTGGTGATCGAAACTCAGGTAAAAATCACATCTGTATATTCCCTAAGTCAGAGGGTCAGTCAAATAGTTCTTTTGACTCCTTAAAGTTAAGGAATTTTATTTTCTTTTTGAGTGGTGGAGGGTACAATTCATGTTCTATTTCAAATGTTTAAAACTTTAAGAGAAGCAAGACATAAATTTCAAGCAAAACCAGTTTTTTTTCCTCTCCTGAAAAATTAAATACTAGTGCAGCTGTGTGGCTTTGTGATGTGTCAGTGCTGACAATAAGCAACACTGAAAATTGTTACCTATAATGTTAGTATTAATAATATAAACCACATAAATTGTTGCATTTAGTTTCACCATCCCCTATGACTGTAGTACATGTAGTCAAAAATTAATGAAATGGATTATTTATAATATTCAACTACATCCATAGCCACATCGAATGATCTTGGTTATAGACTCCTAAGCCAAAAAATAATCAAAATAATAGCTTTGAAGCTTTCCAAAATTCATCTTAACTAAACCAGTAGGCCTCGTGCCAAATTGGAACAGTATTTTGCTTCTCCTGAAAACTAGCCAAATTTGATTACTACAGTTTTAAGGAACGGTGACGACCATATGTGTATATACATGTACATGTATGTAATGGTCAATATTTAATCTTTATTTAGGGTGACAAATTCAGTTGAACAAGTGTTAATGTTGGCCTGCAATTACAAAATATGTGTACATTATCAACGTAACTTGCCAGTTATTGAGTTAATGCCAAATATTGTCTGTCTGGCGACTATTCTCCCTGAGCATACATTTAGTGCATTCTTCAATGTAAAACTTACAGAGCAAATAAGCTGAAACCCATATCAAGTACAAAGCTCACACTTTGAGGACAAAAATATTCACACACACACGGAAAACAGTCTCGCATGGTGTCTTTGGTTTCGCAATGCTTGTTTTTTTTTTTTTTTTCGGGACGCTTCGTCGATACTCAACATTTTGAATGGGAAGGGGCAGTTTGACAGTTTCTTTCACAAATGCAGAGCATTAATTGATATCCAACTCCTCAAATAAATACACTGTGATCTTTGTACTACAAATACAATGCTAACTACCAGCACCATACAAAATGCTAACAATAACATACAATAAATTTATAATTATTGTACAGTCATCTCTCGCGTCGATGTACGTTATTTATTGATTATGTCCCTTGACCTATGACTCACTATGTTGGAACTCCGGGCTTCACGTCATTGTCTTCATGAGTCTTAAAATAACTTCGTCTGGCGTAAATAGTCTGCATACAGTGATCGTTGTTTTAAAATATTTGTATGAGCAATATCTTCCGAACTGTTTTTAAAACAAACAAACAACAACAACAAAAATATGTTAATGTTCCATCAGATTGAATATAGTAAAGTAGGTTACATACTAGTTTACTACATGTATGGTAAAGGTTCCGAAGTTGTAGCTTTTGTCTTTTTCTTTTCTTAAAACTCATCAGCTATTGAACGAAATAACAGAGACACTGAGACTATGGAGAAAAACTAAAACAGATCAGCTTGCCAGCACTTGAAAGACACAAGCGCCGCTTTAATCTTTGGCTACTGAAACTGAATACCTTCGTTCACCAATTGGCGCAGGTAAACCCACGCGCGCTTGACGCACGAGAAGGTGAGGCGTATTGGCGTACAGAGGTGTAAAACGTGAGTGGTGTGCTTTTCTGGGAAGACGACTATAGTACACGCGACCAGAAATAGAACGGTTGCACCAAATTTAGACCCGGAAATCTGTAGGTGCCATACTTATCTTTCAATTTTTGCTCAAATCGATTTTGCTCGTCTGGCGCCATCAAGGGAAACAACTGAAAAAAAACAACGGACGTGTAAAACCTGAATGAAAATTCCATAGCGTGGGTTGAGCAGAATTTCAATGAGCAAGAAAGCACGTTTAGTTTAACACTGAATAGACGAAGATCAACCATAAGTTAGGCTACATCAGTACATGTAGTCGGGCCATGAGCCCAACCCTCCTCCATACTCCCTTTTCATTCATAGGCTCCTCCCCAAATCGTGCGACCATTAGAAACGTGCAGTCCATCACCGGGTCTTTAAATGTTCTGAAGTACATGTAATTAAACTCATGCTTTCCCTATACTTTCATTATACATATATATATATATATAATTATATGTAATGTGACCTTCCTGCAACTTCACTGACGAAAAAAATAATAATAATGAAACTTATTATATGTGTACAACCCAATTAATACTGTACACTACATACACATAATTCATTACCATATTTCAGAAAAGGGTAAGTACACACACCAGCCCCCCCCTCCCCCCCACCAATAACAACGACAACAACAATAACAATAACAAAACAAAAAAAAACACAACAAAACTTGAATATTTTCAAAAACTTCCCTGCATGAAAAGCCCCTCCCTCATGGTCACGCCTGCAGCGTTACACATCCCAAGTTTTAGCACTAGATTACTCACAACTCAATCAAATTCTATTCAGAGTGGCACAATGGCCAGCGGATTGCGTCTGAAAATGGATGGATTTAGGTTGGTGGGCGGGTGGCGACACAGACTAATAGTAATAGTCTGTGGGTGGCGATGACAAAAGACAAAGACGAACGAGAGGATTGATCGATTTTCCTGGAAAAGGGTGCTGCGCACTGTAACGCTGTCAGAGCGCAACACGAACATATCAATCTGAACCGGCTAAAAACAAACAAAACCGAACTGTTTGCACAAGGAAAAATTGAATGCGGGGTGATGAGAACATGTTGTGGGAGTGGGGGGTAGAGCTTTGCATGAATCAGTGGGAAAAAAAAAAAAAAAAAGATTTTACTGTCGGTGTAATTTATTAAAAGAGTCGCACTTTAGTAAATCTGTCGTGGTAGGCAGCATTGAGCTGACCAGATACTAAATACACAACAAATAATAATACATGTACAGCGAGTAACTACATGTAGTATTTAGGTGCCTATATTATAATCCTGCATCCCATCACCGACCAGGCTCCATGCGCTTCACAACACCTGCATGGGGCACCATACAAAGAGCTGAGACACATTTGTAGTATGTAACTTGTTTAAGAAATAAAACCAAAACTATATAAGATTAGGAGAGTGTAAAAAGATGATCTTTTCATTCAGCTGATGTTTTAATGCCAGTAAAATGTACACTTACATAGGCCTACTGTAATAGTTACTGGTTTTGTTGAAACTCTTGTCAATTTTATGAATTTGTTTTGCCCTTTTCAATCATAATGCCTAGGTCAAAATATGATTACATCAGTAACCAAATCAGACCCATTTCAGAATAAATCTGATGATGCACTCAAAGATTATTTTTTATTTCATGCACGGGTGTCCCGTACAGAATGTACACAAGTAAATGAATTGCATAATGTTTTTGGCAACTCCATTGACGTAACCCGCCCGTGCAGTTGCGGGGCCCTCTTGCAGAAGAGGGACAGCAAAGAATACATCTGACGTGATACTGCGTGTCGTAAGAGGCGACTAAAGGTGCAAAGGTCCTGGTCTCCCGAAAAGAGCCATTTGGCGGTGGGCCAACTACCCACCCTGTAAAAATAAACCAGTTACAGAAACACAAGCAAATACTTTAAATCAGTCTTTTATCTTGGGAGAAGGGGGAGCATCTGCACCTGTAGATTCAATGAAGGACAATGGACAAAGCCGAAAGGACTCCACTGGCCTGACTGCTCCTTCATCAAACAAGTCACTCCGGATTGCGTCGTGGAATGTCCGCTCCATGTATGAAGCAGGAAAGAGTGCCCAGGTTACAATGGAGATGAGGCGATACAGACTGCACATACTTGGAGTTAGCGAGACCCGCTGGATACAGTCCGGACTGAAACAACTTAATTCTGGGGAAAAGATTTTGTATTCTGGAAGGGAGGACAAAAAGCATACAGAAGGAGTAGCGATCATCTTGAGCAAGCACGCCCAGAGGTCACTGAGGGGATGGGAACCCTACGGAAGGAGAATTATATTGGCATCATTTACTACAAAGAACAAGAACATCAACATGAACATTGTGCAGATATACGCCCCAACAAATGAAGCAACCGATGAGGACAAGGACGATTTCTACAACCAGCTTCAGGAAATAGTTGACACATTGCCAAGAAAAGATGTGAACATTATAATGGGAGACGCCAATGCCAAGATAGGACAGGACAATACAGGGTATGAGGACATTATGGGGTGCAATGGTTTGGGACAAATGAATGAGAATGGAGAGCGGTTTGCAAGTTTCTGCGCATTTAACAGCTATGTGATTGGAGGTTCAGTATTCCCACACAAGAGGATCCATAAGGCCACTTGGATTTCACCGGATGGAGTAACTGAAAACCAGATTGACCACTTTTGCATCACCCGACGATTCAGACGCTCACTGGAGGATGTCATAGTACAGAGAGGAGCTGATGTTGGATCTGACCATCACATGCTGCTGGCAAGACTCAAACTCCGCCTCAAGAAACAAGGTACCAGAGCAGGAACAAAGAGGAGAAAGTTTCAAGTGAGCCTTCTGGATGGAGACAAGAAGGAAGAGTTCCAGCTGACACTGAGGAATAGATTCAAACCCCTTGTTGACCTCGAAGAGACAGTAGATTTGGAGACTCACTGGGCTAAGGTAAAAGGAGTATTTACATCGACATCCCAGGATGTTCTTGGGGAAAATAAAGTGGAACACAAGGAATGGATCAGTCAAAAATCACTGGACTTGATAAGGATAAGAAGAGACCTAAAAGAACAGGTAAATGCAAGTCGTACAAGAAGCTCAAGAGTTGGTAACCAGGAAGAGTACCGAGCATCAGCTAAAGAGGTCAAAAAATCAATTAAAAAAGACAAAGAGGAGTTCATAGGAATGTTAGCAGAGAAAGCAGAGAAGGCAGCAACAGGAGGACACATGAGGATCCTCTACCAGACTACAAAGACTCTTGCTGGAAAATATGGAAAACCTGAAGTTCCTGTCAAGGATTACAACAGGAAGGCTATTTTTGGAAAGGAAGCTCAGGCAAAAAGATGGATAGAACATTTTAACACCTCTTGAATAGACCTCCACCAAGCAACCCACCCGACATTCTACCCGCAAGAAATGATTTACCGATCAGTTGCGACCCTCCGACTAAAGCAGAGATTAATGATGCCATAAAGCAGTTAAATCGAGGCAAGGCAGCTGGACCAGATCAGATCCCACCAGAGGCGCTGAAGGCAGATTCTGCTGGGGCTGCAGAGGGTCTGCACTCGCTATTCTCGAGGATTTGGATCGGAGGCAAGTTTCCAAAGGACTGGAAGGAAGGACACCTCGTGAAGCTTCCAAAAAAAGGGGACCTCAGCAATTGTAGTAACTACAGAGGAATCACACTTCTCTCCATCCCAGGAAAGGTTTTCAACCGGATTATTCTCAAGCGAATACAGAATGCAACAGACCCAAAACTTCGTGAGGAGCAAGCTGGTTTCAGGAGTAATCGATCAACCACCGACCAGATCGCCACGCTGAGAATCATAGTAGAGCAGTCGCTAGAGTGGAACTCCCAACTGATAGTGAACTTCCTTGACTACGAGAAGGCCTTTGATAGCATCGATAGAGAAACACTGTGGAGAATATTGAGACATTATGGAATCCCAGAGAAGATGGTGAACCTTATCAAGAGCATGTACGAGGGGACAAGTTGCAGAGTCGTACACGATGGCGAGCTTACTGACAGCTTTGATATCAAGACTGGTGTTAGGCAGGGTTGTTTGCTGTCCCCATTTCTGTTTGTCCTGGTGATTGATTGGCTTATGAAAGAAACCACCAGTGGAGGAAGAAATGGCATACAATGGACCCCATGGACACAGCTGGACGATCTAGATTTTGCAGATGACTTGGCACTATTGTCGCACACACACGACCAGATGCAAGCAAAGACTACAGCTCTAAACAAAATTTCAGAATCTATTGGATTGAGGATACATCCTGCGAAGTCGAAGGTCCTAAAAATTGTTGCACCCCCAAGCGCACAAGTCAGAGTAGGAGATCAACCACTGGAAGATGTAGAGTCCTTCTGCTATCTTGGTAGTATCATTGACAATAAGGGAGGAACAGAGGCAGAAGTCAAAGCACGAATTGGAAAGGCACAGGCAGCTTTTACGTCCTTAAGCAAGATTTGGAGAACCAAGGATATATCTCTAAAAACAAAGCTGAGGATATTCAACTCGAACGTGAAGTCAGTCCTGTTGTATGGATGTGAGACTTGGAATGCATCCCAGGCCTGCATAAAGAGAATCCAAGTTTTCATCAACAGATGTTTGAGGAAGCTACTTAAGATCAGATGGACAGACAAGGTCAGCAATGAAATTGTATGGAAAAGAACAAGACAGAGCCCAGTCAGAGAGGAAATTGGTAGGAGGCGATGGAGATGGATCGGCCACACTCTCAGGAGGCCAGGAAACAGCATCACGAAGAAGGTATTGGATTGGAATCCCCAGGGCAAGAGATCAAGAGGAAGGCCGCGCGGAACGTGGAGAAGAGCCAGAGAAAATGATGTGCAACGAAGCGGAAAGACTTGGAATAATGTAAAGAGACTGGCCCATGATAGAGAGGGATGGAAAGTGTTTGTTGGTGGCCTATACCCTGATCCAGGGTGAGAAAGGCAATGATGATGATGATGATTGACGTAACTGTGCTCATCAGTCATCAGTATCTGACTCAAAATGGCCTCAAATTTGAACATGTGTAAACTCAAATTATTACACATCTGTCTTCTTGAATTTGAATTGCATACATGATTGTAATTTATTTTAAAAATCTTGGTTCCTCAATTGGGATTGCTTTAATAATAAAAAATATTCCAAGTAAATACATAAATTTACACTGTGCAGCGTGTCATCCAATTATTGCAAATTTAAAGAACTTTTTTTACTTGGACAACAGATCCCAGTACACTATAAACTTGCAAGTTCAAACACTCGACACTTTGAATAAAGAACACAGAACACCAGTAGTTATTGTTTCTTTTTGTTTAATTAATGATCATGATAATGAACAGAAAAGACAATTCCCGGAAAGAGAATGCTATAACACAGAGAAAAAGAACACAATGTTCGTCTAACTGACCTAATAGTAGTACATGTACATGTTATTACGTGTCCACAATACGTACAATATGAGAATGATATGGCAGCACTAAAGTAAGGAATAATGAATACTGTAACTATCAATATTAAGAACCTAAAGAATAAAAGTCAAAGTGAAGAAGAAAAACTTGAGCAGGGTACAAATCTATTGGCTGCTCTTGATCCATTTCAGTTGGACTTCCAACAGCTTTAGAATTACATACAGTGTTACAGTGTATTTGACTCAGTGTAAACTAAAAATTTTGACATATCTCATGAACTAATTTTTAATTTTAACTTTTGTGTTGCACAATTTGAATTACATGTACATACTAAATTAGCCAAGCTTAAAAAAAAAAGTCAAATGCCCTGGCAATTGCCATTTTACAAATGAAAGAAATGTTTACATAGCTGCAAACTGTGAGAATGTTTTCATGAGCATTTCATATCAAGGTAACAACCAATGCTTGGTAAATTTGGTACAGTATTACAAAAAGAACGACCCAATTACATGGGTCACTGTTTGTTGTACAATGTATTTGTGGACCAATTGTCACAAGTAAGTAGCCTACCCAGATGGAAGAGGACTCGATGATACTATTTTGTAAAACCAAGCAGGGATCACAGGATAAATGAAATGATTTAATCAGCATTAGCAATTCAACAGTCCAGCACATCATGTAAATAACCTGCAAAAACAGCTTCCAGTGTGACAAGAATTTCAAATGTTTGCTACTCTTTGCAGGATCTGCTTGTGCAAAAGTCAACCACTTTTGTGGCCCATTGCAGGAATAGGGTTGTTCCTTAAACCATAAGATTGAATAAATTTGATTTCACATCATATCTATTTAGTTTACTTTTTAATTCTGATTAAAGCCATTAATATAATTTGTATTTCATTGGTCAACTGGACAAAAACTAATCACCTTCAAAAGTTCACAACAATTATGAAAGAAAATGCAACAGCCACCATTAGCCGGCCATACAACACATCACACAAAAATCTCAAAAGCCCTCTTGGCATTGGGCAAACTATGATGAAAATACACGACAATCTTCCCAAGGCTATCATGAAAACACAAGACAAATGTCAGAATGCAACTACATGTAGTTTGAGAATATTGGTTTGTTCCATTTGGTGACAAAGAATTTGTGCTTCTTGGAAATACATGTATGAATCTGTCTCGCGTCGGAATTTCCAAGGCCATTCTGTTTCCTTGTCCCAGGAATTTCAATTCTACATAACATGACAGTGAGTGAGCATGCTCAGCCCTGGCACCAAAGAAGAAATCTTTAATCTTTGCAAGTGTGCATTGTCTGTCCCAGTGCCCTGGGAGTGGATGGGAGCATGCACCAAGTTTAAGGGGGGGCGCGGGTCCTGAAATCGAAATTTGGCTTAAAAATACCGATATCGCGATTTTGTACTTTTCGGTTAGTTTATCCATTTAGGAACACTATTTTACTAACCAAATGTCAATTTTGAATGTTTATAACCCTGAAATATGCCTTTTAGTGAGGTGGGGGGTCAAGAAAAAGGCACAAGAATCATGCCATTGGGCTGCAAAATTAGCCCTAAATAACATCTTAGTGTCGCTATCAAAACCCCTTCTCCTTCGCATACATCTGTCATAAGCCTTTGGTGTTTTGGAAATCATTGTTGAGGCTCAGCACACCAGTAATGATGACTTTAGCCATGTGTAACACGTTTCAATAACATTTTGATTGAAAAAAACTTTCAAATGCGATTTTCTCGAAATTGCACTTTTGATCTGTGATTTGTAAACTAGTTTTTTATTTATTGACCAATTGGTATAAAATTTGGCTAACAACATGTTTGAACAAATCAAAAAATTCATACAGAAGGAAATTTGTTTAACTTTTCATTTTTTTTTTTTGGTTGAATTTTTTTGTGATAGAAAATAAGAAAAAATGGAATTCCGCTACATACCATTAAAAAAAATTTATAACAAAAGATCTGTCAGAGATATCAAAATTCCCTTCTGTATAAAGTTTTTAATTGGATTGAATAACACAAGAGAAGTTTCAAATAAATCCAGTAAAATTTGGCGAAGCCTATCTATATTGAATTTGGTACTTTTTGCGGACTCAAAATCCAAGATGGCGGCGCTTCCATGGCAACAATATGTGTGTGTGCCTGAGAAAACCAACAAAAAGTCGGCAACATGACATTTTGAGTTCTGTACATATAATAAAAGACAAGACATTTCTGATAAATTGAAGTCAGTGACCCCCATAAAACAAGATTTTGAGAAAACAGCATTTAATCCTATAAGTGGCAATAGCTAATTGACCAAGTAATATTGGAGTGATTGCTGTTAGGAGACCGTAGTCTAATAACTAAGCAGTTATAGAGATCATAGTGAGTAGTGTTCACTGCTCATCTAGTTTACCCTGTAACATGCCACGGTCCCCTAGCGACAGCCAAGTCGAAAGTTTTTGGATCTTGTTAGGAGACCGTAGTCTAATTACAAAGCCGTTATAGAGATCATAGTGAGTAGTGTTCACTGCTCATCTACAGTTTACCCTGTAACATGCCACGGTCCCCTAAAACAAGAGTTAAGTTGGAAGTTTGTGTCTGACCCATATTTTCACTTCAAAGCCGTTTTTCTCAAAATCAGCTCTGCCGACTTATGCCGGGTTTTCCCATGCACACTCACATATTGGAGTGATTGCTGTTATGAGACCGTAGTCTAATAACTAAGCCGTTATAGAGATCATAGTGAGTAGTGTTCACTGCTCATCTACAGTTTTTCCTGTAACATACCACGGTCCCCTAGAAACAGCCAAGTCGGAAGTTTTTTTATCTTGTTATGAAACCGTAGTCTAATTACAAAGCTGTTACAGAGATCATAGTGAGTAGTGTTCACTGCTCATCTACAGTTTACCCTGTAACATGCCACGGTCCCCTAAAACAAGAGCCAAGTTGGAAGTTTGTGTCTGACCCATATTTTCACTTCAAAGCCGTTTTTCTCAAAATAAGCTCTGCCGACTTTATGTGGCTTTTCTCAGGCACACTCACATATATATGACAAACAATTCTTTTTAAATTTTTTTTCCTGCTAATTCAGACATCCTGAATTCGATTATAATAGTTCAAATTGTCTATTTTTCATAATAACAAAAATCGCCTTCAGGACCCGCACCCCCCCCCCCCCCCTTAAATGACAAATGAAACACACCAATTGATAGTGATATATTTTCAAAGAAAATTATTGTTTGAGTGACACACTGCCTTAACTTTTACACGGTTCCCTGAAGTCACTGTGAAAGCAACCTTCCGATATGCATTCATGGCTTCAAGATGAATGTATGGTAACCATTTATCAGCAGTCAAGGATGTTTCATTGCTTGCCGATCTTTCTTTCTTTATTCCAGTTTTATTTTAACTATATCATTTCCCTGAGCTCATATGAAAAATGTATCCATTTCATGTGATAACTGTTTGATGCAACTGAGTGCAAATTACGATGTCATGGCACAATTTAGTACTAGTAGGGGGGCCAAGCCGTCAAATGGCCGGGAACCTTGCACAAAAACATATACTCCTGATTTTGCTATAAATGTTAGGAGAACCACTCTGGGCTACTGAAAATGCCGGATATAATGAGATAAAGGGTGGCAACGCTAAGAAATTTGTCAAAAACACCCCCTACGTGACGTTATAGATTTGTGCTCTTTTCAGCCAAAATGACAGAAACAAAGTTGTACCAAGACAAATATTAAAGAGATACCCATGCTTAATGTACATCAAATTAAAAAGAATTCAATTTCCTACCACATGAACATTATTCGTGCTGATTTGTGTTTATTACAAGACATCTATTGGACAAAATCAAAACTATACCCCTTATATCGCTGAACATTGCGAGTCCAATATTTTAAAAAATCTTATAAAATATACCGGGTGGCTAAGGTTGAACTTTACTGCCTATTATCATAGACAAGTACCTATATAAGTTTTTGAAAAACATAATGCAACAATTTGAAGATCAAATTATTAATAATAGCAGTTACAGTAATACGTCTATTTGGAGGATCCGCTCTGAACTGCTTCACATATTTAGAAATGTTAGTAATAGTATGTTACGTCTGTTGTTGATGCTGAGATATGTATACAATATTATTGCTAGCAAGAGTTAGTTGTTTCATTACTGCAGTTCAAGCCAGGTTTATTCATTTTGAATTATATTGGAATGTGCTATGGAAACGATATATTAGGGCTTGAGAAACAAGTCAAATAACAAACCCCTCAGTGCTGTCCAGTGCGATCTGCAGACAACCTCCAACAAACTATCAGGCTTAGCATGGCCTAAGTATACCCTGTTTCGTAACTGGGTGTATATTGAAAGTCTCCTGCTGGTTTGAATGAAAATTAAATTCCGGTTCTAGATCCGATCGATGCCACCTGTGAGAATTTGAATGTTTTTCAATAAAAGACGAACTCCAAGATAGCCGCCACTGAAAAGGTCCGGTGTCCTTCACATTACAATTGAGAACAACTTCCACAATGGGTTTTTTTTTTTTTGTACAGTTGGAAATAATCGAATTTGTAAAAACAAACAGAAGCATATCAAAATAGACATACACACATGGTGCCAATTGTTTAATCTTAATTCGAACAAAACCATTGTTGAATGGGTGAGGGGTGATGCAAATGCATTTAGTCTCCAAAGACACCTACAAACTGATCACCACCATATCAATAGATGTGTAATTCAGGTCATTCATGATATTCTTTCATGTCATCTCTGTTTCACCAATGCCCCATTACTTCAACCATAATAACTTCAATGGGATGGGAGAATTCTCATTTTTAGGTGAGTCACATCCAATTCACCGATGAGGTAGGAAACTGGTTTTTAGTGGTCTTCAGGTGGATTCGTCTCAGCTGCCACATCCCTAACAGGATTGCTAAAGAGGTTGTCTCCTTTCGTTTGCACAACTGAATACAGGACAGTACATTAGCTTGTGCTGCAGCTCATTTTGCAACTGCAGCTAAACAGGTTAAGAGCCTTTTTTGGTGCTCGCAGCTGCATCTCCACAGACCATGTCGTCACAGTTCAGAGGGTCGAAGTTTGGAAATGAGCCACCGGCAACTTTCCATGATAACACCTGATGCTGGACGTCCAGACATTGTGTCTGACTCTGTTCATAGATGGTGAAAAGCTGAAGAGCTTTATTGTGACATACCTTTTGGCTGCAATTTTCATGCTGAAAAGATGCATTTTCCTCAAGAATGTCCCCGGCGCCCGATGATGCAGCGAATCTATGAAGTGAAGCAGAATTCTGTGATTTCTTCCTCTGTTTAATACGTGTTCCCAACTCTTGGAAGACAGAGAACATTACATTTTTAACTTGGTAAGAACTGTAGTGTTTCCAGTGACAGCAAACGAGAAAACAGTGTCCCGCCCAGTGAGGACACGGATTGCAAAGATTTTCAGCATGATGGCTTCGGGGATGCTGACAAACAATATTAACGGACATGACATTACTGGTTGGCAATAATACTTTCATGAAAGATACTACAGTGCACTCTCCCGATAACGACATGGCTCGGGACCAGAGGTGCATGTCGTTATCGGGAACATGTCGTTATTCGGAGATTTTCAAGATGGCGGAAAAAGGGGTGTGGTTAGACCCTTAGAATGTAACGTACCAACCATAGTGGGTGATCAGTGACCGGACTTTCCAAACATGTAAAATACACGAAGTGTGTGTGTGTGTTGTGTGTGTTGCTTTGTTGGCATCTATTGTCAGTATCTTTCTTTTTTTTAACAGCAGCTGTCGACATCTTGGGGTGCGTTATTGTTCTCGGGTGAATACAATCGATTCAGCGGTCAGCGATGTGATGACTGACTCATTTAATGCGCGTCACCCTTTTTGTTCCGACGACAATAGACACAGGTGTGTTTTCATTGGCCGATAACAAAGCGATCTCATTGGCCGATAACAAAGCGATCTCATTGGCTATGAGGTGCCTCTGGTAGGACATTTCATTGGTCGGAAAAGAAGTGTTTTTATTGGCTCAGAGAATGAAATGAAACTGACCGGAAACAATATTTTAGCTATTTTTATTTTTGTATCTAGCAAAGTCACAGCCGATTATTGCTAACTCAATGTCGTTATCCGGAGAGTGGTCTAAAAAGTATGTCGCTATTTAGAGAGTTTTATTACTAATAACATATAGTAAAAAAATCGGGACCGGGGGTCAATGTCGTTATCGGGAGAATGTCGTTATTCGGAGATGTCGTAATCGGGAGAGTGCACTGTATATTGACCAGACTTGTATGCATTTCTACGTGTGGCGTGTTAGCGAGATATGGCAGTACGCCTGTGTCGTCTGAGTTGACTTTAAGGTTATGATGCCCATCACTGATTTCCTGAATCATGTGATATTCCACAATAACACCAGCTTTCTCGTGATTGATAGATGTGTGCTGAATTCCACCTCCCAATTTGTAGGTCTGGGCCTATGACAATGCGATGTGTATTAACTGAATGCTACTGAGACCTCACCTGGCTGATAGTCATCCGTCTGGTTTGTTCTTCGTACGTAATGACGGTGAAAACAAGGGTCTGCTGGGGATGCGACGGCTCTTCGTAGTGTTAATAAAAAAGACAATTGAGTCCTCCCTGGATGGGGTGGGAGGGGAGGGGGGGGGGGTATGCAGCAGGACTTTCTACTTAGTTTGAAACACTGGTCGAAAACCACATACAGAATACGAGCATTCTCATCACGAAGGATAAGTCCCTTCACCGCTGAAGTGATAAAGTCAGACACTTTGTTTCGGGAAACTTGTCGTGGCATGGGTCCACAGGCAACAAGGATGTTTACATCTGAAACCCTATGGTGAAATTTTCAGTAGAAATCTTACACACTTTGTTTCAACACTGGCTTGCTGGTAGATTGCATTTCCACCATTTGGCCATAGAGAGATGACGACAGTGAGTGAGTTGTAATGGGAACAAAGTCTCTGTTAGGTTACAAACGCATGCACAGTTGAATCCTGGTTCAATACTTAGCTCACGAGTGGAAGCTATATCCCTGGCCCTACCGTGAATCGCACAATAATGTGTTCTCACAACTTCAGATGACAACTCTCTTTTGCCCAATATTCCGCACACTCTATCATAGACTTTGCAAAAATTTCATTTTTTTTTTTTTTTTTTGTTCTACCGATGAAGGAAAAGTACAATCTTTCAAATATTTGCAGTTAAAAACGTAAGAAGATAAGCAATGCATTTGAAGAAATTATTTTGTTTTCTCCCTCTTGTAAATCTGTCCCTTGCACTTATGCAGTTTCATATGTGGTTACATAACTTTGCCACCGATAGGTTTATCAGTTTTCTGCTGAAGCCTTGGGAAACGGGGAGGGAGCATTTAGGTCGTTTCAGTGAAAAGATCTGACCAAATGCTATGCCACACACCAATTTGCGAAGCACAGCATGTCTACTGGAAAGAAACCTCTTAACGAGGACAGGATGAAGCCCTGTACGAAAGGCAGGTAATACAGTCTGCAGTGTACGTAGCTGTTCTGATCTTCTGCAAAAAAATATGCCAGCAATCAAATGAAAAGGCCAGCCATCTTCCCTTTCTCCCCCTTTTCTCCCATTACAAAAACAGCCATGACGGACAGACACTGCGAAACCGTTTGTCCACGATTGCGTCGTTCATTGACTTCACAGTTTCCTCTTCAAGCATGTCTAGGGTCCGGCGCTGAAGGCAGATGCTGCTGGGGCTGCAGAGGGTCTGCACTCACTATTCTCGAGGATTTGGATCGGAGGCAAGTTTCCAAAGGACTGGAAGGAAGGACACCTCGTGAAGCTTCCAAAAAAAGGGGACCTCAGCAATTGTAGTAACTACAGAGGAATCACACTTCTCTCCATCCCAGGAAAGGTTTTCAATCGGATTCTTCTCAAGCGAATACAGAATGCAACAGACCCAAAACTTCGTGAGGAGCAAGCTGGTTTCAGGAGTAACCAATCAACCACCGACCAGATCGCCACGCTGAGAATCATAGTAGAGCAGTCGCTAGAGTGGAACTCCCAACTGATAGTGAACTTCCTTGACTACGAGAAGGCCTTTGATAGCATCGATAGAGAAACACTGTGGAGAATATTGAGACATTATGGAATCCCAGAGAAGATGGTGAACCTTATCAAGAGCATGTACGACGGGACAAGTTGCAGAGTCGTACACGATGGCGAGCTTACTGACAGCTTTGATATCAAGACTGGTGTTAGGCAGGGTTGTTTGCTGTCCCCATTTCTGTTTGTCCGGGTGATTGATTGGCTTATGAAAGAAACCACCAGTGGAGGAAGAAATGGCATACAATGGACCCCATGGACACAGCTGGACGATCTAGATTTTGCAGATGACTTGGCACTATTGTCGCACACACACGACCAGATGCAAGCAAAGACTACAGCTCTAAACAAAATTTCAGAATCTATTGGATTGAGGATACATCCTGCGAAGTCGAAGGTCCTAAAAATTGTTGCACTCCCAAGCGCACAAGTCAGAGTAGGAGATCAACCACTGGAAGATGTAGAGTCCTTCTGCTATCTTGGTAGTATCATTGACAATAAGGGAGGAACAGAGGCAGAAGTCAAAGCACGAATTGGAAAGGCACAGGCAGCTTTCACGTCCTTAAGCAAGATTTGGAGAACCAAGGATATATCTCTAAAAACAAAGCTGAGGATATTCAACTCGAACGTGAAGTCAGTCCTGTTGTATGGATGTGAGACTTGGAATGCGTCTCAGGCCTGCATAAAGAGAATCCAAGTTTTCATCAACAGATGTTTGAGGAAGCTACTTAAGATCAGATGGACAGACAAGGTCAGCAATGAAATTGTATGGAAAAGAACAAGACAGAGCCCAGTCAGAGAGGAAATTGGTAGGAGGCGATGGAGATGGATCGGCCACACTCTCAGGAGGCCAGGAAACAGCATCACGAAGAAGGTATTGGATTGGAATCCCCAGGGCAAGAGATCAAGAGGAAGGCCGCGCGGAACGTGGAGAAGAGCCAGAGAAAATGATGTGCAACGAAGCGGAAAGACTTGGAATAATGTAAAGAGGCTGGCCCATGATAGAGAGGGATGGAAAGTGTTTGTTGGTGGCCTATACCCTGATCCAGGGTGAGAAAGGCAATGATGATGATGATGATGTCTAGGGTCCACCATCTTGTGAATTTGGTGGTGAATGCTGATCTCAAGAGGTCTTTGACGACTGATTTCAGTGCCCAGCTCGCCGCAGGCTGGTCAGTTAGTTTACCGCCCTCCTGTCAGCTGGAATTGTACCTCATTCAATATTTCCCAAGATCGAACAGTATCGGGTGCAGAATCATTGATATTATGACGTCACAAGATAGAACATCAAAGGATCGCTGGTGTTGCAGTACCGTGGGTACCTAGGATCGGTGCTTGCGAAGGCATTGTTACTGATGATAGCAAAACATTTTGGCCTCTCATAAAAAAAAACTCGACTGGCATCATTTGGCATCAAACTGAACCGAGATCAGTAACTATCTGACAACCTAATTCAGCAATAACATTTTCCATACGCCCAATCGCTAGGCTCAGATAGCCTTACATAGACGCCACACTCGAACTATATTGAGTCAATTTGAGAACAATTTGTTGTTAAGAGGTAACAATAGCACAGAGAGCATCCAAAAGGAAATTTTTTGGTAACAGATTGGTAAAACTACAGAAATTTATCACAGTGGTATTGGTTGTTCTTAGCATTCAGAATGGCGGAGCAGGTGAAATGAGTGCTATAATTCTTGTATACAAAAAATGTTGGGACGTTTGGAAATTCTAAATTTATATTTTTGGGGGATTAATGTTACAATTAGCAAATTCAAAAATGTTTGTAGCATCTTTCTAAAACATCTGTGGTAAAAACATTTAGATAGTACCATATTAGTCACTATAAACATGGATCCGAAATGATTTATTCGAAATTTTCAGATTTTTTGATGTGTACAGAGTTCATGACCCATGATATGCAGAATAATGAACAAATAATACATTTGAAGCTTTCAATTCCTGGCTGTCTATCTGAGAGTAAGTGTGTAGAGTATCAAAGCTTTTGGTAGAAAACTGAGAAAGTAGTGAATATTTTCTTACGCCACCCCCGTTAAAATTGAGCTAAATTATCTAAATAGAATTGGGGACAAAATCGCGTCTACATACATAATGCCACCCTTTAGCCAAATATATCCGGCAGTTTCTTACGCCCAGGGGATCACTTTAAATGAAAATACAACAAATAAGAGTATATGTTTTAGTGCAAGGTTCAACCCTTATTTGAAGAGATAGAGCAAGTGGGCCTTCCTACTATACATATAATATCGTCACTGACCGGGAAAACTGTCACATGTGAAAATAACTGCATGTACTTTTTTTTTCAGGAGTAGCAAAAATCTGTGTTACTCCTGTTTTGTGTGTGTTACAGATGGATGACACTGATTCCAAAAAGTAGCCAGCAGCCATTGTCTTGTAACCCAGCTAGTTACACCAGCACGGTAAAATAAAATTTGACATATTATGACAGTTCCCCCAGATGGCGGCAATATAATAATAATAGTTCGTCCATCAGGTATGATGATGACCTTAACAACACCAGAGGAATAAAGAACAGAAATTGTTGAGAATTTCTGGCGGCAATATAGAATGGAGTGAAAATATCTCTGGTTCGTTCAAAACCGTCGAGGAACTGTCTCTAAGTTTGGTTCACATCAAGATAATAGTACACAGTTTTTTGGGATTTTCTTGGCCTGGTCAAATTGCCACAGGTTTTTTGTTTGTTTGTTTTTGCTTTTTTTGGACGAAAAAAAAAAAAAAAAAAAGAAGAGGGGAGAGAAGACAATTATTTCACATCTGACCACTACAAGTATTTCACATCTGACCACCTACTATGGCAAATTAAAAAAACAAAACAAGAAGTGCTTCAATAGGGACTGTCGTCACTTTTAATATAATTAATATTGTCTTGTTTTGAGAGAATTAAGAGCAATTATCCTGGCAGGTAAAAGAACATAACTTTTCCTGTCTGCCCCCCCCCCCCCCCCCCAATTAAATGTTTAAGCCGTTCGGCAATATGAGGCACTTCATGCATTTTGGTGGTATGGAGTTATTCATTATTGGTATCACCAAATAGGTTATTCATAGTCCTTTCATTTGGTACAAAAAGTTTTGCTGTAATTTAATTAGCAAAGGTCGTGGGTTCTAGTCCCATGTTGATCATTTTTCTTTCTTCCTTCTTTCACTCCCGCTTTGCTTTCCTGAGCACTAACTAGGCACTACAACCTTGGTTCGCCTAATACTTATTTTCTCTTAATTAGCAGAGAAGATATGGCCTCTCAAAGACAGGAAGTGACATAAGCACGGTCTTGAGAAAAACGCTTTTAAATGTTTCATCTTTTAGTCAAAATTATTGATGGTGACTTGATTCAAAGTCAGTTTTGAGACATTTACCCTCCTCAGACAGGATTATCATTTGGAAAAAGAATAGCAAAGACTAAACGAGGTTAAACTTTTCAAAAGTACTGAAAATGCAAAATCGATAAAATTGACCCTATGGTGTCTTTTAAAGATTTTCTCCAATCAGGCAGTGCAAAAAATGTGCCTCATTTTTTCCAGCGGCTACACAGATAAAAGAAAAAAATAATTTTACAATGTCTGGCAAAACGGGCTTCCCTGGCATTCCGCATGTGCAGCATCACATCCTAGTGCCCCTACAGAAGCACTCCCCCCCCCAAAAAAACAATACAAGAAGCAGTGCACAGAGTAAATGGTGGGTTTGGATGAAATCAAAGAAAAGAGTCGAAAGGTCACATGGATAAAAGTACAGATACAAATAAATACAGGAACATCTTTACTTTAAGAGGTTTTAAAGAAAAAAATGTAGGGATCTGACTCGGAAAAAAAAAAAATAATAAAAACACAAAAGAAAAGAAATGAATTACATACATATAATATACATTTCTATGAAATCCAAAACTACATGAGTGATAAAGGGTAAAGGTCACACAGCAGGGATGCCAAATGATTTTCGAAAAAAAAAACCTTGAAAAATGAACATGTCGTCGTGTTTGCATCAAAACAAACATTTTTTTTTAAGTTGTTAAATAATCACTAACACACAAAATACAATTAAATACACGGAAAAACCTGAAAAAACCTGAAGAACTTAACTTCTGGCATCCCTGTCACACAGACACAGTAAAGGACAGGCTGGAAGAGAGGGGAAATTGAGAGGTGCAGTTTAATCCAGTATATAAAGTGAGAACAAAATATTGAGAAAAGTGTGGATAAGACAAAGCAACGGAAATACACAAGCCATGAAGAGTTGAATAACAACATAGAAATGCTAATGTAATGTCTGTGTACAAAAGAAAAGAACGAAAAAAAATCCTACAAGGGTGGCTCAATGAGGAATTATTCATTGAATACTGAATTACTCTATCAATCTTCATGAAATGTGACCGAATGCAGAAGGGTCTCACTCCAGTCAAAGAAAGTTATGAGAGGCCGAAAGAGAAACTGCAGGGAAGCAAAGGTTGAGAGTCATAAAGGCAAGAGTCAGAAACCAACAGGAGGATATATATCCCTCCTCATCCCCTGTCCCATCTGCCATTGTACCTTCCACCAGTGCATAGGCCCTGTCAGATATCTATGCACCCACCAACAGATACAATCCCACCATCCCCCAAATGACCGGTGGCCCTCATCAACCACACAGACAAACAACACATGACGACATATTTCAATAGTAGGGGCCACCCATGAAGTATTTATGCTGGGGGGAAATACGAAAAATTAAGTGGTGATGGTGAGGGATCTTGAGAATGCACGTATGCAATTCAACTACTGTCATGATTTAAAAACTATAGTTTTATTTACCTTTTTGTTTTCAGAAAAGTTGTTGGACTAAATAAAAATCATCTCTAATGAAACCGTCCTTGCAAAAACGTCACATGAGAGTTTTCAATCATCAAGAACATATCTAAAACAGGCTCAGTGAACCACCCTTGCATATCATAATACACATTCAATAACATCATATATGTATGGCAGATAAACGCATAAACGTAAAACTTCTGGAAAAAAAAATCCATGGACTTTTGAGAATGGACATAAATTTCTTAGGTGACACACACAATCTTTGACAGATGAACAACATTTATTCAGTATATTCACCGGGAACTCTTTCCCCAATAAAGAAGGTATGGTGACTAAAAGTTACAATAATAAAATGCTGCTTATATTTCAAATATTTCTGTTGACATAATACCCGTAATATGAAGATGCATTCATTTTCAGGGTGCTAATATGTTAATATTAAATCCAATTGAACCAATATTTCAATACAACCACTTCTTGCCGCTGATGCATCCAGATGCCACACACAATCATTCACAAACAAAATTAAAAAGTGCAGGAAAAAATGGTTAATTTTCTCTCTCTGCAGAGATGATAATTTCATGCTTTTCAGGCTAGAATCTTCATTCAATTTCCTCTCTCCCTGAAAGCATTTAAATTTTCTTTGCAAATGGCATTGATGTAATCAGGACAGGTAAACAATTTTTATAGATGGTGATGGTCAGACTAAAACCTGGGGGTGCAGAGACAGTGTCTGGTAAGGTATCAGGATATGCTCCAGCTGAAAATGAAATTTGTACATTTCAAAAGCTAAATCAAGCCCTTTCAAGCCAATAGTAGAATTGATGTGATGATTTTAAAATTTTTTTAAAAATGCTGATATTCAGCCTCTGTCAGTGTCCATCCATGAAAACTGAAGTTCCCACTTCTTCTTAGAGAGTGACATATACCCAATTACTGACAAGATAACTGCTGCCTGTCTTAGGCGAACGTATCTGAATGATGTTTTAAAATAGACCCAACATGTATTTTTTACACACCTGCTAATATAAAACTGAAACCATTCACAATGAACTATCCATTTATTCCTTTTATGCGTATTTTCCCATTTAAAATTATAAGGCAAGTCAAACAGTAAAAAGCACATATAAAAATATTCATATTTGTAGAATTACCCGTAGTTTTGTGAAGCTAAATTGATGTACATCCATCTTGCTGGCCAACATGAAAAAAGCAATCATAATAGAAACATTCCTTCCACACCAATAAATTATTTCAAAAACACAAGAGTCATTGACTGACATAAAATCTATCTTCACCCTGCATGCTGCAGATGTTGAAACTGATCTCAAAATACTACAAGCAGGGAGAGACGGGCACGGCCCATCTTTTCTTTCACTCACACAACATGGCCCCAATCCTTGTTCAGGCCCTGGTTATCTTTTGTTCTCCCCTAGTGACTGGGTCACTGCACAATAAATTTATATCATCATACATTATGCCAAGTTTCTGAGATTTTGCAACATGGTTTCTAATTTAGAGTTACCCAATACACAATGTTTATGACAAGGTTACCTGCTGATATGTGCAAATAACAAGCCAAAATTATGTTGTAATTCCCCCTTTTCAAGTTGTTTTTCAAAAATTACATCAACCTCGCTGAGCAAATATCCATATTGTGAGGAGAGTTCATATAAACCGCTTATACATGATATCAATTTCTGTGTTCCATTGTGGTAATTTAAATTTAAGTACACAGTGTTACACAATGACACCAGGTCGTGAAGAAGAACATAAAATTATTGGAATTATTCTCAGACAAAGGGGAAAAAATCCAAACAAATCTTACTCACACGGTAAAACAAATCATGATGTTGAATTCTCTCCCAAGAAAATCAATACAAAAACCTGATATACACCAATAGTTCAGTGGGAGGTAAAAAATTCTTAACTTCCTAAATGTAAATGCTGTGTTTAGAACAGTTTTATTCCTATGAGTTATGGGACACCTAGCCATCAGGTTTCAGACTTTTGAATCCATTAATTTGAAAACACTGCCTTTATTCACAAAGTCATGTGTTTTTTGTTTTTTTTTGGTCACTCAAGCAATTCCTTCTTTCGCCAATCTACTGGTTAAAAAAAAAAAAAAAGAACTGCAGACCGCAGGGGGAAAAAAAACAACACAGCCACAAGAAGTGATGTTTGTCTTTACTCTTGATTTAAAGATTTTTAACATATCTATAAAATTTACCCTAAATCTATTGAAACACATTTTGAGAACTTACACAAATAAAACACATTTATATGGAACTTTCCCCAGCATCTTTTTATTTGTGAAATTCTAATTGATCACGTCTGAGACCTGCTACAGCAAGGAACCCAAAAAAACTGCAAAAGGCAGAAAGTGGGGGGGGGGGGGGGGGGATTATCGTGCGAGGCAGCCATAACTCATTCACTACCGCGAGCCGTGTTTCACGGCTCGTCTGGCAGCCATGGCTGGCCCGTGCGCCGTGTTTCACGGCTCGACTAATACACATCCAAATCCAGACTGGTTTTTCAAAGTTAAGAAACACGAATCCAATCCAACATTCTGGAATGGTTTATGAACTTCCTGTTGCTAAATTCAACCGGGAAAAGACACAGAGCTACTTTGAAGAGAGATTATCGATCAAGTTTTGGATTTTTTGTCATTTTTTGTGGGTGTCAGTGGTGTTGGTTTTCTTGCTGTAACATTTCTATTTCTCTAACAATGTTTGTGAAATTCAGGTGGATTATATATGAATGGATTATAAACAATATTGTGGAGTTTGAAGCCCATTGGAGTTTTTGTTCCTAGATCTACGAACCGTAAGTTGAAATTGTGTTGCTCATAATCATATTTTTTTTTCTTCACATTGTTTTTGTTTAACCTTTACAATAATTTTTATCTCCCAAAATAAGTTTTGATCTACATATTTATAAAGTTCAGCATTTTACCTTTCTTTTGACATACCACATGTGTTGGTTGGTTAATATAGATGTAGCCAAAAATTAGAATTTTATAGAGGCCTAGCACCAAAAAAGTAGGTGCAAAATCTGGTCCGGTCCAGACATGGAAAATGCCCTGGTAGTGAATGAGTTAACCGAAACTCAGAAACCTCCACCCCCCCCCACAAAAGTTTGGTTTATTAGCCTCTTTGATCTGAAAAAAAAAAAAAAGAGTATCGGAACATTAAAGTCATTAAAATAATTAGATCACCCTTTCCGTTGCAAGAGAGATTGTGGACTTCAAACCTTAAAATCAATTTTCTTAGTTTCACCTGTTTGTGACTACAAATTGCTTTTCCTTTGTGGCCTTCAGCATAAATGTTGCTACAGCTTCTGGCTGAGGATAAGAATACTTCTATTTCTTCTACACCACATTTAGGACCAAATTTCTCAATCCACTTCTTCTCACATCAGATATTTTCCATGAATGGCTGACTTGCCACATACAAACACAAAATTATGCACTGCAGGATCAAGTGAGAGACAGACTGAAAATGCCCTCACTAAAAATGGAACATGTCTTTTTACCACCACACTTCTTAACAACTTGGTACAATTGGGTACAAAGTTCTACGCTCAAAAGCAGACTCAACTTTTCAGTAGACAAGTTTCAAGAGCTGTGCAGACTCATTATTGGATTAGTGAAAAAAGCACAATGAAGCACCTGTAGTTTCATAACCTGATAATTCAGGGTGTATTAGATGTGTACATGGGCATGGTATTTGATATTTTCCATTTCAAACATTCTGTCAGTGCTAATACGTCCTCACTGCACTAGTAACATTCAAACATACATGTCTGATTAGCACACATATTGTAATTTAATACTATTACTGTCACACCAAACTTCTTGCAACATACCAATTTCAAAGTTAAAAACAGATACGGCCAAAAGTTCGGCAAACTGTGAGCAAATCCTGTCACTGAAATGCAGCTTTTGAGTATTCTTCTTCAGCTTCTGCACCGAGTTGCATAATTTCACCATACAAAATGGAACTGTTTTGCTCACAAAAAGTTAGAAAATGAGTAGTCTTACAAGCATTTTAGAAAAAAAAAAAAGATAAAAGATATGACCATAAATCCAATCCACACCGTTACAACAGTTGCCAGCTGAAGCTCATGCAATTGTTATGATTGTCTTCCTTGGGGCCCAAGAGAATTCTGGACCTGGCTCAGCACCGGGTTTTGCATGGTGCGGCCCTGCTGAGCATTTTGCTGTGCCATCTGGCGCTGGTTTGCAAGGCCCTGGCATTTGGCCACCCACAATTCCCGCAGCTTCATTGCTTCTTCCCGCATTGAGTGCACTTGTACTTTTAAAATTGAATTGTCTTTTTCCAGAAAACTGGCACGTATGGCAAGCTCATCCTCCCTAGCTTTTCTGGCATCACGTGACTTCTTGGCTGCTTCATTGTTTCGTCGTCGGCGCTCAAAGTATTTGTCATCTTTTTGCTCATCAGGAATTGGCTTCTTTTCGCTCCGGGGTCGGCGATTTTTGTCTGCGCTGAGTGTGCTCAGAGCTCTGGCTAATGCTGGGCTGGATATGCCTGCTAAGACAAAAAAAATATGAAATAAATAGAACAAAGGCAGACCACAAGAAATGAAATCTTAATTGAGTAATGATTTCTGCCTTGGATTCTCATTGATCTACAGTGTCTCTTACTGAAAATAAATATGATTTATTTTTCTTAGGGAGAACAAAGTATATTGTATCTAATGTATTGGATATTTAGAAAAAGGTTTTTGTCTACCTCCATAACATTATTCACTACTAAGTCTCCTGGCTTATGTCTTATGTCTATTCACGATATTCAGACAAAGCTTTGAAAAAAAAAAAAAAAAAACCAACTAGATCTACCACTGTTCTCTAGAAAGCTTTTAGTTGGTGGCATTGCTCGCTTCCCTGCAAAAAATTATCCAAATTACAATAATTACGTGACTTGTGAAATGTAAAACTGCTCGTGTGCTCCAAGTATGCACATTACATGTATACTAATATACACAAAGTACATCATGTGACTTGTGAAGTGTGTTGCAGTGTTTGTGTGCTCCAAGTACGCACACTGTACTAACATACATAAAGTACATCATATGACTTGGGATGTGTGTTACAGTGTTTGTGTACTCCATTCAACTGAAACATAACATAAACAAACTGACAGTTTCAGTTTTCCTTTACAGAGCATGGATATACCATAATTCCAAGATAGCACTGCCTAGAGAAAGTGTGAATGACAAAGAAATCTACCTCCCTCCTCCTCCTCCACTGAATCAATACTGTAACCCCCTGCCAAGACAGCTATTTCCAGGACTCATTTAAGTATTACACCACCTGCAGCAGTTGTGATCAGAATATGGACCAAATAAAATTCACCACCTGTTGTCACATCAATTATGGAGTCGCTGTCAACGGCCTCCAGGTACACAATGACTCCATTATGTCCATCACAATTCACACAGTTTCATTAATTGACTAATGGAATCACGAAGATTTCTCATATAACTGCATGTTCACATGTTGAACAAAATTAAATTATATTTATAGTAATGTAAATTCAATTCCATAACAAGTACACAGTCTATGAAATGAAAATCTAGTCTTGAAATCCTGTTTCTTGCAAACATTTTTTTTTCAAAATCTGTTGGTCAATTAAAACTAAAAATTGCAATTTCATTCCAAAATATTTTTGATATATTAATTATGGATCACACAAGGAAGAAAAGAGTCCTCTTGTGAAATGAGATCCTGTCATGAGCTACTTCAGAGTATGACCTAAACATTATTAAATTCAAAATGCAGTTTCTGACACATTGCACACATGATCTACTTAAGGAAAGAAAGTAAATATTACCGCAAAGGAAGAAAATGTTCACAAATAAGAAAGCTACCAATTATTTATTAAGAGTTAATAGTAATTTATTCTTAGGAGAATAGTGAAAGAATGTGAAGGAAAAATATATTGTTAGTCAAGATAGAATGTTACGTGTGTTTGAGGAAAAGGGGAAAATTGGTTTAAGTGATACGGTAAAAAAATCAGCAAGCTTTAAAGCAAACCCTTCCTTCTGTAGAGCCAAAATAATTTGGCTCGCATCGGCCGAAATCTGGCCACCAGAAGTTGCCTGGGGAGAACTACAACGGAAGTGGGAAGGTCAGATGACAACCGGCTGAAGGAGTGAGTACATCGTAGAATAGTTTCAAGTTAGGATTATTTAAGATCCAACTTCATCCACTTCTTAATTCTACATTGGTGACCCCATTTTGAACCGCTCATCATGAATTCTGATTCTTCCTTCGATACAGTCAACGCTGTCTCGCTTAAACTGCCAGAATTCTGGACAAAGTCACCGGAGGTCTGGTTCGCACGAGTAGAGGCCCAGTTCGGGACAAAGGGCATAACGAGTGATCAAACCAAATACGATTATGTTGTCAGTTCACTCAACGTCGATATAGCCGAAGAAATTCAAGCAACCCTGCTCAATCCTCCAGCCACTGACAAGTTTGCAACGCTGAAACGGGTGCTGATCAAGACTTTCGGCAAGACACAGTCCCAAAAGGATTTGGAATTGTTAAATCTCAATGGACTAGGTGACAGACGTCCAACTGCACTTCTTCGCAAAATCAACGCACTCAACAACGATCCGCAAACTCTTAAAAGGGCCCTGTTTTTAGCAAATCTGCCCCCCGATGTCAGAACAATTTTGGCTGCACAAAACATCTCGGATCTAGAGCTTTTGGCTGAGGCAGCAGATAGCATTTGGGAGGCAAGGTCAGCTTCCATCACACAGCAAGGTGCAATGGCTGTTAACAACGTTAGCTCAGAGATTGACATGCAACAGGATTCCACCGTTCCATCCGTTGATGCCGTTCAGTCTAGGTCACGGTTCGCAGCCAACTCACACTCACGGTATGCACCCAACAAAGATAGATCTGTGCCTGCCAGCAATAGTTGGATCTGCAGCTATCATTCCGCCTTTGGACCAAAAGCCAGGAATTGTCGCCCTAACTGCAAGTTCGCTTCTCTTCTCTCCAAGCCACAGGCTCACAGCTTCAGGTTTCAGGGAAACGGCTCAACCAGCTGTTGAGCGTGGCATCAGCTGGTCCCAGTTCACACACGCTTTCTGTCCCTGATGTGCATTCGGGTGAGTTATTTTTGGTGGACACCGGAGCAGAGGTTTCGGTTTTCCCAGCTCCTCGGGACATACGATACGAAACAAATTTATCCCAGCCCTTATCCGCAGCAAACGGCACTACAATACGGACGTGGGGGAAACGTTCTCTAACCGTCCAACTTGGGCACAGGCAGGAATACCAGCACTTGTTCTACTTGGCCGACGTAACACGACCTATTTTAGGTGCCGACTTCTTCACCACGCATGGTTTGATGATCGATTTAAGCAGGAAACGTCTTATCTCAGCCGACAACGCTTCGGTACTCCTCAAGCACTTCAGCTGCCCCATCTCCATCTCAGGTTTATCGTGCTCGCCGCCCAACAGCTTTTCCGAATTGCTCGAAAAGTTCCCTGAGATTTTGGTTCCCCTTTTCAACTCTTCAGTCAACAAACACAGCGTCGAACATCATATTGTTACGCATGGCCCTCCAGCTCACGCTCGTGCTCGTCGTATGGACCCCCAGAAACTGGCCGCTGCCAAGGAAGAGTTTTTCAAAATGGAGGAGATGGGAATTTTACGCCGTTCAAAGTCACCGTGGTCGTCCCCCCTGCACATGGTCCCCAAGTCGGATGGTTCATGGCGCCCGTGTGGAGATTTCCGGCTCCTCAACACCCAGACAGAGGACGATCGTTATCCACTTCCACATATCCACGATCTGAACAGTAAACTCTCGGGCTGCACCATCTCCTCTAAGATCGATCTCGTCAGAGGTTATCACCAAATTCCCATGGCTAACAGTTCAATTGCCAAGACAGCAGTAATCACTCCTCTTGGTTTATGGGAATTTCTCCGCATGCCCTTTGGATTAAAGAATGCAGCTCAAAGTTTTCAACGCCTCATGGATGGCGTCTTACGAGATATACCATGTTCCTTTGTCTACATTGAGATATTTTGGTGGCCAGTCGTTCATTTGATGAGCACATTCAACATCTTCAAGAACTATTCCAGACCCTGTCAGCCAATGGTTTGGTCATCAACAAGGCTAAATGCAAGTTTGGGGTAACCGAGATTGACTTTCTTGGACATCGGATCACAGCCACTGGTATTGCACCACTTCCTGAAAGAGTTGAAGCACTTCGTCAATCTTCTCCACCAACAGATCGGACTGGCCTGCAACGGTTTCTCGGTATGATCAACTACTATCACAGGTTTATGCCCAATATCGCTCAGGTTTTAGCTCCCCTTCATGAGCAAGCCAGCGGGAAAGGTAAAAAAATTGAGTGGGATCTGCGCTGCGAGAGGGCATTTCAGGCAGCCAAGGAGGCCCTTAGCGGAGCGGTCTTACTTCATCATCCTCGTGCAGACGCTCCTACCAGCATTACTGTGGACGCTTCAGACGTGGGAATCGGTGCCCAGTTGGAACAGCTTCATGGACGGTTTTGGGTGCCTGTGGCGTTTTTCTCGCGCAAACTTTCTTCTGCTGAAACAAAATACAGTGCATTTGATCGGGAACTTTTGGCAGCATATATTGCTATCAAACACTTTCGTCATATTTTGGAAGGTCGGCCGTTCACATGCTACACTGACCACAAACCCCTTACTCTGGCGTTACATTCTTCGACCGACCGATCTCCACGTCAGACACGCCATTCGTCTTACATTGCTGAGTTCACGTCAGACATTCGTCACATCAAAGGCAAATTCAACGTTGTTGCGGATGCACTTTCTCGCATCAATGCTATCTTCACGGATGGTGGTCAGTCAATCAGAGATGGCTTACCTAGGGGCACATTCCTCGATTTATCTCAAGCACAGGTGGATTCCGGGGAGATGGCAGATTATGATACAGTCTGCACTGGTTTGGAGCTGCGTTATTTCACATTCGATGATGCCCGAGTGTTGTGTGATGTATCGACTGGCAATCCGAGACCTATTCTCCCTTCGACCTGGACTCGGGCAGCATTTGATAGTGTCCATAGCTTATCTCACCCAGGACTGAAGCCAACTCAGAAGTCTATCGCACAACGCTGTGTATGGCATGACATGAAGCGTCAGATACGACAGTGGTGCAAAGAGTGTCACGCCTGTCAGGCTTCCAAGATCCATAGGCACACACAGGCGCCCCTCACTTCACGCCCGTTACCTGCTGCACGATTCAGGAGTCTCCACATTGACATTGTTGGCCCCTTGCCAGTCAGCCATGGTATGTCATACCTCTTGACAATCATTGACAGGTTCACTAAATGGCCAGATGCCATTCCTTTACCAGACACTCAAGCCTCAACATGTGCATCGGCTCTCCTCCATCACTGGGTCTCGAAGTATGGTGTTCCGGAAGATATCACAACGGACCGTGGTACTCAATTCACCTCACGCTTGTGGCAAGAGTTTAACAAGCTTTTAGGGATTGCCAGTCATAACACAACTGCCTATCACCCTCAAGCTAATGGCATGATTGAACGTGTGCATCGTCAGTTGAAGGCGTCTCTTAAGGCTCGGGTTGTTGGATCTGATTGGTACAATCAACTTCCCATTGTTCTTCTGGGCATTCGATCATCCTGGCGTGTGGACCCCGTATGCTCTCCAGCTGAGTTGGTGTATGGAACAACACTTCGTCTTCCAGGAGAATTTTTTCAGACAAAGGACTCAACAGATTTTGTCCCAGATTCCATCTTCTTGAGACGTCTACAAGACACCATGCATAAGGTACGGCCAAGTCAAACCTCTTATCACGGCCACCAAAACAGCTATATTCCAAGCAACCTGTCCTCCACAGGTTTTGTCTATGTCCGACAGGACGCTCACCGCAGTCCTCTTCAACGGCCATATGAGGGTCCGTACAAAATCTTGGAAAAACATGAGAAATATTTTCTACTAGACATTCAAGGTCGCCACAACAAGATTTCCATAGACCGCCTCAAGCCAGCCTTTATTGGAAACAACGTGGAAACACTTACATCTACCACTCGGTCGGGTCGTATCACCCGTCGGCCGAGCCGGTACGATGTCTAACTTCATCATTTCGCACGCGGTGTATCGCTGAGTATAAGCGTTCACCGTGTGCTACATTGGATGGGGGGTAGATGTAGAGCCAAAATAATTTGGCTCGCATCGGCCGAAATCTGGCCACCGGAAGTTGCCTGGGGAGAACTACAACGGAAGTGGGAAGGTCAGATGACAACCGGCTGAAGGAGTGAGTACATCGTAGAATAGTTTCAAGTTAGGATTATTTAAGATCCAACTTCATCCACTTCTTAATTCTACACTTCAATGGAAGTACCAATTTTATTAAAGAGAGAGATGAAGATCCATAAATATAGTGGATATTTAATCCTTGGCAATTTCGACACTTTCAAGAAAAATTATGGTCATATCATGGCATGAGGTTTTCTATGCCAAACCAACCCACCCCAATCATCAGCTCGACTTGAAGGGAACTGACAACTGGGTCAATCAGAGCAAATCTCTGAAAATTAAAATTACGTTGCTGTCTGTACACCGCATTCTGACTCATTAACAAATCATTCTTTACAAAGGCTGCCAGAGAACACTCAGACCCATAGGCATAGCGGCCACACAGCTGCCAAGGGCTGAAAGATCTACATACTTGCCAACTAAATGATTGCTTTAATATGGGATATCTCAAAAGACAACTGAACCCATGCTCTACAATGGCAAATTGAAAATGTCACTTATGACTTCCGTAAAAAGAGAATATAACCCTAAACATAAGACAGTCCCATTAAATAAGGGGCAGTTGGCAGATCTGTATTAGTTTCATGGGTGTGTCTTCCTTTGAGGGCCTCACCCTCCCATGAGATTAACTCACTTGCGACAGATCCGCCAACATTCGGCGGACTGGTCACTTTACAAACTGGACAGATCCGCCACCCCTTGGCAGACCGTGGTATTTTTTTTCTCTGTCCCTAACCCGCCGAGAGCTGGCGGAACTGTCGCCAGCCCTAGTGTAGCCATTTGTCTTGTTTCGTGCAAAGTTTCACGGAGATCCCGGTTATACTTTTAGAGTTATGACTGATAAAGGGAAGTCAGTCTGAGTAACCCAGACAGTGCATTGAGAGAGGAAAACGTACTCGCAGTGCTGTGCAATGGCTTCTAAAAAACGAAAGCCCAGAACAAACGTTTTTGAACCTTTTGATGAAAACAGTTCAGATTACGATGTAAGTGATGATCAAGACCCAGAGTTTTTGCTTGGGCCAGACGAAAGTGATGATTCAGATCATGAATTTTCCGAAAAGTCAAAATATGGGTAATTTTTAATAAATCATTAAAAAAAAAAGTTTTGAACATACAGTATTTCTGTTTGTTTTATTACATTGTGCATTGTTTTATGTTTATTGTGTCAAAAGAACAAGGCAACTGAACAATTTTGAGCTGCTTGGTGATTTTATAAAAACACCCTGAAAACGCCAGTCTCCAGCGTATGTAAAATTTCCAAAGGTCCAGTCTCAAGTGAGTTAAAGAAAAACAACTGTCAGTGTATCAATAATAGTATATCTCTGGAGCATGTCCAGAAATTAGATCTCAAGCTTCCCAAAATCCCGATAAACTGGCATCTCTAGTACAGTATATAAATCTTCCATGACTATTCTGTTTTATGCTTTACAGTGAGACGACCACTTTTTCTCTTTCAAGTACATGTACTCAGTACCTGTGTTTATCATGTCAGCTGTACAACAAAGTCACCATGACAACAACAAAATGACAATACGATATGGGAAACATCATGCAGGGCATGCAAGAGTTAATGGTAATTTTAGTTTGAAGGACATCAGTGGCAAAGCTAGCCAAGAACATGCAAGTATACAAGCTGGACAAGAGAGTTCACCGACAATTAAACTGACTGAATATCAGTTTTCTCTGCTTTGCAATTATTTTCGGCACTCGATACTGGGGATACTGGACACTTAACTTCAAATCATTTACTTTTTTTTTTTGTTCCAATACCAAAAATGGGGGCCCTCTGAAAGTGTGTAAAATCTACGCAAATACAAAATAGCCTTGACATTTCTGCAGGTCCCTCCCCTCTCTACAGTTTGCCACCGGACCTCCTAAACAGAATTGTGACAGATTTTTTCAGAGGGTTTTTTTCCAAGATGTAAACAGCAGAGTGGTCATATCGTAAATATAAATTTAACGAACTGACTTGGTTAGATATTCAAAATGTTCAGCATGTCATATTACTGGTTTTAGACAACTGAAGTCTGGGATAATAGCCAAGTGCTTGAAAATGTTTGCCTTATTCATGAATGAAGTGAAGTGACTTTGATTTACACACATGGACTAACTATGCTTCCATTTGCCTTTCAAGTATGTCAGTAAAATTTTAATATCTTACGCAAGATTGCAAATTTCAATGCCGTTCACACTGAGCTTTTTTCAACATTTCTTCAGAAAATGAATTGCACATGCTATGAACATGAAATATTTCAATTATCAATCGCCCATCACATATGCTACTATAGTGTTGTCAATGATTTAAGTAGTTTTTAAGTAATGGCCATCTTTTCATTATTGCTAATAGTGAGATCTATTCATTCTCATAATGTGACCTATTGATATCTTTAATAGTTTTGAAAGTACATGCAGAAACATGTTTGCCCCATGTTTGTCAATACATAAGAAATCCCACTTTCACCAAAACTTTGAAAACACTCAAAACGCAAAAATAGATGTAGACAGAGCATGTGATGGACGATGTCGTAACTTATATAAACTAGATTTAAAATTGAATTTTTAATACTTTTAAATACCACCCAGATCCATTTACTTGTGCTGAAAGGACCACTCTGCTATAAACATTGTGAAAATCATGAATAAACAGGAGTACGAAACACAGCAAGAAAAGAACCTTACCATACACTTGTGGAGATTCAGTCTGCTCCTCTATGATATATATGTGGCGGTACAGAAAAAAAAAACAACAACAACAAAAATTACAGCAAAAGCATTCTTCAAAACAAAAATTAAGAAAACAGCAAACACAAACCAGCCCACACAGACAAGACAATATAATACTATAAAAGATACAGTATATGTATCAAGGACATAATTTTAACTCTTTGGGTTGCAGGGGTGGAAAGGAAATTGCATGCTGTAGTAATTCTGAACTGTATTTTATTGTGGATTCATTGCCACCCTGTTCCTTCATTATTCTTACATGCTTATAGAAAATCATGTTGACAATGTCCTTGTTACAAGACAGCCATACAACGAACAAGCCCATTCATTATGTACTCGTAAATTAATATATTCATCAAACTCCTAAAATATGTATAAAAAAAAGAAAACAACAACCAAGAGAAAGACATACACTCTTGGCCTCCCCATGTATTAGAAATTTGTGTACAAATGTAATGGAGTAATACAAATATTGTCATGGATTAAAGCTCAAAGGAAGTTACCTGTCTCAACCAACTAAAATGGGATCATACTTCTTTAAATTACTGAACATCTTTCTGGGACAACCTAGAGCGACTGAAACCTTTCTTGGAAATTTCGGTAGTATAGGCACTTGCAAGTTCTTTTACACAATTCATTCAACTGGTCAAAAAGATGCTCCCTTTTACAAAAACCTCTCTGCTGCATGTTATAAAGTGAAAAATGCTGTTGGAAAATATTTTTTGCTGTGGCCTATCAGGACTAAAGTTCCAAGCAATGGAACTGCTCGTATTCTCCTACTGGTCAACTGATAAACGGCTCTATTGATAAGAGCCAGTATCGCTGGTGCTTTTGACAACTGTTCACATAATGACATGTTCCCAATTTCAGGGTTCATAGCCGACTTTCATGTGTAAATTCATATTCAAAATATTTTTTTTTTCAAAATTTTTCAAGATAACAAATTGCCACCACAATGTCAAAGTAAAATATGTAAAGTTTAATAATATGGCAATGTTAAAAATTGCCCAGAGCTCAAACAGTCATTTGCATTTGCACTTTTTCTTTTTCTTTTTTTTGTTTTGTTTTGCAAGGTCTGCTCGGAATCCTGTCATACAGGTACATGAAAACCTTGCCATGTGACTCAGCAGGCAGAAGGCCAAACAACACCACTGATGGAAATGTAAAGTGCTAAGAATGAAATTTCACTATCAAATGACTGGCCTTTGTTACAGGCAGTTCTGGAGTTTTAATGTCTCAGGCAAGAGAATATGATCACTTTGCAGCCACATTCATCACATCAATCATATAAGTTGCAACCATGCAGACAGCTTTTGTTCCACTTCCAGATAATGCTATAGTTATAGTGTAATGGAAAACAGGCAGCACTACATCTGTGCTACACACACAAACAAAACATGCCCTCATTAATTAGCTATTACCAAAATGGCTAAAATGTAGCTTGGACAAAAATTGGAATTACCTATAAACGTAGTTGACCTATGCTACAGATTTAACAATGGGTCTGAAAAAGGAATTCTGATGATAGAATAAGCACAGAGCAGCTGGCTCAAATAAAATCTCTGCATTTGTGAAAGGGTTTAAGTTATAAAAAAAAAAAAGGACAGAAAAACCCAAAAAGAAATGAAAATATGGTTTGTTTTGTGCATAGATGAAAGGTCCCATATCCACAATTTAGTTTTGCAGCTTGGAAAAATCAACATAACACTGACAGTACTAAGACTTTTATTATTCTAAGCTTATGAGCTTATCTTCTTCAGACTGTCATTTCCTTCTAGAGATGAGAAATTATCTGCACTTATGAAATTTACCCAAACTTTTACCATTCCTCACTTACTTACATGTACTAATTTACATCTCTGCCATTTATTGGCCAGCTAATCTCATCATTATCATGATTGTGTCGTATTGTTACTTTTTAATTACATACAATTTTTTTTTTTATTTCACTGCAAATTCTGCAGAGGCAATAATGAAATCAGTCTTCATCTACTGCAAAACAGAATTGATTCCTCAACCTCTCAAGATTTAATTAAGTAAGAAATACCCCAGGGCCCAAATGAAATATAACTGATTACTTTCATGCATAAAATTCAAGCACACAGGATACATACGGTTTGAGTACAGAGGTAAACATTCCAAACCAAACTTAAATTGCACGCCTACAATTAGAACCAGTGATTGTGCAACTATTGTAGTGATAGAAAGGGAGCTAAGCAGTGACGAAGTGAAAAACTAACCATGTCCAGATCCTATTCGAAACAGCGATGTTGGTGAGGGAGACAGTGGATAGGCCATATGCTGCTGCTGCTGCTGGAGGTGATGTTGTTGTTGTTGTTGTTGCTGCTGTTGTTGGTCCACCATCCCATGATGCTGCGGTTGTTGCAGTATCTGATTTCCTCCATTGTAGTAGTAACCTGGGCTATCTGCTGGGGGAGATTGGGAAAATGGCATTTTCATCCAGAATTTAATATTCCTTTTGTCAGTAATACATTAACCTACAATATCACAGTACCAGTTCTATGCGGGATTAAAATGTGGCAAGGCGGAACAAAAAAAAGACAAAAACAGGAAAATATATGTTGCCAAGCCCTATATTAACAAAAACAAAAAATTTCTCCCGTATGAGTAACTTCTAAACGAAAAATAATATTTAAATGAAATATATAACACTGATAAAACATGGAAGGTCAAAATAATACAACAGAGGGAAGTTCAAGTCCACATACATGAATCCAAGTCCTTACCTGGTGGGGTCACAAAGTTGCCGTTGCCGTTGGACGAGGCATATGATGCGTTCTCAACATTCATCCTGCAACAATAATCAAACACATGAGTGATGTCGCTCTGACAACTTAACCGAACTGATGCCGACTCTGTCAGTGTGTATGGGCAAACCTTAAAGAAAATGAATAGAATAAAAGATTAAAAAAAAAAAAAAAAATGAAGATTGAGGAAGAAATACACTGCCACCACATGAAATACCTGGCCCTGATTTATAGGTCATAAATATAGTATAGTCAGAATGTTTCCACTTGAGTGCCACCAGAAGCAGGCATACAAACTGCAAATTTCCATTTGAGCTGCATTAATTTTTCACTTGCTCTGACATTCTGTGTACACTGATAGAACCACATTAAATGTTACTACGTAGGCTCTGTTTACGCCTGCACAAGAAAACACTGAGACTGTGTTCAACATCGTGTTTCACATTTTTAAAACAATCGCACATTTTTCTTTTCTTTCTTCTGACCAATTTGAACAGCGACAATGAGCAAAAAAAAGTTTCAGTGCACTGAGAGAAAATTCTCATTAGCTGAGTGGACTTTTGGTCTATATACCATGAAGAAATTTTCATGCGACCAGAAAATGTGGGTTCTACTCTTTCTGGCTGATCTCTTTGGCCTTTGCACCTGTCTATACTTTTTCTCAGTTCTGACTTCAAGCCTGACGTTATATCTGATTTCATCTATGTCATATTTCTCTCAAATCACAACATCATCAGAATAGGACATTATTAAAGCTATTACAGCAAACTAAAGAACTAAAGAAACTGTAGTTTTAATTTAGATCCTGACTATAAAACCTGCGCTAGAAACAGAAAAATGTCTCAGACCTTTTGTTCCACCTCCAGATGCACTATATTAAAATTAGTATAACTGAAAACAGGCAGCACTATATCAGCTGTTCGTAGAGGACTGCTCTATATTTAGGGTGTCATGTATGACTTGAGTTATTTTCTGCACAAAAGAAATTTCTTTGAGAATAAGGACCAGTTCAATAACGTGCAATTATGCTAATTATTATTATTAAATACTAATAAACACAAAAGTACATTATGTGATCTCCATTCTACTGCCATAACTGACAACAGTTTGCCTTCAAAGGCATGGGTATAATTATGTGCCCTTGTGGCATCACTTGTTGCAGATATCTAGTTGGTAGGTCTGAGATCTATTAAGTTTTTGCTAGTGTCCCTTTTTTACCTGCCAAGCCCAGCCAGTGTAGGTGACTGCCAATAATCTAGTCAGTTGTCTTGAGCACACACTAGGGAGAGAAAATGATACCAAGGAGTCAGTATGATCCATGCACAAAATTTGCAAATATGAATTAAGAGCATTATCAGAAGTCACACCCAGAAGATAGTACCCAAAAAGCAGAGCGTGTTGTTATTTTGTGTCATTTTGAATAAAATACACTTCTAGAATGTAAAAATACACACACACAAAAAACAACAACACAAAAAACCTGACAAGACTTGGAAATATGAAATTTAGACAATCAGACATGACACTTGGAAGCCAGTACCTAAGAGCAAAGCACTATGCTATTTTGTGTTGTTTTGAATGAAATACACTTCTTGTTTATAAAAATACAAGAAAACATTATCATGTGCAGAATTTGTCCAAAATAGCCGCTAAATAACTTGATTCTGTTTAGTATTACTTTGTTTTGTATTTCTTTGCTCTTTACTGGATCGCTCTTTATTCTCAATCCAGGGAAGAATTTCTTTCTCATTAAAAACAACTGCTAAATAACTTGATTCTGTTTAGTATTACTTTGTTTTGTATTTCTTTGCTCTTTACCGGATCGCTCTTTATTCTCAATCCAGGGAAGAATTTCTTTCTCATTAAAAACAGCTGCTAAATAACTTGATTCTGTTTAGTATTACTTTGTTTTGTATTTCTTTGCTCTTTACCGGATCGCTCTTTATTCTCAATCCTGGGAAGAATTTCTTTCTCATAAAAACAATTTTTATCATTTCTTATGCCCTTCCACAAAACAAAGGACAGGTGGCAAGTCTGCCATCATCCAATGAGTATTGAGCTAGAACAGAGTAATCAGATTGTCATCTGTCACCTGGTCAGATGGCTACTGTGATAAACATGAGTGTCAAAAGATTATCACACAGCTGTCATAGGGACTGATATTACAAGAACATGTATTCATTTAATGAGCAGCTATGTTACAGCTAAAATAGGAACAGCCGCATCAGCAGCCTTTGAATGGGCCAGACAAATCTTTGCCTGACAAGATGAACCAAGGCAGATAATCAGACAGGCTGACCAAGGGATACAATCACAGGCTGGCCAAGGGAGAAAATCGCATAAATTATGTTGTTTCCAAATAGGTCCAGGAAAGCCAAAAAATAATGATGTCAATAGGAGAACTGAAGGAAAGACACTGCACCTAAAAATTATGTAAATATGACATTCCCACCAAACACAGACCTAGTCAACTATCACTATAAAATACAGAATAACACTTGTCAGACTCAAGTAGTCTTAAGCCATATCTAAAGTTGTCATGATAAATAACCATACTGGTCCATTGGAAAATTACCAAGGTAATAAAAAATTATGTAATGGAATCTGCCATCATTAAATACTATATAAGGTTGTCAAAACCAATCAAATCTAAAAATAGCGAAATGTAATTACACGTTTGAAATGAAAAGTCACACCTTTCAAATCAGAGGTTAATTAAATTTGTGAAATCAAATCTAAAAACAGCCAAATGGAATTATGTAACAAAACATCACAACTGTCAAATCAGAAATTAATTAGAATTTGTAATAAAATTTACCACAACTAACCAAATCTGGGGCCTGTTACAAATTGTTATGCAATGGAAACCATGATAATTGAATATGTTAGAAAAGTTGTCACAAACAATTATTACAGGCTAACAAAATTTACCACAACTAGCTATGCCATGCCAACTGCTCCCACCAAAAATTTTGCAGAGAGCACCTTATCATATTCAACCATTTCATATGAAACTGTTACAAAGTTTTGGTTAATTTTTGGTAATCTTGGATGTGGCGAAAACATTTCTGCTTATAACTTCAAAACTATAAAAGATACCAGATACATCACTTTGTGAGATCCCTCACCAAGAGCAAGGATAAGGTGGCCATACATCAAAGCCACCAAATTCATCCACTCACTAGCCCTGAGATGAATGATGATTTATGCAACATTAATGACAACTGCCACACTAACTGCTGTGGACATTCATGTTATTTAAAAGTGAAGTTTCTATGCTTTCACAGTTGAGATTATCACACAAAGCCCCACAGCTGGGCCAGCAATTATCTCAGGCATTAAAGGTTTTTAGCATGGTAAGCACGCATTACTCTGAAACAGATTTACAGAATGCACCGTTTTAATGGCAGAGCCATCCCTATTAAACCAAGGGTGGAGTGAGACGGACAGACAAAATAGCCTGGAATCAGCCACAAACAACCACGACTGTACATGAAAGGGGAAATGCCTGGTGTTAATTGAAAGTCACACCCCTATCAAATTCCATTTAATTATATCACGGAGTCTAACAACTGGCCTGGATTTCACCACAGCTCTGCAGGGAAATGTTTGTGACCAAATCACACCATAGTTGCAACAACAAAAGCTGTTTATTTCATCAGCTGCCACAATAGTTGCCGCCCCCCCCCCCCGTTTTTTTTCAATAATAAGAAAGGACACCAGGCATTGTGAAATCATTGGCCATACCATGACAATATTGCAAAATTAGGCAATGAGTAGGTTCCACCAGAAATCACAGAATTCAGGCTGCTCTGATTAAATAAAAAGAAAACTGATAAATGGTTACTCAAACTGGAACTAAACCACTGCATCGAGGTCTGGACAATTCTGAACTGCTGGTGACTGAAACAGCTTATCCACAATTTGGTATTTGAATTGGCTGTGGGATTTTAAGAGATCATATTTGTAAGCAGGGTGACAAAAGCCAGAGGTGTTGTAACATTTGGTGACCAAAAATTCCACGAGTAAAAATGGAATGGTTGTCATTTTCTAACCACAGTATCCAAACCCGATGGAGAATTTATTTCAAAGTTTTTTTCAGTTTTGTGTTTTCATTCCCTAATTCATATTAGCATTTATGTCACAGTGACTCAGAAATATGTTCATTCAACTAGGTTCCTGCACTTCTTTCAGGATGCATTCCCAGGGCTACTTAAATGCAAGAAAATAAGAGCATTTTTCAAAAAAGCACATTTTAGTTCAGATTTTCTCCACTTTTCTTTTTAAAATAAAATGTTTTTTGAACCCCAGGAAAATTCCAAGGCTATTTCTTGTTTACATTTCATGGCTTTTGCAGGGATCCCTGGAATCCCAGGACAAGGCAGGAGCTCTGTTCAACGTGGGATGTAACCTTCACCCCCTCTCCCCCCACCCATTAAAAAAAAAAAAGGTGGGCCCAAACGAATTGAAATCATGGATATTTGAGTCACATTCCTGGAAAGATGTTTGTGACATGGTAGACAGACCTCTGACCACTTACAGCCATTGGCACATGTATCATCCTTATAGGGGACATAAAAATTCTCTTCCCAAACTCTGGAGCTAATTACATGTAATTTATCAAAGTGGTTATAATGAAATTTTGACAGATTTTTCAACCGTCTCTTTTCAATTTCCCATGATGGCAACAGCCCTGCAGCTAGGGTTAATGTAAAACCCAGGTTGTAATCCTGTGCTAAATAAAGGGAGAGGGCCATCCATCCGTCTACCTTAATCTATGCACAGCTGGAGAGAGAGGGGGGGGGGGTAAAAGAGAGGGGGGGGGAAGAGAGAGCAAATGGGAGAGAGTGAGAGAGAGAGAGAGAGAGAGAGAGAGAGAGAGAGAGAGAGAGAGAGAGAGAGAGAACAACCCTAATCGAAATATGGCGATGACCTAATTAACACAAACACCTGCAGAAAGTGTGAGAAACTTCTGGTCATCTCTCTCGCCACTCATGTCGTAACTTTACGTCAATCTCTGAAAATGTTTACGTGTGTCACCTTCAGCAACACTGCTGATACTGCAAAGAAGGTCATGTAATCTTTGAGACTTCCCCGGCCAAAGAAAAGGGTATCTGTACTGTAGTTTTAGTGGCTGTTTCACGACCACCAAGCCTTCCTTTTTTTTCTCTCTCCCTATCATTAGCCGAGGTACCCAGCGCTGCCCGGGATAAATCTGCTCTTGCTACTCTCCCCCCCCCCCACCTCTTTCTCGATGTCAGACCCTGAGACAGATTCTAGAAAGCTAGATCTGCCATTCCTTTCTTGCAGGACAACAGCGTCAAATTAAACGTGTATCAGAAACAACTTCCCCACGAGCGTTCGTGTTTTTTTTTTGTTTTTTGTTTTTTACACGGACCACTGGAAAATTAAATTATCGGGCAAATTGTTTTTCTAAATCTCAGACAATGCATGCTCCATGCCAAGCTTTTGAAGGAATCCCTTGAAGGATCGCCTTCAGCTTGAAAGTAAATCGTGTTTAAGATTTCAAGTGTATGGGCGTAGACATGTGACCTCCGTGTGTGACACCAGTTTGTACATCGTTTTATTTCGTCACATTAAATTTACATCCCCTCTTTGCAAAACCAGAGTTTGTGATAGCTAGCGCAGTTTGTATAATCATTGATGAAATTGCGAAATCCGTTTTTTTGTTTGTTTGTTCAACTGTGCTGATCAAAGACTAACAGTATTGTTCATCAACTCATTGCAGACAAAAATAACCGAGCTGACAAACAATGTGCAATAAATTTGTTGGCCAGGACGCGCCTATTTTCATGTGGACGCAATCAACACTATTGTGTATTGCGCCATGCTCGGACATTCAAATGACCACTCGGACGTAAGAGTATTGATTCCCAGCGCACAAACAACTGTGACCGCCGCCTGATGGTGGACTCCCAGTTATGGCTACTGCTAACTTTTGCTGCTTCATGCAGGAACAATGACATGTTGTGTGACTCGCATTTTCTTTATCTGTGGAGCAAAATGCTACTCCGGAAAACTAACTAGTCTAGTTAGCTCAGGTCTGATATGTCCGCCGGAAAAAAAAAAAAAGGGGGGGGGGGGTTAAAAAACAACAACAACAACAGCGCACAAGAATTTCTGAACATCAGTTGGGGATAACTGAAAAAAAACAAACCCACAACAAATCTTAACAATTAAAAAAAAAAAAAAAAAGAAAGAATTCTCAACTGTCGAATATGGACAGCTTTCATAGCTTGCACTGGAATCTCGAACTCTTGTACGTCCGGCCCCAGCCAAACTTGACTACAAGTCAGTTTGAATCTGGTACTCGGAAGTCTTTTGATGGTAAAATGACAACCTTTTGGAGCTTAGAACAATCTGCTAACTAAATATTCTCGCCAATGATTTCTGATTGGCATAGCTCACACGTTTTCAACGTTCGTATTCAGAAAAAAAAAAACGTTTTGAAGAACTTAATGTTCAACAACAAAAGCGGGAGGAAGACGGAATAGCCGTGCATTGCCGTATCTACGACCAGCGACGAGCAGTTAGTTATACCAGAGACCTTATGGTTATACACTGACAGTTAGATTGATCATGGTCTTCCTTTACCAGTTTGCCCTTGAGATCAGGATGCAAAGGAGTGATCACTCGGGGGATCGCCAGCTTGATCAACGTTGCCATGACAACAACAGCAACAAAAACAACAAAACCAATAGTGACAACAATTACAAAAAACTGCGTATTTCTCGATCTCATCGTCACATCTGCCACTTTTCCTCATGTGAATACAAATGTACCAAATTATCACCGCCATGAGCTCAGCTGACTGTCACAACTTTCTGCCTATTTTTGTCCTGGACCTTCGCTACTGCAGGGCTATGAATAAATGACTAAAAAAAGACGGGTAGATAGGTTACAGGTGTTGTGCGAGGCAAATGAAGAGCATCCTTTTACATTCGCATCTGACATGAATAGCCTGTGCAGAACTACCGCCATAAACGCATCCCTGACAGGTAGGTGGGATGATAAAGAGAGGGGGAAGAGAAGGAAAGACGAGACAAAAAAAAAGTGAGAGGGGGGGTGAATGGAGAAAGGGGAGAGAGAAAGACAGAGAGAGAGAGGGGGGGGAGGAGGAGGAGGCAGAGAAAATAGAGAGAGAGAGAGAGAGGGGAAGGCGGAGAAGAGGAGGGAAGAGAAAGGTTGTCGAGAAAGAGAGAAAGAGAGAGACTTGACTCTGGAAGAACTGACAAATGAAGGAAGGGGGTAGGGTGTGAGTTCAAGCCAAGTCTATGGTTCAAGCACACAGGATGGTAAACGAAACTGGACAGTCACAGTGATCAGATGAAACTCACGTACGTAAGCTGATGAATGGAAAAAAGTACATTGTAGCCTACATGCAGACTGTAGATCCGGCTGGAGAATAGCAGAAGGAAAACTGACTGAGAAGGAGGGAAGAAAGTGACCATAATATTATTACATTTCTCCGTCCACATTTTCGGCATTCGTGACCCCTGTGAAGTTGTGTAACCGCCAAGGTTTTATAGACCTTTTGCATTTTTTCCTGGGTCGTGAATCAAAAGCGGATTGGGCAGCTGCTTCTTCCAGACATCTTGTGACATGTCAGTCGGTAAATACATCACAGCAAAGGTTATAACACAGGCCAAGTGGCTGGTTTCTAAAGAGTTATGACACACTGTGTTGTTTTTCCTGTCCGTTTCTAATTCAATATAAGGTTTCGTTATAGTTTCTTAAAGACGGACTGTAAAATACTACAATCTTTTCTTTTTCACTCTTGTGTGTGTGTGTGTGGGGGGGGGGGTATTGCAACAAAACGGCGTAAAGAATTTTTTTCAATTTTTGTCGCTCGGCCAGCTGAAACAACTTCAAGAATAACAAGCAAAAATTTTAAAAAGGTTATATTTCACAGCCAGATCTCCAGCCCTGCCGATTTAGAAATATAAATTAATGCTACGCTGACAAATTTCCAGGAAAAAATTAACACTTGCCAATGACAATATCGCGCACAACAGTTCTGAAAAATACTTGTTAATAAAAGCTAAAAAAAAAACAAAACAAAACCCTTCTGAGTTTATGTTATTTATAGCCATACAATGTCCAAACCACACCGATTGGCTGCAACCTTACTGACATTCAAAACAATTGTTGGTTGAGTAACACCGGATATTTGAAGTATCGGGGACGTACCATTACTGGGCTCTGCCAAAGGATAATAATGGCAGGGAAATCTGCTGTTTCACTAGCGTGAGATACCATCGAAATCAGCCGGGTACGACCCAGATGACAGGGATGATTTCAACAATATAGGCCTACGTGTGTGTCAATTATGGATAGGTTTCTAAGCTAGGGGGTGTGATTTCTGTCCACACCATCTGTCAACATTTTTCAGGTAATAGCACACAACAAGAAATTCGGTTTCATACACGCCAGCAACCTTACATCCCCGAATTTCATCAACCATCTCGTGGATTCTGAGTACATTTCCAGAGATTTAACACAAGACTTAAAGCTTCATTAAACGTTGAATTCACAGACACAGTGGGCCTATTCAGGGTTGCTGTTGGATTTGAAACTTTCGGAGCACCAACTTTTCGACAAGAAACAGATGAATACCACAGCCAGTGCTGTTATGAACACGAATGTTCGCTGTAAAAAAACAGCAACAACAACTTATAGTTGTAACTTGTACCCAGGCGCCATGACTGACGCAGTCGAGATACTATACACTATGCATACTAAACTGTACTGTAATTGCGCATTTAGCCTAACCGCAAAGAAAAAAAAAATTTTTTGTGTGGAAAATTCATGGAATTTATCATTCACAGAAGGCGAAGGGATTACCATGGCAGCTGACACACACGCTATGTAATACCAGTCAACCAGCATTCGAGAGAAAGTGCTGGCAATACTCCTTTCCGTAATCCCCCCTTTCAAAGACCGCCAACCGTCACCTCACCAAACAATTTCTTTAATCTCTTCTGGCTCCAGAGCGATCGTTAACCATTCTCGGGAAATCTTGGGCAACAGCTGACACTATGTAAACTTAAGCACCCGACATGACGGTCAACAGAGACGCCACTTTCAGTAAACGACATCAATGACATTAATGCAGTTTTTTTTTAGGGGGAAAAGGGGGTAGGGGGGGGGGGGGAGGCTGCACTGATGTGTAATATCAGGGAATTAAAAGAACAACGAAACACAAGTCTGATGCTGATGGTGGGCTTAACAGTTTACCACAAGAACCTGGTGAAAACAAACCCTTGGTACTAAACATGCCACTGAGAGTAGAAAAATTTTATTAAAATTTTAACCAAATTTCCGAAGCCTCATTATTTTGTTTCTTTGCTCCGTGCGTGATCAGATGGTGAAGAGGCCTTGATAATTAAGTTGCAACGAGTTGCTAAATTTCCAGGAACAATAACAACAGCGCCATAATGATCAAGAAAGTCAAAACTATTATGTCAGTTTTTCTGCAATGAGGTCAAACATGCTCGGGGCTGCGGACAGTACTGTTCGTGTGAAATGTAAGGCTATTTGGAAAACATCAATCACGACAAACATGCTATTGTATGCAGCGTCTGACTAGTGAACCAAAAATGACCGCTGACCCCCCCCCCCCCCCCCACGCACATTTAAAATCAGTCCTGGTGCTCTCTCTCTCTCTATTAACCCGTTCACCTATGAAAAGCAATAAATTAAAAACAGTTTAAAAACTAAGCATAAATTAATGTTTTATCTGTGACACACACCCCCTCCCCCGCTCAAGACACCAAACAGACATGCATACACAGAAGAAAAGAATAAAACCTGCGTTATCATGGGCGGGCTGTCTCAAGGCACAGCCTGACGGTTAATGACCGCTGGTCAAGATGAAAGTACATCACGTCTACGCTGTGGGACACTTCAAAACTTTCCGAGTCAGCAGCGGGCTGCCTCGAGCGTAGTGCGCAAATATAAAACCGGACCTCGCTTACGCAAACGTTACCCAACTTTTGGCCAGATCTATTTGAGTTTGGACCGCCCCGTCTAGCCGTTCCCTGGCCAATCAGTCAGCTGCATGTGACTGCATGTGCGACTAAAAATACAGGTACAGACGTGATACACTACCAGTGCAGGGGTTCCCAACCTATTTCATCCCATTTTCCCACCAAGTTGTTCGGCATACCCACAGTTGAAGGACTTGGGGTACGTAGACTATTACAGAACATACTGATAAGCTAAACAAACAAATGAGTGATAAATGTAAGTTTTGCATTATGGATAACTTGTTTTATATTACATTTCGTTTCTGCTTGAGTTATTCTAATCTGAATTAGACATTGGCAATGCAGTAATTAAGAAGAATAAAATGCAGATCCTTGAGACCAAACCGGTGAAATTTTGTTCTTCCATAAAATATGATGTACTTCAAATTTTCTTCTCCGCTTCAGACTTTTTTCTTTTTAAATTGCAATTTTGTATCCAAAAAATATACAGTATGTGCAGATCCAGAATCAGCAATATTGTGCCCAGTGGGAGATACATTTTCCCCAGGTTCGGAACCTCTGCAGTGGTGCTGGCAGCTCGAAGGTTCGGGGAAGAATGTGGTTGCCGTTGTTGACAACAATGGTATGGAGAGGTCGGCGAGGGCAATTGTTGCGCAGAAACAGTCGCGTACACAAGAGTACACGTCCGTATTGTTTCCCCCTCTTTATTGGTTTGGTGTAGTCTTGCGGATGCAGATTTACCGGTTGGGGGTGGAGACAACCCTATACAGCTGAAGGTCAAGTGGTGGTAGTTGGGTGGAGAGCAAGCTTTGGTAGGAAGCAAATCCCTAAAGTACCAGGGCTTTGAAATTCGGATGACCGCCATCTTGAAATCAGGTAAAACTGGGCTACGCTGACCTCAATTAAAGCTCAGCCGCCTGGAAGAATGATGACTATCACCTGTGGCCGTATGCATAATCAATGCGTAAACTAAAGTAAATACGTTAACTGGTGTTAACGCAAGAAATGAATACAATTTCTCGTGTTAACACCAGTTAACGTATTTACTTTAGTTTACGCATTGATTATGCATACGGCCACTGGTCATATCTTATCCCTCGCATAAGTTTGCCAGCAAGGAAGAAAAAGTTGTAAAAAGTACAAGTTTGGGATCACATAAAAAACAACAACAAAAAACTCCTTTTTCACACATATTAAAAAAAAATAATTTCAAAATTGGCAAAAAGAAAAAGTTGTATATGTACACGCATGTAGATCTTGCAATGCCCCGCGTAAGAAATAATACCCAAATGATACAATGAAACGCAAACTAAAGGGAAGACAGAAAATGGCCAATATTTTGGCAACAGCCTTTTTTTTCACAGGGTAAAAAAAAAAGAAAGAAAAATTGGAAAAATTGAACAGCTAAAACAATCGAACAATAAGAAATGGAATATGAAATATACAGAATCTAAATGGAATAATTATGCCTACTTAGCTGCGAGTTCTTGCTTTTATTGCAGCACAGAAGCATGTCTCAACTTTTTCTTTTTGCCAATTTTTGACTTTGCTTTAGTTTAAGCCTTGCTGCGACCCCACGGTTTTTCTGTGGTTTTTATAATATTTCGTCAATACAAACAAAAACAAAACAGCTTTCTCCGGCTAGACAGAAAGTTTGAAAATCTTACAGACCTCCCAACAACTTGGTCACTTCAATAAGGGGCATTTTCGTACGTGCTATATCGTAGAAAGGCAAAATGAAACAGTTACATGCATAATTTTCACAGACGGGAGGACATAAATACAAAAAAACTAACAGATCACATTATTCTGAATATCAGCAAAGATACTAGACTGATAAAATCAGACACTCCTATCTTCCGGCCTCTTGAAATAGCATAAAATGTCCGGTCACGGGCACCGAACACTCTGGGCGGGCAGAGCCAGCGCTTCGTACAATGGATTTGCATAGAAAATAAGACACAACACCGATCGGTTTCGCTTCCAGAGACAATTAATTTCACCGTTAATATATTTTTAAAAATATGTACTTTCTAATTAACAATGAATTTCTCCATAAAGCAAAGCTCAAAAAGAGCGAGCGAAGGAAGGAAAAAGAGAACAGATTTTTCACGAGATAGCATAGGCAAAAATCTAGTAAATCTAATGTGTGCGGCTTCCCTGGCAGCGCTTGGGGCTCGACTGCTAGTCGTTGTACTGCTAATGTGCTAAACTGCTATGCGTCTGTGATGCAACGGTTGATGTATTTATCGTCGGTGGTGTATTTTTCGTGAATATGGAGAAAAAAAGAAGAGGAGGAAGGACGAGAAGAAGGAAAATCCAAGCTTCGTCTGTTAAAGGAAAGTTCTTAGCCATTTTCAAAACCTTTCATAGTTCCCGCTATTGTTTACTTCCTTACTTGCACTAGCCTCTGAGAGACGGGGTGCGCGAGTTAAGTCACAAACGGAAAATCCAGCCTCGGCCCCATGTTATTCTAAAATATACTTGATCTATCTTCGTACCACATTTACCAGAGGCCACCAACAACGAATTACTTTATAAAATTACAAAGTAGCCACTTCCAGCAAAGGTCTATGGTGACAGCTGAACAGTGAACAAATCTCGACATTTTCTCTTTTCGGCTTTGTAAAAAAATGCCCCTGTTTACATCTCTCGCGCTTACACTACTAAGTGGCGCTGCAAAACCCCGAACTGTCTCATCTTACTGTTTCTTCATGTAGTATCTTTGATAACAGACTAATGTGTACTGTCATCACTGCCTTGCACTTTACTGAACTGGCATTCTTTTTGTTAAAAAAAATCCCGACATCCTAAATACAGGAGGCATTCATGTAAAATAAGGGCCAATCGACACGTCTGAGTTCTTGGCTTTTTCATCATATGACGTAAATAGTTTTGATCAATCTGGATCGCCGCACGCTGCTCGGAATATACTTTGAACGGCCTCTTGGACCACGAGAGCACGCGCCTGATTAGCGCAGAAGATTATCAATATCAAAGCTTGACAAAACTCTTTAACCAGTTCATTTCATTACATATGCACTATTCGATACACTCAGAAAAACAACAGAAACTTCGCTGAACAGTGGGTGCGTAGATGAAGGCGACACACCGACACCAAAGGTGAATCCACAGAGCAATGAAATACCGTTTACAGAGTAAAGCTGTGTCTCCATGTGTACGGAAACGGCAACGGAAACACACAAAAAAAAAATCCGCAAAGTAGTAAAAAGAGAGTGTTCCCAGGTGGCGTTTTTGTACACATCAAAACATTCTTTCGATCCGACTACTCTAACTTAGCTAAGGGTTTTTGACGTCTCCATTGCCGTTCCCGTACACATGAAAAAACGCACCTTTACTCCAATGTGTAATCTACATCTTTTTTTTTTTCAACCAGTACAGAACCAATGAGCTTCTTCCTTGAATCCAGTTCCATTTGGGTTGACCAGGTAAAATGAGAAAAGACATGCCAGTTACCGACAGCATTAACAATAACAATCCGAACATCCGCTCGGAAGATGAGATTTTGTACAATCGTAAATCTGTCGAAATCGAACAAGCCCCAAGACTGCTAAACATGACGTAAATAGTGCAAACTCTTTAGAATCAAATATTGCTCATATCCCGATGACTGTTAATGGTTTGATAAAGATATAATCAAAGATAGCATTATAGATGTATAGCTTTCTGCTATGTGACGCATCCGGAAAAAGACGTGCGCCTTCACTGATCCTCACTTTGGTCGACTCAGAGAGAGAGAGAGAGAGAGAGAGAGAGAGAGAGAGAGAGAGAGAGAGAGAGAGAGAGAGAGAGAGAGAGAGAGAGAGAGAGAGAGGAGAGATTCGGTTTTGCATGTTAGTGCAAACAACGCCTACTAGATAGTTTACTGGAAACATCAAAGGCTTGTTGCACATCAATAAAATGCAAATCTTCTGTCAAAAATGCAGTACATCAAGGTCCAAATTAAATCAAAATTATTATGTACAATAAAATCAAACATATTGTACACGTATAGTAATTACGGCATAGCGCACATACAATATGCATTTTCTGACAAAGCACTCCGATCCCACACGAAAGCCATTTTCCTCATGAAATCTATTTGAATATATCAACTCCATCTGAAAAAAACAAAACAAAACTATAATATTATGGCTCCCACTACTCTCAGATGCGTTTTTCCCTCCTATTCTCCAGCTGTGAAGTTGCCCAAGAAAGGCCAAGGAATGAGCGAAGCGTTGCCACACATTATTGTAAATTAAATATAATTTCTCGTGCTTAGCATATATAATTTGCGTACATGTCGCAGTCGTTGATCCCCTCTAAAAACCGCTCTTCCCTTACGCCCAACACTTAGTCTTATGTCTTTACTGCTCGCTTTGTTCTTATACAATACATGTATCAAGGTTAGACTGTCGTGTGACAATTTCTTTCACTGAAATGGCAAGTATTTACTGGCTGGCTTGATTATCTCCGGAACTGGGTCACGAGAGAGCTATTATTGAATATTAGATTACAATCAGGCCATAGTGTCAGTGAGTCATCAGAGCACGTGATCTTTCAGTGTCAGTATCAAGGACGTCACAAGACTGATACGGTCGTGATACGAACATTTTTAAAGGCAGAATAATAGTTACGACGAAGTTTCTTGGTGGGTGTGTGAAATAGGACTGCTTGCAAATACTATGTCTAAGAGACCCATTATAGATCTGAAATTTATGTGTCATCTCCCCCAAAACTTCCAATTTTCATCCTCCACAGACTGCTTGGAAATCTTAAGGGATTTAAAGATCTGAAATTTAAGAGCCTTCTTTCCAAAACTTCAAGTCTTACAACTGGTTTTGAGTTACTATTGCGAGTTTTTATCACATCTTTGGTAGCCCAGCAGTCATAAAGACAAGAAAGGTTTGTCTCAATAAGACACCTGTGCGTCAAGACAAAATAATGAGCCAAGTTCAGAAATCATCAAAGTATAGTTTTTTTTTATCAGAAAAAAACAACAACTGTTTCTTTTCATACAATTATGTTCCTATAACAAAACTGTCTCCAACCCCACTAAAATACAACAGACAGTGATTAAAATCCATCCAGTTTATAAATAATTGAAAGTCCCCGAATTGCCCTTTCTCCAGTTATCATTTATTCTTGTGACAAATTATTAATATTTTCTGATCAAAGAAACCAAAAGTTACAATTTTTTTTTTAAGGGCAGTTAAATTAAATTCAAGGGTTCCGCAGATTAAACTGAGCACGTTATGGAACTTTGATTGGCATGTTCTGCATACCTTAATATAACATAACAATTAACAGTTGCAGTAGTGGGTTTGCAGAAACTGTGCTAAATTTTCATCGGTCTCACTAAACAGTAAAAGTAGTAAAACTTCATCACATTAGGAAACAAACAAATTTATCTAAATGATAACCACGCAAATGACCGTAATCAGTTGTTCCAACTACAAAGCTTTGTAAAATGTCCACTCCTCTTCACACTATCAGATTCCTACAATATTTCTGGTAGCATGGAAAAATATGAATGTGGTTTAAAAAATCTGAATTCTGAAACCTTCGCACAATGTTGTCAATTTATGTATACATGTACTGTAGATGTTTTGCAACTTTTGGAAAAAACATTATAACTGCAGAAGGTTGTTGAGGCATCAACCGTGACAACAAAGTGCATGTATATCATATAATGATATATTATATATATATATAAATTATTAATAGTCAATAAAGTTATGAATACTGTATGCAAATAACTATTACATATACTTGCTTGTTTTTCCTGCTTAGCATTTAGGGTTGCATGGAAATTACATGTCAACAAAAAAATTATATCTCACTGCAGAAAGCCTTTGTTGGGTTTTATTTCTCATCAACACCAACAAAATTGTGGTCTTGAGAAATCACGAACTTTTCTTTCACATCAAAACAAATGAGATGTCCAGGCATCTTAAGTTTTCATTTGAGCCATCTTGGCCCTTACTACTATGAAAATCAGTCCTCCTTTCCCTTCCAGTAAGCTAGACTGCCAATATTATTGGATCGGTACTTGTACTGATGGTTTGTTGGAAATCTGCTGTCACTTTGTCAAATTTGCTGCCGGTGACATATATGGAAGCCGTGATCATAAGTTCTCATACTAATGCCCTTGTTCAACTTGAACAATATCAGTTTCCCGACTTGATTTCTCATGCATTGATTCTGTCCAGCCGTCCGGGATTATATGATTATGAATGCTTACCACTGTATCATTAAATACACTATACATATACAATGCAGTCCTCTCTGCCAATCCACACTCAACTGATCATATCAGATAGCCACCTCCACTAGTATTACTCATCCCAGTGCCATGCTATTTTGAGCTGCCCATTCCATCGCTCAGTTTCTTTTTATTTCCTTCTTTACCTTGCTGTTCAAGTTCAAGCCAATATAATGACATGGTCCTGATTTTGAACTCATTGCAGTATGCTAGGTTTTAGATCTTTATGGTAGGAGTTTGCTGCTCTTGGCATTTACACCTCACCTTTCTAGTCAATGAATTTTTGGGGTTTTTGTGGTTTTTTTTTTTTTTTAATTCTGCCTGGGCGGTGAACTTGTTAGGCCTGCTCTTCTTGATTTTCAGCCGCCAAAGCTATCACAGCTTTAATTGGGCACCTACTTCATGGTCTGGGTGTTAAGTGCCATGCTCATGCATTGACAACGAAAATATCCACCTAAAGTACATCACCCCCCCTCCCATCCCATGCACCGATGCTCCAGAAGATACATAGTTGAAATGTCCTTGCAATGTGTTTCAAAGGAAGCTCTTCACAAAACAAAATCTATATCACTCAACTGCATACAATCAACATTTCATAAATGAGAAAGAGAAAGCAAGAAGATGAAATAAATGTCGAATGTCTTTTATAAAGAAATTAAGTATACTTTGTAACTTTGTTGAAAATTGGAGGAAAATATGGCAAGATGCACACATGCCAGTATTGCTGGATCGCACCCTATAAACAGTTTAAGGTACTCTCCAGTTAATCATCATCCTACATGTTGACTATAGAAACACGCCTATAGATGTAAGATGACTACTTCGCCAGCACCCCCCCGTGACCAACCACTCAAAAGTCACACCCTTACAGGGATCTGCATGCCAACTCCCACAGTTTGGAATATTTCATTATTGTAAAAAAATTTGGCCATGAGGTGCATTCAGAAGTCCTCCAAAAAAGATTGTGCTACACTACAATCACAGATGACTCACAACTTCCTGACTGGATACACGGAACTGATAGTTGTGAACTTGTTTGGAAAAAGAACTAAAATTATAAAAGACAGCAAAGAGCACAATGAAAAGTAAAAAAAAAAAAAACCAAAAGTATTTATACATAATACAGTAATCCAATTATAATTAAGCAAGCTGAAATGGGAATCAAACCACATCATCCTTGCAAAGGAACTGCACGCACTGGTTAGAGACGACATGATCTCTTCTTTTGCCTGTTAGTGGAGCTAGGACTAAGAGGAGACATGGCTTAATATTAACCTGTTTCACAAATCAAACTTTAAAGAGGCTGTTGTCAGGGGCAAAGTCCATTGTGATGGAAAAGACCAAAATTTCACCATTTGACAAGTCTATTCAAACCTAAATGTAAACTTGCATGCTTATCGTTTCGTACTTTCATGAATATATGAATATGATGTTACATGCATTAATATAGCCTACATAAACTGAGGATGGACGAAAATCTTCGGCTCTGAGGAGGACAATCCTCACCTATGATTGATACTAGGTAATCACAACATCCATCAAGATCACAAAAGATATTCATCACATTTAACAATAGGCCTACAACATATGGCAAGGTATGACATTTTCAAAATATATAGATCTAATGCAACTTCTTCTGAAATGTGAGCAACAAAGAAAACTGCCAACAAGCCTGATCTAAGTCATGGAAAGAGTCCCATACGTCCCGACTGCTCTGAACCCTTAAAAGTTACATTTCATTAGGATTAGCGATAAGATTAAGAGCTGGTTAAAAGTGGTTTAGAGTTTGGATTGGTAAAGACAAAGTTTAGGCTAAGGAATGAGGATTAAAAAAAAAATCCCCATTTGTTTTAGTATCTTGACTGGGTGGTCTGGATCACTGGATGTACCTAACTCTTCCCAAAATGGTTATTGATATCCAAGATGAAATGCTCAAATAGCATGCAAATCTTTGTCAAACTCCTGCAAAACTAGCGTTCTGCTGATCTTATGAGATATAAAATTATAATGAGATAGATAATGCGATATAGTCTAGTAAAACTTACAACTGCTTGTCCAAAAAACATGTATGTAGCTCGACTTGGGTGAGAGAAAGCGTTTGTTATCCGACACACGTACACATACACACAATAAAGGCTAGTGAACAAAGCGAGTCTCCATGACAAAGCTGGTAAAGGTGGTATAGGACTAGGAGCCTTTGTGTTTGAAAGACAGCGAGCCGGGCAAACACTGATTGTAAAAAAAAAAAAACCCAATGAACTTTAAAAAAAAAAAAAACCAAAAAACTTTTGCCAACTTTTCTGGATGGTCCAGTGATAAGGCAATTCAGCTTGATTCTCTCCTGAGATTTTGAAAAAGGTAACTACCAATACCATGCGCATCATGTGGCGGACCCACTTGGGCCCAAACGTGCTCCAAAACCCTCAGCGGAGACTCGGCTTGTTCGAAACCTAGCTTCCCATTTCTGCGAATCTGGGTGCAATGTCCTCTGCCCTCTGCTCCCCCTCTGCAATTACGGTGAAGTTTGCCTGCGCTTTGAACAAAAGTAACAATTGTGCAAAACTTACCTCAAAAGTATTAGAAAAGTTGACGTAACGCGATGCTGATGGCCGTCTGGCCCTCTACCTTGCTTTCGCTGTTGGTTTACACTTGTTCAACATTACAGGAAGTTCTAGCCCCTTCACACAAAACGACGCAATAGGATTACACCACTGACCATTGGTCAAGAGGGGGCCTCAATTTGTCACTTGCCAGAAAATTCACGCTTTATGTCCATTCTTCCACTTCAGAAATCTTTACGAAAACTATTTAAAAAGCCTAGACTTTTTAGTTACAAGTGTTCACTCAAAGAAACAAATTTTACGCTAGTTTTAGTGTTAAAGTAGTTATTTTAAGCTACGTGGACGAAACCATTATAAGCCTGCCACCCCTCAATCGGCAGGCTGGCACACGTATTTGTGGCAAGCTGACCGCTGGTCACGATGACCTGACTAAATGCCCAGTAAACAAGTTTGTATGGAAAGCCATTTTGCTACCTGGCCAGTGGTCGCCGTCGGCCGGTTTCACAGCGTCTGGTGGACAAAGGAAAAAAATAAATAAATGAAATTAAGATTGGCTGTGGGAAAGCCCATTTCACCATTCTTTTTTTATCAAAATATTCATCATGTTCCTTGGTTGCACTGAGCAGTGATTGCCCTGCCGTCCTTGACATACAGGAATATCTATTAGGCATGACTTTCGCTAAAGCCTGCAAAACTAATAACAATGACAACAACAACAAAAACTGCGTTAATCTTTGAAAAATATTTCAAGGGGTGTGTGATTAGACGTAGGTGTGTTTTTGTTGCCTTGGATTAGAAGGGATGTCAATCACAGAATATTATGAAGTCACAGCAGTGAATCCAATAATTGTCAGTTTCACACAGCCTACTGTTAAAATATCCAACCGAAGCCGGTTACTGAGTAGGATATAAATTAAGAAGAATCTGATGGATACGATGTGATTAATTTGTTAATTAAAAATCATAATGAAAGGCATGTCCATTTCCCTGACCAAACTGGATTTCCATAGTGGACAATCTAAAAGTTCGCCTTCGCCCACAACATTGACCTACTTACGGATTTTTTCCGTGTGCTAGGTAGGTCACGGGGAATAGTTTAATGACCAGCAGGGCTTTGGAAGTGGAGACCAATAATTCACTGTCACTATTTTACACGTTAGTGTTCAGGAGTTAACGTTTATCAAAGAACCCGAGGTGGGGTGTCAATCTCTAGATAGAAAGGAAATATTGCAGAGTTAAAAATGCACCCGGTGATTACGCACAATTTTGGACTTTGAAGATGAAGCTTGAAGGCGGAGTGGAACAATGAGTCATTTCGAGGCCGGTCATTGTGTTCATGCGCCGATGGAATGCATGAATAATACAGTACAGGTTGTTGTTTGTGCAGGGTCTCTGGGTCATAGTTGGTCATCACATAAAAATAGATAAAGCAGAAGAAAATAGCTTTTAATGTGCTTTGCCACTGCCCATCAGCAAAACACAATGCTCGACGTCACGATTGGCGTATGGTGGGTGGTCACGAGATCTGCTGGGCTTGACTCAGGTTTTCAGTTGAGAGCAATGAGAGGTCGGTCACACATTGTTGTGATCATTAGGGAGCTGCCACTGCCAACAGATCCGGTATAGCACGTCGCTGCTGCCAACGGCAAGTTACGGAAGGTTGCCTAACTGTCCAAATCAACTTCCGATTAAGAAACGTAAGATTCCTGACTATTAATATGTTTTCCACTGTGGAAAAACATAGAACCAAGCGTTCTTACAATAATTTTAATACATGTATTGAGCAATCTATACGAAGTAAATGGTGTTAAAAAGGAAATCCCATAAAAATTAATAATTTTTAACGCATATATAATAGCTGGTTTATTCCGAATTTTAAAAAAAAGAGGGGGAGGGGAGGGGGGCAGATCATTTTATCCTTTTCCAGGCCTAAACATAGTTCTCAGAAAAATGTTAAGTCTTGGACAACAGGCTTGATGAAAAGTGACGATAATACTGAATTGAGTGCGGAAGATAATTGCCAATGTTGCTGATGTCAAAGCAGGCCTATACACTTAGACGTAAATGGGTTCCAACGCCCAGTCATGGAGGCATCGGTGCACAGAAGATAGTGAAGAAATGAAATATAGGGGCTTCTTTCATTGACGTATATATATACCAAAAATTTAAAAAAGCGTGTTCCATTTCGTTTAAGTTTGTCCTAACCATTGATCTCGAACCCGTAGCAAACTGTATCCGTGAAATCAGGGTCGGATTACAATTTACGAGCCCAACTTCCCTCCCCTCCCCCCGGCCAAAAATACTGTGAGCCCCCGAGAAAAAAAATGAATAAAAGCACGAATTTCGGATTCTTGAAGTCAGTTTATTCAACTTCTATAAAATAAAGCCACGTAAATTATTATATTTTAATTATTTTTTATTATGTGTATACACGTACGTATAATACCTGCCAGCATTTTCATAAAAATAATACTGTTGGTTTTAAGGAGAACGACATGCAATAAAATTAAAGTGAGCTTTCTGTAATTATAATTCCACTTAATCTCTGGAGGCCCTCAACTGGCGGAAGCCCGTGGGCTGCAGCGCATAAAGGCGATGCCTTAATCCGGCTCTGCGTGAAACCTAACTCACCCTAACTTTAATGACAATGTTCTCAGGCACTAAGACACAGAAACCACGGAGCGCAAATCAGTAATTCACCCCGCGCGTGGAGTCGACATTACATGTACGCGGGTTAAATAATAACTCTCACCCACCGGCTGCTGGTAAAGTACATCGCTCGCCTGTAACGACCAACCTGCGTTGTAACCGTGGGATTTGGGCTGCGGGGGGGGGGGGGAGAGGAGCAGTCCAAAACAGGATGAAGATGAAGAAAGTAGCCGGAGGGGGGGGGGGAGATTACGTGACCACAGGGGTGATTGGAGTATGCAGCTGTCTATGCAGGAAGTTTTTACCTGGGGGTATGACCCAAGACCTAGCCCAAGACCATAGTGGGTCTTGGGTATAACTAAGACGGCCATGTTGAAGGCCTCTAGGTGTAATGGATTAGAAGTACATGCAGGTAGATTTCAAGTGGTCGTTGAGAAGGCGTACAGTATGTAATGAGCATCTTCTTTGTAACCTAATGTATGTAATCTATGTGGGAATGTTTTTGCTAGGTAAAGACAATAATTATGTACTGTCAGTGAGGGTAATAAACCAGCACATAGGCTACGTGTACGAAAGTTGTTACCAGCAGAAGAAGCATACTAGTAAAGAAAAGTAGAGAATCCGCCACTTGTCTGAAAGGAGTAGACTGGCATGAAATTATAAGACAAGAGAATGGTGGCTCAGTAGATGTAGATCTAACGGAATCGTGGCTTCTCTCTGGCTATCTATCTATCTATCTATCTATCTATCTATCTATCTATCTATCTATCTATCTATCTATCTATCTATCTATCTATCTATCTATCTATCTATCTATCTATCTATCTATCTATCTATCTCTGTCTGTCTGTCTGTCTGTCTGTTTGTCTATCTCTCTATCTGTTTACCATCTATGTCTGTCTGCCTGCCCGTCTGTCCGCCCGTCCATCAGTCCGCCTGCCCGCCCGTCCATCCATTCATCCATCCATCCATCCATTTATCCATCGATCCACTCACCCACCCGTCTGTCTGTCTGTCTATCTCTTCTCTATCTCATTCTTTGCGCCACCTTTCTTGCCACGGGTCTTTCTCAATATATACCCAGGCCTACACATTCACCACCGCAAGTGGACTAATTTCCTGTCGACATGCCCATTCACAGTGACGCACACATAAATAATAATTAACTACATGTACTACAAATTATCCACTGATCGCTGAGACGTTTGTCAGCTCACAAAATTCCATATAACGCCACGGTCAAACAGCTTGCCCCCCCCCCCCCGTGGTCTAGCCACTTTTGGTGTCGCTGATCTACCGCACATAGAATGACAAAACTACAATTGGGTGCATAAATTAAAAAGCAGCCAAATTTCTTGTTTTTTTTTTCTTTATTAAACTGAATTATCATAGAAAACAGCCCGTTGCTTCTCTTAATTTTAAGCCAGTGGCATGCAGAAAAGGGGTTCACGGCCCGGGTATCCATTTCCGGGGGCCTCCAATCAACGACTGAAATCAGAATTAAGTTTTTTGAAATTTGAAATTATCGCTATTAACTTACATGTAGTTGTACAAGCTACCATGCCCCCCCCCCTCCCAGTTTCACAAGCTGGTGTGAGTGTGCATCGGTGTTTTAACAAGCAAGACTAGAGAACCTGTTACAAGTAAATACTGTGCGTAATGCTGACCAGGGTAATATAAAGCAGCGGTAAATCTATCAGGAGATCTCAGTTGGGGCATCGAACTTAATTAACGTGGCTGATTTAAATCTAATTTGAATAAAAAGTATATATTCATCTGTTTTCACCCATTTAAAATGTCCTCCTTTATTACATTTCTCAGTACTCACCTGGATACTCGAGTTCAAGGAACTGGCCCGGGGCACCACGGAATCTCTGCATGCCCCTGTCTCGAACTAACCTGCACATTTTCTGACATTTGTTCATAATCGGCTCTCCAATCAATGTGTGAAAAGAGGTGAAAACAACAACAACAACAACAAAGAACGGAATTTGTGATCTTAGTTTTGAATTTCACTTGACGAAAATGTGTATCTTTTTTTTTTTCTGCTAAAAACAAATCGTAAATTCATCTTAAATTTTTTGCCAAAATGGATGTGCTACGTAATCTATCCTGAAAAATTCAGGCAGTGCATGCATGGTTTATTTCTTGTCTTTTCTCTAAGCCTCCTATTTTAAAAAACAAAGAAATTTTTTTTTCTCAAACTCAGTTTTTTCTCAAATACAGTTGATGGAATTAGGACACTCTTTTATTAATGAGGACAACTCTGTTTTTTTTTATACAGAAAAGAAGGACACATAATTATAACTCTACATATCTTCGGGTTTTGGAAAGAGCTTCGAGGGAGATAAGTCGGTTAAACAATGAATTTTCGCTCTTTTCTTAGATCGCGTCCCTTGGTTCAAGACAACTACTTGTCGAACATTACTATCACAGAGGGCATCCGATTTAACACCGTGGTTGTCATGCTGAAAACAAGAATGGTTGGAATAATAATCATATGTCTAATGTTTTACCCAGTTTCAGCAATACATCAGCTGAGTCCCATCTTCTAGAGTTTGTGGACCGAAACTTTACGCAGTGCCTTATTTAGGCATAGTTAAATAAACGTCGGAAACGAGCAAGTGTTCAGGGCTGTCAAAAAGCAAACCCACATGACAGAAAGACAAAATCACCGACCACTGAATAAGAATGGAGATACATGTATTATTCATTATACCATATTATGAAGAATACAAGAATGCATGTCTGGTTATTTGGCACTAATTTTGGAACATTTTGAGATCACTATCTTCAAATAAAATTTTTTTTTTTTTTTATAGAACTTATCTCCATTACAGGCAATATTTGGAAAGGGGACATTCTGCATTATGATGTTCGTCCATCGGTCTCGATGATGACCATGACGTCATCTTCTACTGGTTGGTGCAGTACCTTCTAAGGTGGCTGGCAAGTCCGATGCGTGCTGCATAATTATTGTCATAAATGAAGTGTATTTTTGGTAATAATCGGCTGGAGTGATGGCAGTCGTGCTCGGGGGAGGGCGGGGAGCAAAGTGTAGGGGCAGGCATCAGAGAACTTGCTTTGTGAAGGTCCAAAGAAAAACAAAGCTAACTTCAGTTACCGGAAACAAAACTGTCGTCACCAACTGGAAGCTTGGCGCTGCGTGGAGCTCTACTGCAACTTGTCTACAGCATCCGCTCCGCTATTTTTACGGGCAGTGACATAAAACACTCTTTACCTCTGTATACTTGTCCACAGCATCAGTTCCGCTCCGCTTCTCACCGCTACAGAGGGAACGGGTACTTTTCATACGTCATTTTCCGTGAAGATAGAGGAGCGGATGCTGCGGACAAGAGCAGACAAGCTGGTTCAATTTCCAATTTGTGATCCCCAGAAGAAACTACATGTATTAGTCGCACAGAATTATAATCCAGATAGTAGGCTTGAGCACATTTCATTATATAAAAATGATGTTTAACCAAATGAATTTCACTTAGACAGTTTTGTGAGGGAGGTTTCGGCTTTAAATGTTGATTTTTATAACTGACGTGCAGATCTAGGAAGAGATATAGGTTTCTGGGGAAAAAAATAAAAGGGGAGAGAGAGAGAAAGAAGTATGTCAAAACCTGCATACAGTGCTCTACCAAGAGCCCCATAGTTCTATCTTCCTCTTTCTCTCCCCGTCTCCCCCCTTCTTGCTCTCACTCTCTCTATTTTTCTACCCCCCCCTTTCTTTTTTCCTCACTTTCTCTCCCCCCCCCCTCCGGCTCGAGTTCTTTCTTACTCTCCTTCTCTTTCTCTCCTCCGTTCTCTCTCTGTCTGTTTCCCCCTCTCTTTCTAGCCCGCCCTCTCTCTCTCTCTCGGTATCCCCCCTGTCTCTCGCACCCCTCCTCCCAAAAGAACACACACTCACATACACACACACACACCTACATCTCATACCACTCATCGGATACCAGTTTCACGTCATGTGCCCTGTCCTGTCAAATGACTTGTGACCTTTCTTAAACTATCATAAATTCTACGTTTACGAGACTACAAACTTATTGAGGAGAAGACACGATAGAGAGAACCCCCATCACTGAACCTCATCACATTCTCTCCTTTTCGTCGACCTGGCTTAATTTTGGACGAGGGGCCACCCATAAACTACGTATGCTCGATTGGGGGGGGGGGTGGGGTGGGGGTTAGGTCTTTATTTTAGGAGGTTTCGCTGCAGCATTTACACCTCACTTTTCTTGTTTTTATTTTTCTTGTATTGGTTGGGATTAGATTTTTAGAATTTTGCTAATCTTTGACGTGCGCAACGTACACATGGGCCCTCCGAATTTTTCGTCCTTATCGGAGAAGACCAGGTACTGGATCCTACCTACCATCGGGCCAGGGACAGGAAAATATGTGAAAAATCCCAAAATTCCAACATGCCTGCACCGACCGGGATTCGAACCCGGTACCTTCGGCATGAGAGGCTAGCACCTTGTCTCTACGGCTAGCACTTTGTCTCTAGGCCACCGCGCCCCTCGATGGGAGGGGGATGTTGCTCCCAACGTATGAAAAACGTAATCGGAAAGGAGGGGGAGGGGGTCAAGGGAGCGTACCTACACTTTTCAACAAATAATACTCATGAATTAAAAAACGAGCTTTCCTTTCTCTTTCCGAGCAGATTAAGCTGTTAGATTGTTTAAAAAACCATGCTTCTATGAAACAGCTGTCCATGCAAAAATGCCGCTTCAAGTCTTAGAACATGAAAGCCCTGTCGTCGACACTCATGTCTAATGGCCAAATCAAACTTTGGCACAAAGAAAAAGTTGTATGTAGCAAAGTCTCAGGTAAGAAATAATGCCCATACGATACAATGAAACGCGAACTAAAAGAAAAGACAGAAAATGGCCGACATTTCGACAACAGCCTTTTTTCAAGGAAAAAAAAACAACAACAGAAAAAAAAATTTGGAAAATTGACCAGATAAAACAATCGAGCAATAAAAGATTTGAATAGGAAATGTATAGAATCTAAACAGAATATGTCTACTTAACTGCGAGTTCTTGCTTGGACAGTTCTAATGCAGTCTCGCGTAAGAAATAATACCCAAATGATACAATAATTTGTATTGGTTGGGGGGGGGGGGGGGGGGGGAGAAGAAAGGAGTAGGTTGTCTTTACAAAAAAAAAAAAAAAAACTCATGGTTTGGTGTAGATCAGAATTGTAGTTTATAATGAGTGCACTGGGCAGGCTCACAGACATAAATTATTGTCACTGTATATTATCGTGTCACTTCTTCGTGTTTTTTTCTTCTTGCTCCTTTGTGTCTTCGTATTAGAAATAATGTTTTCTTATTATTATTTTCCCCCATCCCCAATTTTTTTTTTCTGCCTCCTCATGTTTTCTTCCCCCCCCCCCTCTAAATGTATTTTCTCCTCCTTTTTTGTCCCTTGTTCCTTTCTGCCTTCATTTTCGTGTACTGATACACCCCTCGTCTATTTTTCCTGCTTTCCTTGCCTTTCATTCCTCTTCGTGTCCGTGTTCATCCAGTGCTCTTTCTTTCTTTCCTTCGTTTATTTTCTCCAGAATGGTCTAGACAAGTTCGCTATTCTTGCTGCAGACATAATAATTTATTATCCGTGTGTATATACCCGGAAGCTGTCAGTCTCGGTGTGATATCTGGTTATTTTTAGCAGTGAATTTGAGTTTTTGTTAAACCCCCCCTAACGTTAATGTAAAATCCCCAGCGCCAGGGCAGTTTTTGGGGGCAATAATGGCATTACAGACCAATGACCAAAATTATTATCTTTCGTTAAAAAAATGTTTTAAAAAAAAATGAAAAATGGTTTTATGGAACCATTTTACAAGTATACGGTTCTGTGTCTCCAACTTTGAAGTGTTTTAGATCTTTAAAATAAATGAAAAGCACAACAACACATACAAAAATAATAGAAACAACTAGTATACATTAAAAAACAAACAAACAAAGAAACAAGAACAACAACAACAAAACCCTTCATTAGCAATCTTTCAACAACAACAAAACCCTTCATTAGCAATCTTTCAACAACAACAAAACCCTTCATTAGCAATCTTTCAACAACAACAAAACCCTTCATTAGCAATCTTTCAACAACAACAAAACCCTTCATTAGCAATCTTTCAACAACAACAAAACCCTTCATTAGCAATCTTTCAATCAACAAAAAAAAAAAAAAAAAAACAGCCAAAAATAATAATAAATGGCAATGATAACCATAAAAGTAAAAATAGAAGAAAAAAAAATTGTTGTGTTTTTGTGTACAACATTGGAATCATGTGCATGTGCAGTGTAATGTGACCACCACACCCAAGCCGGCCGCTGTATTTCATGTAATAAGAAAATGTTGAGACATCCTCTTCCTACAATAGACACATCTTAAATGGTTTTCACAGTTTACATTTTTGGAAGAAATTCTTTTTTTCAAATAGACAAAACAACAACAACACGCCACAGGCCCATCTACTCCTATTTTACCACCTAGTTTGTTGGTTTTTATTTTTAGCATGTCTTGAATTTAACCACAAAAAAAAGTACAAAAATGATCAAGATTTGTTTTTGGACAAATTATAATAATTAATATAGAAATTTTTATAATGCTGTCAAATAATTCAACTTCAATTCATGCCCGAGCAATGTAATATTGCAAACTTTCATTTTGAAGCTGTCATATTCCATAATTATATTCTCTCCCATGACTTCTGCAAAAAAAGTTAATTTCGTAAACTCTTGGAAATGGAAAGCTTCAAGCTCTTACACTAAATCTAATTTCCTATCAGAATTATCTGCTTTTTGTTTTTGGACAAATTATAATAATTGATATAGAAATTTTTATAATACTGTCAAATAATTCAACCTCAATTCATGCCTGAGCAATGTAATATTGCAAACTTTCATTTTGAAGCTGTCATATCCCATAATTATATTCTCCCCCATGACTTCTGCAAAAAAAGTTAATTTCGTAAACTCTTGGAAATGGAAAGCTTCAAGCTCTTACACTAAATCTAATTTCCTATCAGAATTATCTGCTTTCCTTGATGGCTATTGTTACGGCTGCCGTGTAGTTTCAAATTAACGGATGTAACGGCCTTTTCACTGTGACCAGGGGCAATAGACAAATCTAAGTGGCCGCACATAAAAATTGAATTAAACAGTAAATATCCCCAAATGAAACCCCAGAGGGACAACGAATCCTGCATGTAATCTACATGCCTGTTAAACTGTTTGCCTATAAATTTGGCAGTTTGTTTGTTTACTAGGTTATATTGTTGCCATTAAGTTATTCATGTAATGAGGCCGGTGAATGGACATCGGATGTTCATTGAAGGTTTTCAAGACTTATTCACACTCAGCAACATTGACCTGAATATGTTGTGCTCACATGAATCAGTGGGTGGTCTGTTCTTCCTCTTCTTCTGCGATCTTCGTGTCAGCCATCACTGTCAGGAGGCCCCAGTAGCCTGTATCAAAGATGCCGTGGGTTAAATTTCCCCTGCAGCCCCATACACCTTCGACTGAAGCTCCCTGCCTCCAGGCCAGCAGTTTTCTCTTTCTTGATCATGCATGGGGGGGGGGGGGGGCTCTGGTTTTATGGAACCATTTTACAAGGATACGGTTCTGTGTCTCCAACTTTGAAGCGTTTTAGATCTTTATTTTAGGAGGTCCGCTCCTCCTTGGCATTTACACTTCGCATTTCTTGATTTATATTTCTTGTTAATGTTTTGTGTGTTTTTATGGTCTTTATTTTTTTAAAAGTTTTGTCGGTCTTCAAATACTTGCAACTTTAGTATTGCGATAAGGATTAAAATAAATCTGAACTGTGAAACAGCTTGATAAGCCCCATAAGGCATGTTAAACAAGTGTCAAAGTGTGCACTTGCTATACCTCTTCTACACACTAAAAGAGCTCCAGTTTTTCAGAAAATGGACAAGGAACAAACAAGAAATAAGGTCAATTTAGTCAACAGTTTATTTAAGTTTCTAACAAAAGTAGAATAAGACAACTCTTTCATCAAGCGCACAATTATATTTTATACAGACATTACACGACTGGTAACAGATTTATGCTGTTCAAGCGTAGTATGATAACCATTTTTTGCTAACAATGCTAACATTTGTTTCTATTTTTTTTTTAAAAACTTCCAATGTATCATTCCATAAAAAAAAGAACCCCCCCCCCCCCCACCACAGACCCGTTTTTACCATGGCTGGCGACCCGCAAGAGGACGATTAGAATTATGTGCCGCATATAAAGATTGTCTAAATAGATTTAAAATGAATTATAACAGCGCCAACAGAAGATGCACAAATACATTATTCTGTCCATTTGGCGGGGAATTCAGCTGATTAACGACTTAAGTGTCTTATTTATCTTTCTGTGGCTCTTCATTATTAATATCATTTTTCATTTCTTTACAAGAAAACGGGTGCGGATGTGAGTAAATGAAAGATGTAAGTTGGACGGGCTGTTTAGTGACGTTTTGAGCTAGTCTAAGACAAAAAACTTCTTTCTTTCGAGATGTTGTAAAATCGATTGTTAGTTGATGATGAGGGAATGCCGCATTTGAGTTATTATGTGGGACCGGGGTGTATGGTCTGTGTGTGGTTAGGTAACACAGAGACACATATACTTTTGTATGTATACAAACAGTCACTGATATTCCCTGAAGGTACATTTACCAGCACACTAATAAATAAATGCTTCTAATATAAATTACACATGCATTCGCATACAGATATGTAAACACACAAAGAGAGAGAGAGAGAGAGAGAGAGAGAGAGGAGAGAGAGAGAGAGAGAGAGAGAGAGAGAGAGAGAGAGAGAAAGACAGACAGACAGACAGACAGACAGGCAGAAAGCGAGAGAGAGAGAGAGAGAGAGAAGAGAGGAGACAGACAGACATGCAGACAGGCAGACAGACAGAGACAGAGAGACAAGGAGAGGCACACACACACACGCACACAGAGGGGGGGCAGCGAATGATATGCTTTTTACGCTGAAATTCATTTTGAATATTGAGAGGGGGGGGGGGGGTGGAACAGTGAATGGTAAGCTTCTTACTCTGAAATTCGTTCTGAATTTTACTCATGTTTCAAATACCTGCACTTCAGGACATAAGGAGCTGATTGTGTTAGTGTGAAAGAGTACCTTCAGGTAAGATAAAATAAGAATCACTTTAGTATCCAGGGCAGGAATTTCACATTCAAAGGGCCTTTAAGAACACATACATGGTACACACATTTAATGCATCATTATTTAAACACATCATAACTCAATAGTAGGCATAGCACATTAACTAACACGGCATGGAGCCCGGAGCCTTAATAAAATATGGCAGACATCTAGCTGTAATGTCTTGTTGAGGCGAATTGCTGAGGGCAAAAACGAAGTTCCTTTTTTTTCCTGTTTAGAAGTGTTTGTTAGTGTGTGTGTTAGTTAGTCTGTACTCCTAATGAGTGTGTTGATCTACTAGCCTAGAGTGTCTGGATCTATCTGGCAGTACTAGAAGTGAGTTGTGTCTGATTGGAGGACGTAGGGGTTGGGGTGGGAGGAGGGGGTGAGGGTGGAAAATGAGGGGAAAGGGAGGTAGCGGGGGATTGTCACAAAGGAATTACAGCTCACGAAGTAAGGGGAGAGAATCAATAAAAGAGCTAGATGCTCACCAATGATTTATCTTGCCCAATTATTCGCTCATTTGACTAGCCTCCCTTTGTATTAACCAGCCCGAGGATAGTGGTAGCGCACAGACAACTGGTCTACGGGTTGTGGGCTCAAACTCTATGTGTGTGTGTGTGTGTGGGGGGGGGTCGTCCATAAAGTAGGTATGCTCGATTTGGGCAAATTTTGACACCCCCCCCTACCCTCGGTTCTCCCAAGTAAGCTGTTCAAACACTTGGCTCCAACCCCCCCCCCCCCCCAACTTTTCAAAGTACAAGAGTAAGGCCATTAGAATGGCGTATGGCAAGGTCTTGATGCCCTGAAACTATAATTGGAATTTGCAAGGAATATTTTATTGTTTCAAAAGCTACATAGCCTATATAATTTCGATTTTTATGTTATCATACAACTAATTTTGTTGGGAAAAATATATACAATTAAAACCTAACTTTCTCGTGTATTACTATACTTGAAAAGCGTGCTAGGATCCCTCTCCCTCCCGCCATTCACCATACCATGAAACCGTTTCGTTTGCCAGGGGCAACCCCCTCCCCCGCTGATGTATTTTATTGACGACCCCTGGGACAAGGCGAAAAGCAAGACTTTTGACAACAAGGGCAGAGGTTGGGGGTTGAGAGTTGAAAAAGAGAGAGAGCGAGAGAGAGAGAGAGAGAGGGGGGGGGGTGGGCTATCTTTCGTGAAGGTTGGCCATAATTTAACTCGTTCGTACCGCTAAAGCTCATTACGTCTGGCGTCTCTGACCTGAGCTCACCCCGAGCCGCACTTGGCCATGTCCCCCATTCTAGACAAAATGTGGCAAAAAGAGAAAAGTTCTATAGAGCAAAACCTAGCGTAAAAAATAAAACAGAAACGATTTAATAGAACGCAAAGGAAGAGGAAAGACATTTGGTCGGCCATTCCTGAACTTGGGATTCTCGGAGAGCAGCACATCCATCAGTGTGTGGTGTCCCCTGTCCTAGACACGTTACAAATGAGGGGAAAAATAGTACACAAAACTTTACAGGTGAGAGGGAAAAAGTACACAAAAGCACCAGGTTCTATGTTAAAATTTCTTTTTCATAACCTTGTCATCAGCATCATCAATGCATCATCATCATCACCAGCACAAAAACAGAAGCATGGCAGCCAGCTACACTATTATTATCATCATCATCGTCATCACTACTACCACTACACTACACTACACCACCGCCACCACCACACCACCACCACCTCTATCGTCATCAAGACCACTGCCATCATCGCCACCATCGTCACCAACATCACCATCACCACTTATTATCACCTTCGCTGTCACTACAATTGCCAACATCACATTTGTCATCATCATCATCATAATCATCACCACCCCACCACCACCACTACCACCATCATCATGATCATCATCACCACCAACATCAGCACCGTCACTGTCACGACCACCACATTCATCGTCAGCATATTTATTTATTTATTTATTTATTTTACTCCACCCCTCGGTATTTACGATACAGCCTAACTTAAAAAAAAATTCCACCACTTATTATGTTTAAAAAGACAATGAAAGTTTTCCAGGACAAAATAAATGCAATACCTTTGCCATTTGGGTCACCAGAAATCTTGGTCCAGGGGTTACCAACCTGGGTCAAATTTATCACCGATCACCAGGGCGCTAAAATTAATTTGTTCACGTTGACCTGTTTCTTTCAAAGAATACTGATAAACAATAATGCAACAATGTCTAAAGCAGTATTTTAAAATTTCCCCTGATCGGTTTCTTTATAATGGTAGAAGTGTAAACCCAAATTACTCAACTAAACAGGATTAAAATGTGGTAAAAAAAAAAAAAGCCAAAAAAAAAGTATGTAGCAAAGAAGAAATAATACCGAAACTATACAATAAAACGCAAAGAAAAAGGCAAGACAAATCAATATTTTGGTTTAAAACCTTCGTCAGGAAAAGCACAACAACACAACAACAACAACAACAACAACAACAAAAGTTGGAATATTGAACAAATAAAACAACTGAGCAGTAAAAAAAATAATTAAATTGTAGAAAAGAATATGAAATATTTGGAGAATATTAAGACAATATTACTTACTCGAGGCTTTTGCTACATACTTTTTCTTTTTTTTGGGCCATATTTTGACTTTGCTTTAAGACTTGTTGCGACCCCACAGTTTTCTGTGGTTTTTATAACAAAGCAGAGTGGGGGTAAATTTTCTTTCACAATGTTGCCAGGGGTAAACGGGACTGAAAAAGGCGAGGTCCTACTTACAACTTTATAATTGATTCCTGATTTTTCTATAGCATGGTCTGAAACTGCACTAAATAGTTCACTAAATAATATATTCAGTAAAAAAAGAATAAATGAAAATATACCCACTCACCAATTCACACCAACACATAATCAATAACAAACCGAGCCATTCATACAACCAGGTTTTAAGATAATGACTCATTCATTGCCATTAGTTTGTTACACTTGACGTCACGGAATTTTGTGCTCTTATGAAATTTGAGACTTTTGTTACGCCCTCCCTCGTGAGTTCTACAGCCAATTGCTTCGTTCTCCTAGAAGTTTCAATTCCTCTTGTTGGATTACAGTTAATATTTACGAGTGCGTATGCTCAGTCGCCGTGCCAAGAAGCAAATCTTTGCGAGTGCGCATGTTCGGCCGCCGTGCCCAAAAACAAATCGTTGCGAGTGCATATGCTCAGCCGCCATACCGGAAGAAAAAAATATCTTTACAACTTACTGTTCATGTTCAGCTGCCGTGCATAAAAGAGGGAGGGGTGCCGTGGGGTCAACACATCACAATTTTCAGTGACTGTAGCGTTTGCAAGCTACCCCTTGCCCTTCCCCGTTGCTTGTTATACTGGTGACTGAACATGTGTTCACTTCTTTTTTCATTTTATTGTTGACGTTCGCCAGAGTGACCTTGCCCTCCCTTCCTTGTGAGTAGTTTTTTTCCTCGTAAATATTAGTATGTTCTCGAACATTCGATAAAGGTGTAGATATAGATGTTTACGCCAAATTTGGCCTTGAGTGATGTAACCTAGTGACGTATTGATACGTGATTGGTTAGTTTGTGCGAGGGCAGAGGTTACGTTTATTTCGGGAACTTTCTATAGAAATACCTATATATATGGACCCATGTGAGTGGTTAGTTGGTGAGTAAGTGAGTTTCCTTTTTGTGTGGCGTAGGATATTTAGTTGTTCGCTGGTGCCTTCCTAGTATTTTATTGTTAAGATACAGTTATTGAACTTTAGTATTATTTAATCGATCGTTGAATCTCGTGTTTATTTATTCTACAGCTGTAATAGTTTCGTTTTCTAAAGGGTTGTAGTTAGATCAACTAACTCCCCCCTACCATAACGTGCTAGAACAACCTCAGCTGTTACAGTGACGTAAGTGAAATTAACCAATACACATACAAGGATCACCACACGGACATACTATCTTATTGACAGGCACATTTGCCAGCATAAGGGCCTAACAAGACCAAAGCCAGTGTGGGCAGTGAGTAGTGTTTTAGTGTGGTGAATGGCAATTTGGCGGCGAGCCACCAGTCTGGCACCCACACCAGCCGTCGTCTGGTTCACTCCTAACACATTCACAAACACATTAAAACATCTCGTCTCAACGTCCTCGCCTCAAACTCCCTCCCCCCCTCCCCCCCGCCCCCACCCCCGTGTCCCAACCCCCGTCCTCGGGTTCCGCCTGTCCCGAACTGCGAACTGTCTCCTGCTCACGATAAGGAATATAAATTGTAGGGCAAACAAGACATCCCTGGGGAAGGGAACGCACGCGAAAACACACGACAGGAACTGCTCACTCCAGACAGTACAGGAACCAGGAATGATTAGGGCTCACCGGTTTCTGGATAGAGTGAGCACTTTGTCGCCCGTTCAAACAGCTTTATTTGGGTTAATCAAATTAGAAATCAGTTTTCTCCAGCTTAGAGAATGTCACTTGCGTGAGCTGCAAGCGGGGATTTAATTGTCTGCATTTTGTGTGTGAGTGATAGACCAGTTGAAGGAAATTGTGAGCTCGTACAATCATTTTGTCTAGGCGCTCACATGCAACTTATTGTCGTAATAATAATATTATGAAAACCACAGAAAAACTTCTCTTTTAGTTTGTGTTTCATTGTATCGTTTTGGGTGGTATTTCTCACGCCAGACTTTGCTACATACAACTTCTTCTTTTTGCCAGACTTTAACTTACGGTCGTGTAGCTGTCGTGTCTAAGGCTGGGTTTTCATAATGTACCGAAACGGAAACTGAAACGACAAATCCCCTCAAGTTGTGATAAAGAAAGAATGTGTTCATATGTATGAAAACGCCATTCCCGTACGCACGGAAACACTCATTCTTTTTACTACTTGGTAGATTTTTGACGTTTCTGTTTCCGTACACAAGAAAACACAGCTTTAGTTTCATGTTCTTATCCACTCCGCAATGTGCCCTTGTTTCGCATGTGTGCGCATCTCCACCCATTCAGTTCGATTTGAAAATGTGCGACGCGATTCCAAGGCAACAAAATCGCCTGGCCTTTGCTGGAAATGGTCTACACTAAGATTAAATAGGGACCATAATGTTAGAAAAAAGTTTTTGTTATGTTTGTTGTATTCTTAGGGAGAGCGGAAAGAAAGACTGCTTGAATAAAAGATCATTCGCGATAAAATGACGAACCCCTCAAAAAATGATAAAGAAACTGGGCCGTGATCAAGAAATATTCCTGAATGAATGAGAATTAAAAAAAAAAGAAAAGTATGCCAGTCTATTAACTTCTAAGAAGAAGAAAAAAAAGTTTATAGTATAAAAATGTAAGTAGACCGTTTCAACAGTCTGTTCTCCCTTCCCAGTATCATCCTGTTCACACAGTAAGAATAAATAAATAAATAAATAAAAAACAGCATCGACAACAGTCCACAGAAATATCAGCATTAATCATACATTAGTATACAGCATCAAATTCATCAATGTTCTGCACTTTCCAGCCAGTTCCACATAAGAATAGCTGTACTTTTTAGATATAAAAGTTTAGATATAAAAACTTTTTTTTTTATACCTATCAAAATAAATATGCAAATGTTCATCAGTGTATGTATCTTCGAAACTACAATTGTTCTGCCTTCTGCCCTACTGGGAGTGGCGCAGTCAATAATGACTTGTATTTAATAGCGAGTATCGAAATTTTACAGCCACATTTTTTTTTGTCCCAGAAGCCTATTGTCGTCGAGGGTCTGGAATGTGTACACAGTCTACGGATCTCCAGGGGATCTCGGATTCTTCCCCCCCCCCCCCCACCCCCATGCTTTATTCTGGCGCATCCCACAATTGGCCTCTGGAGTTTCGAGAAACTATAAAAAAAAAACCTTAAGTACTTCTAGTTGTCTTGAAGCCTTGGCATTCCACGCTATGGACCACAGCGATCTCATTTTTCATGCACCGTCTCTAGGGGATGTACACTGTCTTTTAGCAACAGCGTAGCTTCGCTTTATCAACTATCTAATGAGCCGAGCCGTTGTTATTACTTCTAATTGTACTCACCATCTGTCCTGCTGTGCAAGTAGGCCGCAGGGAACTTTCGGTTTCCATAGCTGCGCACTTCACACGAAATTGGCAGTCAATTGTGTGAACCATATTGCACAAAGTTTGTCTTGTTTGGCAAAAAAACTCACTGTCTTGTGTGAACATTTGCCAATAGTCCCCCCAGAGATAACTGAAGTACTTTTTTTTCAAGACAACATCGCCCCTTGGTAAGTGGTCTTGTCCACAGCACCCCCTCCACTCCGTAATTTTTTAACGGAAAATGACGCATGAAAAATTAAACACTCTTTGCCTCTGTATACTTGTCCACAGCATCCATTCCTGGCTGCTGTAGAGGAAAAGTGAGTTTTTCATACGTCATTTGCCGTAAAAAAAAAATAAAAAATAGCGGAGCGGATGCTGTGAACAAGAGCACTAAATCCGGTTTTCCCAAATTTGGCATGGCTTTATGAACCATTTTGTCTCAACCAGAGAGTATTTTCTTCATTTAAACTGCAAGATCATGCAAGGATATTGCTCCATAACCTTATATTAAATTGGTAACAGATGAGTTGGGTGAATACCAGGGTATTTACCAACACATGCTCAAACGGAGCCAAAAATAGATCATTGTATTTTATTACCACAACATTCACATTTATAACATTGCCTGAAGCGTGAATAAACGCAGCCGAGACCACTGCAAAGGAGACAGGGTTAGATCAGTTGACACTTGATTGAGAAAATCAATTTTTAGAATTTTTCAAACTGTTATTCAGTCTGTAGCGTTGAGCAAGAAAGCCAAAATTGAACTATAATGAAATACTCCTACTACTTTTTCTTTTTTTTTTTTTAATCATCGATGTGGTGAATAATTAGGATCCTGATCATTTTCTTTTTGTCTTCGTCTCTCAATCTCTTACATGGTCCCAATTGGTTTTTGTTATTTCACACCACCAAAAGTTTGAAAACAACAGAACCTCAAAATATCAAATATTGTAGAATTAGCGTTCCTCCTGCGAGAATCATACAGTTTTCAATGACAAAATCGTTCTATCATCTCCAGACACCAGATAGTTGTGGAGTAATCCTACTCAGTACTATGATACAGGGCCGGATTACGAGTTTGTATGCCTCTGGGCTAGTGATTCTATGAGCCCCCCCCCCCCCCACTAACAATTAAAAAGGAAGAATTTCGGATTCCTGAAATCAGTTTATTCAACTTTTACAATATTACTGTCAACATTAGGCCCGCATAGATGGGCATAGATGGGCGCAAGTGTAGCGCTAGAAGACATATTAATAATTTCACCCAAACTCTGGAGACCTTCAGTGGTGGAGGCTCCCAGGCTGCGACCATAAAGCCCTTGGCACTGTTATGATATCAACATGTCAAGTCTTTATTTGTAACACGCGAGAAAAATATTTTGATATTTTGAAAATAATTTAGACAATAGATTTGTGTCATTTGATGTCACCAGAAAACTTCTGCTCTCTGTCAATTATATTTGTTAACTGCGTTCCCTGTAACACAGTGGCAAGCATTGCATGACTGTCTACATCTCAGGACTGGTGACATTAAATGAAGAGTACTCAAAGTGATTCGAAATATCGATCGACTTTACTGTATCTTGTGACACCGGGCTGTGCAGTCTCACCCCTCTTGTATAGCGTTTAATGAAGTTATTTTAGAAATTAAATGAAACTACATTTTACACCAATAGAGACTTGGCGACCTTAGCTTTTGTTTGTTCTATCTCCATTAAAAACAACAACAACAACAACCAACAACAACACAAAAAACAGGAGATATTTGAACAAAAAAAAGGGATATTACACATGCACACTTTGACGCTTGTTTAAAATGTTTTGCGGCATGTATCAGGCTGTTTCACAATTCCCTTCATTCTAACTCCTGATCATGATAACTAAAGCCGCAAACGTTAAGCGTCCAATTTCTCAGTTGTGCAGCAAGTGGTGTTAGAACAAAACAAGAACTGAGGTACCGAGACTGGTGTGAATACCACCATCATCAACCTCATCATCATTATCATCATTATCATCATCATCAGTATCCACTTTTTTCTTCCTTCTCTTAAATTTCTTCGCCAACACATCCTCTTTTCTCTCTAAGTAGTTGTTGAAGTGGCGCAGGCGAGAAAACCGATGATGTAGGGCGTAGAAGACTAGGAAGTTCATTAACTGCATCATTTCTCTATTATCAAGCACAACTACACAATGACCCGATCTGTGACCTCATTATCTGATCGACCTCAATGTTTAGTCTCACTCTTTAATTCTAGGGATATTCCCATAATCCCTCAAGGGATCTGGGAATCCCTAACTGACAGGCAGGGAGAATACTGAACAACAGGGCTGCACTATTGTTCTTGTATGATTAAATCCCCACATTTTCAGTGTAAACTCATTTTTTAGGATGTTGCGTCTCCCTCTATTGCCTTCAAAGAAAAAAAAAATCATCATTAATAATTGTCACAACAACCACCGTCATCCACAACACAATGTACGACACAGCAAAACGTATTTTAAAAAACCAAACAAACACTAGATACGTTGAACCCACTTGGACTCGAGTTTTGATCCGTCAGCCATTTTTACATGTACTCTAAGATCAACGGACATGGCGTCCTATAGTGGAGACTCCCTAGATCCCTTGGCAAAAAAAACAAAAAACAATAACAACGATATAATCAAATATTACGAAGCATAGACGGCGTTCACCAGTGCAGGCTGCCAAAGGACAGAAGGCAGGCTAACAAACATGACATACCCTGACAAAGTCATTTTTCATTATTTGGTGCTCGAACCGCAATGTCTGCGCATTTTATCAGTTCAAAGTAAGCGGATTTTTTTTTTCGAACTGTGGAACTGGAAATGCCTTTTCTCTTTACGGCTTTGATCTCACTCAATTCCTCTGCTACCTTCCCCTGGCGTGTAGGAATCACAGGTACAGGAAAAAAAAAAGCCCAATGTTTTTTATCTGACGTTCGATTTCAACAAACTAAACGCAATACAAATGGTAGGCATTTTCCACAGCTAGTACCAATGCAATGGATGGCGGAAGTAAACATAGCGAGCGTATGACGCCATGTTCGTTCAACCTATTACACTGCTTGGAGTATCGTTTGCTGAATATTCACAGATGGCTTTCACATTCAAGTGAACACACACTTTATAGTTTCGCACAATTTTCTAAAAAACCTAATCAGTACCACAAAAACACACAGAAACAAAAACTAGAAAAATATAAAACTAAGAAAAGTGAGGTGTAAATGCTAAGAGCAGCGAAACCTCTTAAAATAAAGACCCAAACACACAAAAACAACAATGAAACTTTTGGAAGATCGAGGCTACAGGAGATGTTCAGAGAAGAAAACTCCCGACAGACAACTGTTTTTCGTTCCTTGACTTCCTTGTGCTCTATTGGCTTCCTTCTCTTGACGTCATAGAATGTGTGCTCCAACGAAATTTTGAATTTTATTTCGTCCTTCGTAGAAAATTCCCAGGCCATTTATTTCGTTCCCCCAAGAGTTTCGGTTCTCTTTTTTTGGAATAAAGCCAATCTTTGCTAGTGGGCACGTTCGACCGACGTGCCAAAAAAGAAAAAAAAAATCTTTTGCAAGTGCGAATGCTCAGCAACACTCTCCGTCTCTCTTCTTGAAAATGTAATAATAATAATAAAATTAATAATAATAATAATAATACATAGTATTTATAATATTAATAGTGCTCCATCCCGTTAACAACCAGGCACTAAGCACTTTACAACATTTATGTCATGTAAAGTACATACACAATGCACAGGCATGCTCAGGAAAAAGAAAAACTTGATGGACATTCAGAGTGTAAAAAGATGACACTTCAGCTGATGTTTAAAAGTCATAAAATTTCAGGCCCTTGATAAAAAAAAAGATGTTTAACCCATGGGCTTAAGTGACATCTTAGGAAATTTAAACTTTTTAGTGTCTGTAGTTGATCTAATATGTCTTGATGGTACATAGGAAGTCAAAAGATATTTTAAATAAGTTTGTGCGTTTTTGCACACTCATTTGCGGCACAGGGTAGCCAGCTTATACATTGTTCGTTTTTCTACCGGTGGACAGTGCAAGCTCTACAGTAGAGGTGATGCATGTTCTCTTTTGGAATCTCTCTATCTGCTTACCTGTTTGGTTGCCTGCCCCTTTCTCTTTCTCTCTTTCACACACACACGCACCTATCATCTATTTCTCATCTCGCTACTTGCACCAACTCGTTTTTTTCTCCTTAACGCAGTTGTCTCCCCTTTGTATCACAAGTGACTGCGAGATTTGCGTCCCTTTGATGATTTGCGCATTAATGCTTGGCTCATGGCGGCAGTATGACTCTTTCTGTCCCGATAATCTGTCCTTGTTTAGTTTTCTTGGCGTCACGGGTGGGGAGAAGGGAGATGGCGGAGGCTACCTGCCCGGGGAGGGGGATGGGAGAAAGGGGAAGGGAGAAAGGGGAAGGAAGAAAATGAGAGGGATAAAGTGGAAGAAAATGACGGAAAGAAGGCGGGGGGAGGGGGAGGATAACGTGAGGAAAGGAGAGGAGAGGAGGGAACATGAGGATGAAAGGAAAAGACAAGCAGAGGAGGAAGGGATAATAGTACGACAAGGTGGAGAAGTGCGGGGTAAGAGATACGGATGAATGGGGAGAGGAATAGGAAACATGGAGGAAAGTGGAAGAGAAGTGACAGAGGAGGGAGAATGGAAAAGAACAGAAGAGTGGTGGTGAAGGAAAAAAACACAAAACAAAACTACAACGTATTTCAACAAAAGATTCTGTGCTCTGCTCTTGAAATCTTGAAATTGAACGTCATGATGAATTATCAGATAGCGAGACATGCCAAGCGCAAGAGAGATAACCTGTATTAGTAGGAACAATCTATCAAGAGTTAAGGGGTTTATGTCACCACGTTGAAGGCCAGGTAAGTCAGCAAAGTCGAGGTTCAAGGGTTCAGTGCCATTTGTGACGTTAATGAGATTAGCTCTTGAGTGAGAATAATCTGACAGAACGGTTCAATGTAGTGGTTTTGAAATCCAATCTGATGAGAGCAAAAGATTCGGCGCAAAAACGAAACAAATAATAAAACTCGAGCTGTACGTTTAAGAGTGAAGTCGACTTTGATATACACATTCAATCAAATCTCCTTCAGCCAAAATTATGTTTCCGTCGTCATCATCATAATCGTCATCGTCACACACATTAACTACACGAGATCTTCAACCTGAACAATAGCAAGGCGAATTCTTCTTTTTTTTCTTAAGTACAATAACTCAACAAAAACAATAATTGCACAATATTTTTAACCACAATATCAACGTCAAATTTCCTTCGCCTTTCGTCGGAAGTTTAAATGCATTTTAAGCGCTCATAAGGTGGCCTAGATTGGAATGGATACTGGCCGGCAGGGAGGGTTTGCAAAGCATGACGGGCAACAGCACCATTTTGAGTGATGTCAGTGAAACACAAGTGACGTAAGTCAAACACACCAATTCTAACAGCCAAAGTTAAGTTGGGAGAAACTGGCGTTTGTTAGAAACACAAATTGCTGCTCTAGTCATACTTGGATCTGTCTTTTATAGCTTTATCATAGGAAAATATAAGATGTAAAACCAGGCACTTGGAACAATGACTGGATGTTTTGATTTGTTTTTTATTTTGCATGCATAGAGCATTAAAAAAAAGCAAAATGTTGGATGGCCGTTCAGGCAGATACTGCAGTAGTTGGACAATGAAGCAAAAAGACAGTATCCTATCATAAATTTACACACTGTAATCGTTTTTACTTCACTTGAAAATGGTGCAAGGTTCTGGCCACAAATTACCTGCAGCGGTTGATAAGCTAATTTGAACCAGTAAATGAAGATCTAATGTCATCTACACACAGAGGATGCTATTTAAATTCGCTGAATCGAAACCTGCACATTTTCTGTACATTTTATCAGTGCCTTGTACACAAAATATTGGAGCTGCCGCTTGCTCTCCTTCTGAAAGGCATTTTTCCTGTGTTAAGCAAAACTTGCCAAAGCTTCATCTAATATTCAGCCTGATCTCGACCGAGTTTCAACATACAAAGGGATGATGTGTTGTAATTACAATTTTTTATATCCTTATTTTGTCCCGTATTGGCCATTTTCATGTTTAACACAAAACATGATTATTCGACCAAAAATTATGCAATGGTGTAAGCCACTGTCGTTGCAGTTCTACACACACTTTTTATTTTCACAAAAATTACAGAAGCCATTCCGTCATTTCCTGGCAGTTGTTGTTGTTTTTGCCCTACTCACCCCAGGCTGTTTCATTAAAACTGTCTCAATTTGACACGTTTGAAAGAAAGTTTGTGTCCAGGAGAGCGTACGGTGTCACACAACTGCAGGCCAAATCAAACACCTTTCGATGAGAGCTTGGCAAAAAAACATGCCAGATGAAGCGCTTGTTTCCCCCTTGATCAAACGGGATTTTAATAATCATTATCCAAGACAGGGGCAAATTTTGAAACCTAGGCTTAAATAAAATAACGGAATCCCAGCACCAGTTTGGCTAACACTCGTGGCAGCTCGGCAGTGTACCTGGCTCAAAGAGAAGTCTGGGCAACCAGGAAGTTGCCTAGTAGGCCTTCAGCATGCCAGCAAAATGCATTATAACTTTGCCTTCATCATGGCTACAAGAATTAATAATTTATATAGCTGGTTGTAAGTTGTTTATCTTCAGGAAAACCCCAACTTTTTATAAAAAAGAATTGCTTGAAAACCTAACGCAGTATTTTAGATTATTTCAGCCAGAAGTAGAAACGCTGATAGCTCATTCGGTTTTGAACCCAGATTTTTTTTTTTCATTCTGGAGAAAGAGATTTTTATATTTTACATTACATTTTCAGCTATGGCATGAAAGTGAGTCACGCCAAACATTAGTAACAAAGAAAGTTTTATATACCACAAGCAACGCAAACAGTGACGCTTTTCTCAAACTTGGACGCCTTTCCGGTGCTGAAGATAATTTTGGTACTCGGTAAATAAAATGAAGTTTTCAATAAGCACGATTTATTTTTGGCTCGGACCGATTATAAGATCCCCTATTCACCCTAAGATGCGCACATGGGACTTTGCCGCATTGCAGTCGCGGAGCATTTTTGACATATAAGGAAATGAATGAAGATGCCCCCACATGCGCGACACAGGCACGCTGTAGAGGAATGTAGGAATATGAAACTAAGACAGGACTGCGACAAGACAGGAACTACCATGTGCGCGCTTAGCCGAAGTACCGTTGAACCATGAGTTAGCTTCCCACACAGTCACGATGGCAAGCTGTGATTTCCCACTGCTATCGGACATTTTGTTTTGGTTTTGGTGCTCCATAATTTATCAGCTGATTTTTCCGAGCAGGCAGTAGTGAATGGCAGACTGACATTTGGAAACAAAACCATTTTATCCCCTGATAACATTATTGATACAAGACCAACTATCTCATGTCGTCTCTGGCTTTTCCAACATATCTGAGAATTGAATCAGTTTGATATCGGAAAAGTGCATTTGGTCTGTGATGCTGGAAATTAAGAAGGTCTTTGCCCTTTGTAGTGTCCTCGAGATTATGTCATTCGAGCAGATAATTAGGGTTTACAATAAGTAGACAGTGGCAGCTGTACTTTCGTAGCTCTTTTCTAATAGCACACTCTTTTCTTCCATTTTTGTTTGAGTTCTTTTTGTCGGAATTAAGCATAATGCCAACCAACAAACATATAACAACTGCAGAACATCAGTTACTGCTTTCTAACGCTCTTCTATGTATTTGAAGACCGCAAGGTAAAAGCAACCATAGACACAAGAATGTGAAACTTTTAATTATTTGTTAAATGAAAAGGTGAAACAAATGTATGCTGTGACACTTGTTTAAAATGCGTGGTAGCACTTGTCAAGTTGTTTCACAGTTCCGATTTATTCTAACTCCTTTTCATAATACTGAAGTCGCAATTAAACGTTTAACGTCGAATTTCTCAGATGTGCAAAAAGTGGAGTTGGAAGTAAACAGGAGTTAAGGTCGCACTGCCACCATTTATATTCAAAATCAATTTATTTTTATTGAAATAATGGGTCTAAGTGTAAAGGAGATTTAACAATACCCAGCGTTGACAGCGTCAAGAGTCAAAGAGTTAACTTTACATCTATCAAGAGCACGCATGCGCATGCAGACACACGTATTATAGTTTGCTTGTACGCACGGGTCCAGGGATCTAGATAAATGTGCTGCCCGAAGCTCTGCTATGCCCATGGTGACATCTTGAATACCAGAAAACATTTCTCGTTATTTTCTTGTCGTTTCATATATTTCTTGTCGTTTCTCCCGGACAAATCCCTGCACAATATTTCTTGATTAGGGTTTGATGTACGCTTATTGGAGTGTTCATGATTATCTTTACAATGCAACTGACACGCTTTTCCCCAAGGGTAACCCCTCACCCCATGTCCAAACCCACACGAAACACTCTGGAGAATCATTCTGCTATTATATTAATGATTCTTCCTCCCATCTCCTATCGTCTCCCTCCCCACCTGCGAATGGTCACTGCATGGGCGGGCCACGATGCCATTTTTACCTGGGCAAAAAAGTCGGTGAGGTACGAAATCAAAACACTCTTGGAACTTGCACCATTGCGCCCATTGGTCAATTTGTTTAGCGAACGCGACACCGGAAGTAGAAACTTTCGGCTTTTGCCAAAGATAAATGGCCGACAATGCATTCGGATGTGACCGTGTCCCGTGATCTAATGATAGAGCTTTGGTCGTAAATATACACTATAAGATTACAACATCCAAATGAAGCCTTCAGTATTTTCAATGCTTGCATGCTTTTGATGTGACTGTGTTGTGAAGACAGTCGTAAGTAAAACTGTATAGTATAAAACCGAGGACATTTGCTGTTAACGGGAGGCACAAGGAAAGACGTGTTCAATGTCGTAATGTTCCTCTTCTATTAATAACATATTCAATACTTCAGCAGTTTATCTATATTTATTTCCTCGTGAAACAGAAGCATGAGACATAAAAGGTTCTGACTGATGTAATTTATCACCAATTTTCATTGCAAATTAATGCAAGGCGTTTTAACCAGACACTAATTAACTCATTCTGTGCCAAGGGGATTTCCACGTCGGTGCAAAGGCATTCTTAGACTAATGTATCATTTTGCGGGTGTTTTTGAGAAATGACTAATACTTTGCTGAGATGTTGCCGTTTATAGAGAAACCATAAAAGCTTGACTAATAGAACCTGAGCAACGAAAGAATTATGTCGTGTATTTATCAGAGATCGGAACAGCCCTGGTAACCCATACCATATATAATTATGTAGCTGACGGGAACTGAATGAGTTAAGACATCCTACTGAATTTTTATTACTTTTTTTCTGGCGACATTTTTTTCCCGGCAGTATAAACAGTGCGCTGTTTTGACGCCCCCGCATATGTATGCATGTGTGTGTGTGTGTGTATGTGTGTGTGTGTGCGCGCGCGCGCGAGTGCAAAAACATGTTTGAGTTTGGAGAAAGCACGTTGACTCGATACCATTCACATTATGATGTGAAGAAGGAAGGATTGTAAGGAAGATTACAAACAGAATATAACAGAGACATAGGACGGACGAAAAGACCCTACCAGAAGCTTCCACCAATCACCCACCCAAAAATATGTACCCACATACACACACACACCCGGGCGTGCTAATACATGGACGCACGTTCTATGCAACTAAGGGAATCGAGATTGTTCCAGAACCCAAGAACCATTTCTGACTATGTGTGTGTGCATTTCTGTGAAGATAACAACAGCACCGTCGACGGCGACGGTGAAACCAACGACAAAGACGATTATGATCACAACATCATCATTAACAGTAATTAGCATCATCAATAATAACAACAGTTGCAACGATAACGATTTAACGAAATTATCATCTTTGTCACAAATCCCAGACTGGGAGATGTAATAAGTATGACAGGACAACAATCACGAACAAACAAGTTTAACACTTAACAGAACAACCCATCAGACTCATACATTTATTAAACATAATTATACATATAATAGCGCAATTACATACATTATATTATTGAAATGCACTGCCGTACAACGGCCTTATTCTCACACACACTCTCCCTCGGATCCACAATCCGGTAGTCACTCCTAAAGGCACTTCGGCCTCAGCCTCTCCCCTCAGGGTCTTAATAGCACATTAATAATTTACTGGCACCGCAGTCTCTCAATATCACCTTCCTATTGTCATACACCTTAGCACTCCCCTAGCACCTCAGCAGGGCAATAACACATTATTATTTCCATAGCCATCAACATGGCAACAACATAGTATCAGTTCACTAGCCTATCAACATGGCAACAATATAGTATCTCATTCACTCTCATATCTACGTCCCTGTCCGTGGGCCTGACTGCCACGACTTTATGTGCCTCTACTGTCCTGCACTGACAGCCTCACTTCTGGCCTATGTGTGGCCTCCGGCCCTATGCTGGCCTATCACTTGTGCTCATCGAGGTGGCTCTTCGGCCCGTCCCCGACACCTACAAGAATAACATTACATTGGTATAATACCCTACCATTTCTATTCACTCCACCTCTCCTCACAGTCCATGAAGCGTACACACACGTTCACCTTTCACTCACCACACATCTTACGGTAACACACTTCCATCGGAGCACACACTACTCACTCGCGCTACAAATCCATGAACTCACTTTCATCTATCGCTCGTGGCGCACATTGCTATATCCAATATCAAGGACTTCCACATTCCTCACATATACTTATTTACATCATGGTAATAGACGAATATAATATAATACATCAATCATAATAATCAATCAACATTCTACATACCAGTCATCACTGGAAAGACTCTCACTAGTCTTCTCGACTGCTTCCCTTATGTCCGCCCGATGGGCTCTTATTCACAGGTCCGCTCCGTCGGACCTTCTAACTTGCAGTGATAGTAATCCAGCGCTTTCGCCTCATTCAGACTTCCACACCACTCATACACGCACGCTTTTCCCACTTGTCTGCATGAGTTATTTTTACTCTTCCCCTTTCACGTCTTTTCCTATCCGTCTGTCGTGAGCTCTTCTTATTCTACACCCGCTCTGTAGCAATCCCCTTAATTGCACTCACTCCACTCGTGACAATCTTTACCATAAGTAATATCACCACCACCACCAATAACAACAACAAAAACCACATCAACAACAACAACAGCGTCACAATAATGCTGCTATTACAACATGCATCGCCCCCCCCCCCACTACCCAAAGAAAACTAAACACACACACACATACACACATACACAAACACTCACATACACACATACAAAATCACAACATCAGTGGGTTAATATCTCCTCACTTTCTGATCTTATTTATTAACTTCTATCTCCATTCTCTCTCTATTTCTCTGCCTCTTTCTCTCTCTCTCTTTCTTGTCTCTCTCTCTCCCTCTGTCTCTTTCCCTCTCTCCCTTTCCCCCTTTCTCTCCGTCTCCCCCCCCCCCACTGTCTCTCTCTTTCCCCCTCTTTCTCTCTCTTTCTGCCTCTTTCTCTATCCCTTTGTCTCTTTTTTCTGTCTCTCTCTTCCCCCTCACTCTCTCTCTCTGTCTCTCTTTCCCCTCCTTCTCTCTCTTTCTCTGTTCCTTTCTTTCTGTCTTATTCGCTCTGTGTGTGTGTGTGTGTGTGTGTGTGTTGTGTGTGTGTGTGTGTGTGTGTGTGTGTGTGTGTGTGTGTGTGTGTGTGTGTGTGTGTGTCCCCTCACTCTGTCTCTCTCTCCACTCATCAGCCACAGAGAACGACACACTCACACCGCAGAAAACAACGCCCACAGCAAACACTCCATTGTTAATGAACTTATTTTAAAGTTCATTGTAAACTTTCATCTTCATTTTTCGCTGAAGTGTCGGTGCAGTTGTCTTCCGTTTTTGTCTTCTTTCTGCTTCATCCACGGAGCTCTTCATGACAAGAAATTAGTTTAAATTGTTCCTGGATCCTGTTTCAAATTGCCCAATCCACTGGTCTCACGAAACTTGCCTTTGTGGCAGTATCGATACTAAGGTCGAGACAATATAAATTATAATTTTGAATAATAACAATTGCTGCTCCTCTGATATACAAGTAAGTACTTGCTGATTTAAGCCTAAACAGCATTTAGATGCTGATTATAAGCAAACATCACAAAATAGTACCGTGTGCCAAATTTCTCATGACTACTTAATAATCAATTTAATGAATATGGTTACCATCGATTACCTTTTCTGACATTACAACGCCCTTTAAATGTTGGCAAATTTTTTAACTCCCTCCCACCAATTTTGTTTTCTCTCTCTCTCTCCTTTTCTTTTGTTTGTTTTGGCTTGTTTTCTCACCCCCCCCCCCCGCCCTGCCAGAAGATGTGTTCACAATTATTGGGATCCCACAAAGCTGAAGCCTGAGGGGCTATCCATCAAGCATTATGCCCTCCATGTAGGCGATTTTTTGACAACCCCTCTCTTTTCTTCTTTTTGTACACTTGGCTTTTCCACTCCTACTACTCTGTCCCCTTTTCTTGCTGTTGTTGACGAGCACATGGGTATCAAAGTATCAGCATGCTGAATGTCCATGATACGGCATTGAAATTCTAAAACTCTTAGCTGTATTTTGAATGGACTATTATAACTACTTCGTCCCAAACCTAGATTTCATTTGCCCCCCCCCTCCCCCGATTCATTTCCCGCCTTTTTCTACTTGATGGATGCAAATGCAAAAACAGCTAAATACCATTTTCACTTTTCTGAGATAAAGTATAGCCTAAGGAAACTTGTCACGAAGAGACCCTTCATGTCTTATAGTTTTAGTCAAATCCGGCTATTTATGCCGAAAAAAAAAATGTATCTTCCTCTATTGGTTGAATAAAGAGAAGAGGATAACTGGTGAATAGAATTGAATCTTTCTCAAAGCTAGAAAAATGCATATAACGGTTTTTGCATCTGAACCCTTCACTTACTTTTAATTCATTACCATTATTGAAAAAAATAAAAAAAAGCATATGAAATCTCCCCAGAACCGAGCCCTTTTCCATGTAGGCTAGCTTTTCATACACTGGGATGCAACCCTCTTCACTCTTCTGGGAGTGTACGTACTTATGGATGGCCCTTGAAACAAAATTCTTTAAACCTGCTTGTAAAAGTTTGCTAAACGGTACATGTGAATAATTATACTGACAAAGGAGATCATGTTGATGTACAAAAGAACAGACTTATGACATTTTACAGCATAACCACTTTGTACTATGATCTAATAGCACATAACGGCACTTCCTACATGTTCAGGGAGGTACATTATTACCGGTTTTGTTGGTAGCTGTGAATAAAATTTAATGGAAAAATAAGTTTAATTACGACATGTGATGACGAACACGTGTGCTGAAATTGACAGCGATATATAACAAAGAAATTTGAGAAAGGCAGATTTTGTTTGTCTTTTTATTTGTCTAAGACTATACGAGAAATAATTATTATAGACATATAAAGCCTACTGTAGGAATATTAAAGACAAACCACTTCATGTACACGCGAACGCTCTGTGTAAGGTCTAAGACCCCATTTTGTGTGGGCAAAAAGTGGATGCGGTACACAGAGCTCTTTACATAGACTAGAACGGGAAGTAGGTCAAGACACTGTGCACCTATGGTGCCCCGAGGTGAGACAAAAGGAGGGCAAAAAGTGGTGCTCACTTGTTAATAGCTTGCCCTCCTTTTGTCTGCAATGGCGCAGCCTTGTGTGGTCACACGAATTGCCGCCATCTTTTAGTGGATGGAAAAGAGGTGGCGAAGCGGAGTGCACTCTTTGTCTATTGTATAGGGAACGGGATTGAATAACACAGTTACTATATTTAGATTTACGTCGTGGGACATTCGAACTGTTCAACGCGGCGGTTAAGCACGGTTATGGACTTTGTACACACTTTTCATGTGCAGTTGATCTTTGTGCCTCGAATCGCCCTTACGATGTCCAGAACAACTGTGCTTAACCACCGCGTTGAACAGTTCGAATGTCCCGCGACGTCATCGGTAAATTTAAATATAGTAACTGTGTCATTAAATCCTGTTCCCTATAGCTCTGAGGTGCGGTACAATAAAAGAACTTCGCAAGGACATGAAAATAATATTCTTCGAACTTGCAACAGCGCGCCCACTGAGCAATTCATTTAGTGAACGCTACGCCGGAAGAAGAAACTCGCCACTTCTGCTACCAATGGCATGGCCGCCAATGCCTTCATTTGGGACCAAGTCACGTGGGCACGAGATAGGGCATTGAATGATTAGAACTTTTCCCCTACGTCATAATTCAGTGCCATCTGGTGCGGGGAGCACATGAGATGTCTCATGTTTTCCCCACTCTGTCTGGGAAATGCTTTTGGATGGTTAGAGGCAACAAATTGAGAGCCACATAGGGAAGAGGCTACAGACTGATAGATGTGGTGGGGTCACAATAGGGCTAGATACAAGTTTATAATGGGGTGAAAACTCCATTTCTGGAAACCTAAGGGTATTAACGGGTACGGTAAAACATGAGGTTACATAAAGACCATCACAAACTAAAACCAGAGGAAACAGGAGCGGCAGTCAGGACGAAAAGAGAATAGAGTTGGCATAGCTGATATTCTTCAATCAAGATACAATTGCACGAGTCCAGACTAATTTATCAGATTGGCAATGACCAAACATGTGGAGACAGAAATTGTTGACTGATAGAGATTTGATCTCTATGCATCTCGAGGAATCCATTCATGTATCTGTCAGTAAGTCAAAAAGGGAGCCCGTAATTCATCAACCAAACATGTAACCAACCAACCAACCAACCAGCCAACCAACCAACCAACCAACCAACCAACCAACCAACCAACCAACCAACCAACCAACCAACCAACCAACCAACCAACCAACCAATCAACCAACTGTGAGTTGGTCCGTCTACTCCTTTTTCAGCTCTGCCATCCACTGAAAAAAATCAGTAAATAGATCAATTAATCCCTCAATCGATCCTAAAATCAATCAGGCCAATTAGGTAACCCAAAAGATGAGACACAGTCAATATTGATTATTCTGCGTGAACAATTAATAAACTGACAGTAAAACGACAAGTACCTGAAACAAAAAATGTAATAACAGTCAAAATATGGTCCAAAAAAAAAAAAAAGTTGCATGTAGCAAAACCTCGCACATTCCTTTCACTACAAGTTGTATTGTAGACATGGGCAAGGCGCTCCAGAACATTGCAATTTGAGAACCCTTGTAAAGCCAAACATTCCTAAACTGCAATATCCTAAATTTTCAGAACTTGCCCAAATTGCTCAAATAAAAAAAGTGTGTTTGTTTGGATTTCCTAGGGCGATTTATTGAAGACAAAGAGTGACCTGCCAGTGCAGGCAGGCAATGTTCTCACAAACAACAAAAACTGGATTATGTCGCTGAAGACCCCCCACCCCACATCTCTGCCCCGGAGTTAGCCCCTAGGGTGGGGTTTGAATATCATTCCCCCTCAACACCCCCCCCCCTCAACGCCATACCCACGGGCCTCCTCCCTCTTCAACCTCTCTTCATAATTATCATTCATGGGAGGACCTATCATGTCTCTAGGGGAACAAGTGTCCTTTTGCCGCCCGAACAGCAAGGGCAGGCTGTTATAACTTGTATGCTATAATGATTACTCCCTTACACAATTCATTGTGATGTAAGGCAGTCAGTAAAATGAATGTTACTTTTAAGTATGACCATGAAATATTGAAATAAGAACACGAAAGGCTTGCTCTGAATAGTCTGAAGCTATAGTGATAGGAAAATTTGAGAAGCTGCTGAAGAAACCAGTCTTTCTGGCGCTTTTGACAACTATAATTCACTAACCAGAGGACAGCTGTTCATCCAAGGGTATCATGGCTGTATCAATGTAATATCTTATTATAACAACAACAACAAAAATTAGTGGCGGGAGTGATTCATTGTGATGCAATTTGGCCACTTTTTTCCCTCAAAGATGCAGTTCAAGACTCATAAGATTAATTTACTTAGGTGTCAAATGATATAATCCAGTCGCTTTTGTATGGAACTGTCATGTTCATTGAAGTTTCAGGAGATCTTTTAAAAATGTTATCATGCAGTAAGATGCAATGATCTTTTCTGGCTCCTTTATGCTCATTGTAGCAACGTTCCGCTTGAAAATTAATAAGATGGGGGGTGGGGGGGGGGGTGGGCGGATGGAAAAAGAGAGTTTGGGAGAGAGAGGTGGGAGAAAACCATACCGATCAAAACCCGATCAAAACAAGACTAAGAGATTAAGGGTGGGTAGAAATCCATTTTTTTTTTTCTTGGCCTCTGAAGTCGCGGGGGTCCTCTAACTGTGTTGATTATAGTCTTGTCACGTTCATTAGCACTGCCTCCCCAATTGTCATACCATACGTTGTTATGCTTGCGGTGGTGTCTTCATGGAATAAGAGAAGAATACTAAATATGAAGATAAGAGGACTAGCTATGAAGATAAGAGGACTGGATATGGAGATAAGAGAACTAGATATGGAGATAACAGAAACAGATATTATGATACCAGAACTAGATATGAGGGATAAGAGAGCTAGATATGAAGATGAGAGGACTAGCTATGAAAATACGAGGACTAGATATGAAGTTAAGAGAACAAGATATGAAGATAAGAGAACTAAATATTATGATAAGAGAACTAAATATAAAGATAAGAGAACCAGATATGAAGATAAGAGAATTAGATATTATGATAAGATAACTAAATATGAAGATAAGAGAGCCAGATATGAAGATAAGAGAACTAGATATTATGATAAGAGAACTAAATATGAGGATAAGAGGGCCAGATATGAAGATAAGAGAACTAGATATAAAGAAAAGAGAAACAACATGACAACGCAACACAAACAAGAACGACAACAATAAAATAAACATTTTTTGGAGAAACAATATAAATTTTTAGGCAACAATAAATCATATTACTGCGACAAAGCTCAAAGCAATTTAAGAGGTGCTATAATTAATTCTTGTCTGTTTCACACTAAATTTGGCGTGTATGTCTGTTTTCTTTTTTTCTTTGGTGTGTGTCTATTTTGCTTTGCTTGTTTATCTCCGGTTCTCTCTGTTTGTCTGCATTTCTCTCTGGTTATATTTATCTGTTTGTTTATCAATATAATTTTTAATTTCTCGCCCTTATTTGTTTGTTTTTGGTTGTGGTCGTCTCTGCGTCTGTTCTCTCATTCCGTTATATTCTGTCTGTCGTTTTTCTCTTTCCTGGTACGACCCTTTTCGTGTCGACGTGGTATCTTTAAACTCGAACTCAGACTCAAAATTGCTCGCCTTTTCCTCTGTCATTCACTGTGCTTTCTTTGCATTAATCTTTTCCTTCTTCATTGTTTTCCTGTCTTCCATTCCTACGCTTCCTGCTTTTTCTTTCCTTCTCGTTTTGTGACAATTAAAAGAACAGCGTATATCTTGTCGTGATAAGAAATCAAACGTCTTTATCATTATACAATTTTTGCTATTGCTTGATCTATTGTGACCCGCTGCTGCAACATCAGGTCACATTCTGATCTAATTACACACAGGGCAACTCTCAAGTAACATGATCATAGCGTTGGCTAATTGTTGCACCTGTTGTTTTTTCTCTCTCCCTCTCTCGTCCTGTCTGAATCCATCGCTCATTCTCTCTCCCGCCCCCTTGCCCACTCTTTCACTTACCCATTCTATTTTCTCATTCTCTGTCTGTCTGTCTGTCTCTGCCTCTTTCTCTCTCTCTCTCACACACACAGGCTCACTCGCACATAGTATTATTATACACAGATACACAGCAAGTTGAAGTGTGAGTTAAAATCGATGCAAAACAGACTTGACTAAGTGCACGGTGGTAGTGACACATTCTCTCTCTCTCTTTCTCAATCTGTCTCTCTCCCCTCCCCTTTCCCTCTATCCTGTCGTTTTCAATCACTTTGTCTATCTCATTCACTTTCTCACTGTTGTTCTCTCTCTCTCTCTCTCTCACACACTCTTTGACTCTGTCTCCCTCTCCCTTCTTTCTCGCTTCATTCATTGTGTCTCTCTCTCTCTCACTCACTGACACACTCTGATTGACTGACTGACTGACTGAATGACTCACTCACTCACTCACTCACTCACTCACTCACTCACTCGCTCACTCACTCACTCAATCGCTCGCTCACTCACCCACTCACTCACTCATTCACTCACTCATTCACTCACGAACTCACTTACTCCCTCTCTTCCCCTTCCCTCTATTTCTTCTACAAAAAATGGCCAATGTTAAACAAATACATATATGTCTAGTTAGATGAGCACTAGGCGGACGTTTTCAGCAACCGCTGAGCTGCAGTTTACAAAATACATGAAGTCTTTGTGACATCTGAAACTTCCGAAAGAAAAGGGTTCAGTCAACCAGATTTCTATCTTTGAATAAAGTGGTCGTTTGAGGTATAAGGAAATGGAGCTTGGGCCCCGGGCCACTGTTCATCATTTGACATGAATTAAAACATGTTCCCCTGAGACATGTCGTTTTCTGCGCGTGTTTTTGAATAGCGTGTGTTTTCGAAAAGTATTAATCTTGAATATACCTTTGCATGAGACACCTACACCCACAATGAAAATAGAAAGAGCGATTTGTAGACTACATTTGCTTGTCCTTTGAGTGATAAAGACGTCCAGAAAGAACCCCGAAAACACGCTTCATGAGAGCAAGCTTTTAACTGCCATTGTGCACTTCGTCGAGTCTGTTTTTGCTTCGGTTTTAACCCAGACTTCAGCTTGCCTTGAATCAAGTAGCGAGACAGGCTTGTTTTCAGAGCTGTCTTAACGCATGGGCAAATAGGGCGGTTGCCCAGGAGCCCCAAGGGTTAAGGTCCCGTGCATGCAAATTTACATTGGTATTTGAAACGGGGGGCCTATTGCTTTGCCCACGGACCCATACCGGTGTTAGGACGGCCCTGCTTGTTTCAGGCGCACTAGTGCACGAGTTTGGCGGTTTAACTCGTAGTTCATATCTCACACTAAAACCCAGGCAAGACTGGCTTAAGACAGTGTGCATGGACAGATATTACACACGCAAAGTGTAGATTCTACGAGTTGCAAAAAGTGTACTGACAATCGTACTTCGTAGAGGAATAGTTTGTTTTGTAACAATTTGGATAAAAGCTAATGTGCATTAACCTCAAAATGTGTTCTCGCCCTTGTACCCGTGACATGTTCAGGCCTTTTTTCTCCCCTTCCCTCATATCTTTACCACTTCTTCCCGATCATTGTCACCACCCTCCTCCTTCTGCTCCAACCTAAGGTACTTGTGCTTGGATTGATTATTTTGTCATCTCCAACCACGCGAATCCTCCCCGTCTTGTTAGAAAAGAGAGTGAAAGTAAGGCATCCTGGGATTTCCCTTTTCTCGTGAAATCAAGAATAAATGAAACCATGCATCTAAATGACGAAGCCTGAAACAAGAATCGATTTCCCCAGCTTAAATGATTGAATTTAAATGGATAAAAGAAAAACACTACGTCTGAAGAGGTGCTGGGCGAGAGTCCAGATTAAGATTTGGACTTCTAGTGAAACGGATCAATCCAGTTACCCGGATACAATACTTTACTGGTCTAAAATTTGGATCATGATCCGGATATCCAGATATTCTGAAGTGGATGATTAAAAAAACCGGATCACTCAGAAGCAAGTCTCTGCCCAGCACTAGTCTGAAGCCAGTTCTTGGGTGTCAGAATGTGGGATGAGACTGAAATTTGCATGGAAACTGAAGGTAAAAATTTCAGTAAGTGCCCGCACGTGGAATAAACTGTTATTAGGTGGAGTACTGAAAAGAAAAATGTAATTGTCAAAGCAATGATGTTCTCTGAAAGTTTTAGGGTTCTTGAAACGGAGAGGATAGGAGACAGGAAAGCTTTGGTACACAGATTTTTTTAATTTTCTATTTTACTTTCCGTGCCATCACAAAATCTGATGCTTTACTTGTGAACTTGCGACACACCGAAAGATTTATCCGACCGTGAAATGTTGAGAGTTCCTGCCCTTGTTTCATTCTTCCCCGTAGATGGCGCCACCTCATCGGCCATTATTGTCTTGTGTGTCTAATGTCCGAAATTATCGTAAAACTTTGTAATGTTTTCCACCTGGGCCGAACATATCGACCACATAGCTCAAGACCCCTCCCCCCCACTTCCCTAGTGCTTTCAGACACATTTCCTAAGGGGCCATGCACAAAATACAGGAAAGTGGGGAGGGGGAGGGGGAAGGATTTGATCCCAGCATAGAATGAAAAGCACAAAATTGGATTTTGGGGGTGGGGGGGGGTGGGTATGGAAAGGAAATAATTATACGCTTTTTAATTATGGTCATTAATTAAAAAGTTTGGTTTTATTTACTTTTTTTTTTTTTTTTTGGTCAACAAAAAGCTCAGTAATAATATGTAAAAATTGAATAGAGGCTTTGTATCTAACGAAAATAGTCAAGTAATACATGCAAAACTAATGTGACTCATAGATTTAAATGATATACAGGACTTTATCATGGATGTTCGGTTCACCTTTCTAATCCTATTCCTAATGGTTGTACCCTCGTACGGGTGGGGGGGGGGGAGGGGGGGGAGTGTTTGAGCCAAGCACATGAAATGATGAATAGAGTACATAGGGGAAAAGGGGAGGGGTAGGGTAAAAAATCGTCAGAATATAGCGTACGTACTTTATGGATGGCCCTCTATTGGAAAAGAATCTTTAGTTTGTAGGCCTATCAATATCCATGGTGAATTCATCGATACTGGGCCCACCAAAGATTCGAGCTGTGAAGTCTTTCTAAATTAGGGAATTCGATCGATTTTATTCCAGGAAATTAATTGTGCACCCTGATGTTTAATGTTGATCATTTTTCACGTCGACCAGTCAGGCAAATGCCGTGCAGTGGGAGTCCAACGCACAGGCGCCGTCTTTTGGTGACAATAGCACAGAAGTTCATGGCTTAGAACGAGAATTTTTTTTTTGCTCTTTAATAATAGACATAATCTACTGTCTTTATGCAAGATTACAGGATCACCATCTGCAGTTCCATAGCAGAGGTCTTTATGGTAAAAAAAAAAAAAAAAGGCCACGCCTTTTTGCAGACGTCTGCGAATAAGATCAGAATCGTATTTACAGATGGATTTTTGGTTTTGTGATTTTATTTAGGAAGAGCTCCTTTAGGCCACAATTCTGGCTTGTTTTGTCGAATAATTAGGCTCTTCACTCGGCGGTAAGATGGCTCGGTTCGGAGCAATGCATGGTGTTTCTCACGATAGTGACCCACCAGGTCGTCTGCTTTTAGCGACACTTATCGGTTATCGTATCATCGGTAGCATTAGAGAGACCCTGCTTAGTAAAGGCCTGTTTACACTGGTAGGTTTTAGGAATAGAAAAAAGGAAAGGAAATCTAGCGGAAAGCTTGTTGCGTTTACACTGTTCCGAAATCGGAATGGAATCCGACCCTTTCCTATTTCCTTTCCGATTTCCCCCTGAAAAACTGGAATAGGGCCAATTCTAAACGAACAGCCGTTCGAAGTGGAAATCGGAAAGCAAAAGTCGGAAAGCGAGGAGAGGGCTTCCCCCGCTGTCCCCTATTCCTTTTTTCTATTCCTAAAACCTACCAGTGTAAACAGACCTTCACTCAGGTTCCCCGGTGGCATGCTAAGTAAGCTCGCCTGCCGAGTTGGTAAAGGGGTTCGAATCTCCGCAAGATCTGACTTTGTTTTTTTTGTCACTTTTTTTTCTGCCAATAAGCACTTTGAAAAAAATATGAAAGTGTTTTGACAGCAAAGTAGTCCCGACTGAAGTCCTCGCTTCAGTAAGGTTACTTAGTTGTAATCTTTTATGGTTATGGAGGAAAACTATGGAAATCCTCAGTGCCATTTTTTAAAGATTTTTGTTGTTGCTGTTGCTGTTAAATTAATTTTTATTTTGAAAAGGGAAAAATAAGAAAAATACTTCTTCATCACTCAAAAGAATAAAAACCATTATATTACATGTATTATATAAATAATGACAACTGTTCCACTTCCAAATGATATAATAAAGACGCGCGGAAAAAAAGCCATGAGAACACACTTCATGGGAACAGGCTTTTAGAGCTTTGGTACACTGAGTCAAACTGTTTTGCGTCGACTTTAGCCTAGATTTTATTATTTAGTAGCCGACCTGTACAAGATAAATCTTGCAAATTTTCCATGTACCAAGCCCAACCGTTATTTTTTTATTTTTTTGGTCTAGATCTAAGCTACATTAAAACTGCATTTGGATTCTATGCAATGACAAATAGAACTTACTCTTACACCACAATTTCACGTAGAAATACACAGATGTGATAACGTTGATTTTCGACCACCAATGTGAAAAGAGAGGTCAAGGATGAAGTTTCCGGTCACTCTTTTCGATTCTACCAGACGAAAATGCGTCTCTGTTTTTGCGGTTAAAAAATAATTTAATATAAATAATGATAATGACTGATTTTTGTTTAAAATGGATGTGTCCACGTAACTCTTGGTCAAAAATTGATGCAGTCACCAAGTTTCATAACTTTTGATGGCGTAGTCGGAAAGTTTTAGCCGCTTACAGGTTCACCATCTAGCTACTACTGCTACTGATCCCATAATCCACCCGGATCGTAGGGGCGCTGCATGACAGAGAGCCTCGTCAGGTGCCTCCACTTTTCGCGGTTGTTTACGAGCGCCTGAGTTTGGGCGAAGGATTTCCCGGTCCACTACGCAATGTTGTCAGTCCACCTCTTCCTTTGCCTTCCTCTTCTTCTCCTCCCCTGCACAGTTCCCTGAAGAATGGTCTTGGATAGGCCACACGATCTTGTTATGTGGCCATACCATTTCAGTTTTCTTCGTTTCACAGTAGACAGCAAGTCTTCATAATGACTCATGTGTTGTTTCACTCTACTGCGCACCTCCTCATTTGTGACGTGGTCAGTGTATGAAATGCCAAGGAGTCGTCTAAAGCATCTCATTTCAGCTGCTTGGATCTTCCTCTGCAGCTCTGCCGTCAAGGTCCATGATTCACAAGCATACAGAAGGATGGGGATAATGAGGGCATAGAGTAGTCTGAGTTTGGATTTGTCTGAGATGTTTCTATCTTTCCATATTGGTCTTAATTTTGTACGCGCCCCTGTTGTTTGTGCAATTCTTGCATGGACTTCTGGCTTGGATCCTTCTTGGCTGATGATAGCACCAAGGTACTTGAACTGGTCGACTGTTTCGAGCTGTTGACCACTGACCGTGATTTTGGTTTTGATGGGCTCGTCACTATTTCTCATCATCTTTGTTTTCTCGGCACTAATTTCTATGCCATATCTGAGCTCAATCATACCATCTAGCTCAATTATAGTAAACTAGCCGACCTGCGCAAGATAAATCTTGCAAATTTCCCACGTACCAAGTCCAGCTGTATGTCTAGATTTAGATGGCATTAATAACGGCACTTGGATTCGATGCAACGAGTAATAATGTATCATTTTGTTATACCACAATTTCTGGCAGAATAGGCAGATGTGATAAAGTTGACTTTCTGCCAGCAGTGTGTAAACAGTGACGTAGAGCGCAATTTCCGGTCACACTTTTCGGTTCTATCCGATGAAAATGCGTCTCTGTTTTTGCGGCTGGAAATTTTTTAATATAAATAATAGTAAGGACTGATTTTTGTTCAAAGTGAATGTGTCCACGTAACTCTTTGTCAAAAATTCATGCCGTACACCAAGTTTCATAATTTTTGATGGCGTAGACGCGAATTTTTAGCTACTTACAGGTTCACTTTTTAGCTCAATCATATTAGAGTAAATAAGATGCACATAGGCATTATTTTGTCATTCATATAAAAACTTACTTCTGGTGTCCTCGCCAGGCTGTCTGGCGCCACGAAGATCCTACACAAAACACTGCTATTTCTTTTGGCCTCAGTCTGCGCCCTTCGGCAACCTCGTGCAATTTATTCAGATCCGTATTAAAATTTCTGCCCTTTGTCAAAAACGATCTTCATTGTTTCTTTTTTTAGTTAGTTTTAGGAAACGTAAACAAATAGGGTCTTGATATTCACTCCAAAAGGATAATTGGTTTGCTTTTCAGTTAGAGATTTTCTTTCGTTTGTATAATATAATATTTCATTTACATCAACAACTACATGGAGTACTAAGAAGAGCATCATGCAAAGCTACGCCACCATTGTTAGTACAAGTAATTTAAACATCCTGAGAGGGCCATTTTCAGTGATGGATTGTCATATCAATAAAGAGCACACAACGTCCATTGCACTGATTTTGGGATGGGTTGATTTTGTCTTGTTGAGTTGTTCTTCCTTTTTTAAATTCAAACATTTCTATACCTGTGCAAACTTTTTTTTCGAGGAGTGGAGAGGGGGAGGGGGGGGGGGCTTTGTTTTAGGAGGATCAATGCTGTCAGCATTTACACTTCCCTTTTCTTGTTTTTGTTTATCTGCTGTTTCCTTTCTTCTGTTTTTGGTTGTTTCTTACCTCTTTTGCCAGCTCTTCCACTTCCTCCTCTTCTTCTTCTCCTCCTGCACCTTTTTCTTCTTCTTGTTCTTTTGCTTGTTTGGTGTGGCCAAAGAGTCAGATATTCGTAGAGCGGGAAAAGAGTTCCCGTTGGGGTTGGTTTGATAGTGGAGATATGGGGTTGGTTTTGTCCATACTTAGTTTCCGATTGGTTTAATTTTGGAGGGTGTCTTTTGACCAGAACGTGTATCTGATGCACCGCGGGTTAGGGTGGGAACGGGGGGGGGGGGGTATTCAGTTCTAAAACAGGACAAAGATAATGGGTCCGACCTGGTCACAAACTGGGGAAACCCGATGTCTTGGACTATCAAGTCATTAATAACAACTTAGTCAATGAAATGGAAAAACCTCACATGATCAAATTTCATTCTTTACAGCTCAGCACAGCTGAAAATGAAAGGAAATAATGTTATACTTAAACAATGAATCACTGGCAAAGATTCTATTTCTGGCCGACACGAGCAGTGCTGATTCTTGTTATCAGTGAATTAGGTAATCATTTTGCTACACAGTTTAAAAACTACAACGAGGACAAAATGTCCGTCGGGTTGGAGAAAATGGGGTGTGTTATCCGTGAAATTACTTTTAATTCATGAGCGCGTTAAAATCTTTTGTTCTTTTGTTTTTCCAGGGCATTTCAATTTGACAGTCTCAGGCGCAATGCAATACTTCAACAAGAGCCAGTGCAAAAATTTCTGGTCAAAACACATCGCATTAAGTACAGTTATAATGGCTCATCCACAGGGTGTGTGTTACAATGTCAGAGCTTAGAGCCCCAGAACTGCTGACTGTGACGCTGTTAATGACGTTTTATAAGGGGTCATCCATAGAGTCCACACGCTTGGAGGGTTGAGGGTGAGGGGGCTGCCCAGCGTATGAGTAGCGTACAAGGAGGGGGAGGGAGTTCTCTTAAACGTGCGTACGCTTTTCGATTACAGTAATTAATTAAAAGGTTTGGTTTTTGTTATACTTTTGTTCAATAATTCCACAAAACATTTGTATTTTGTAGTTGTATACTTCTTTAATCCCATTTGGGAAATTTGCCTTTGTGCCATTGCAGTCCAGTTACAACTGGAGCGGGCACGTCGTCGTCACAGTGCAACGCCGGTCGGCGGTTGTTTTTTTTGCAACTGCCAAGGTATCTTTAACGAGCGCAAAGTGCACACGAATTTTTTCGTCCTTATCCGAGAAGACTAGGTACTCGATCCTACCCCTCAATAGGATCAGGGACAAGAAGATATGAGAAAAATTCCAAACTTTCAACATGCCTGCATCGGCCAGGTTTTGAACTCGGGGCCCTTGGCATGAGAGGCGAGCACCCTGCCTCTAGGACTCCTAGGCGACGTTTCTAACGAAACAGTCAAACAGTCCATACAAAATGCCGTTTAAAGCTTCAAGCTTCAGTGCTCTGTCATTGACATTCAATATTTTAACGGCCGAACGTTCGTACAAATGGAGAGGTGGGTGGTTAAAGCCAAATGTATGAAAAGCATACAAGACGGAAACCGAGCGGGCTAGGCGTTCAGAAGTGTAATTAGAACGCCTAGGGCAGGGGTCAAATCGCCATAATCGAGCCTACGTACTTCATGAACGGTCCCTGACAGAATGTATTTACGCACAGCGAAAGCACAGTTGAAGGGTTTTCAGTCAGACCTGGAAGATTCCATCACGGTCTCTAGCGGAGATCATGGCATTTTAACGAGAAACCTGTTAATTCTTGGCGTAATTAGAGTTAATGGACTGCGAAAGGGAGGGCACCTTGGCTGATGAGGTCACATTTTCCTTGTGATTCTCTAAAGGGAAATAATTTTCCACAGTATGCAAATCGTAGAAATGTTGTGGAAATCACAGAAAGAAAGGCCCGTGAGTGAAAATATGTGAGGACGAGCCATTAGAATAATGGTATGTGTGTTTACGTGAATGATCTATGTGCAAGGGTTGGTGTGTACTTAAAACCTCCTCGAGGACTTAAAATAGTAGCACGCAAAGTTATAGAATAACAAGCTATCCTGGTTTGTCTTAAAGCTTTGCATGCTACTTGATCTGGATACTAAGCTTATTTATGACTGAATATTTATTCAGTTACTCCGAGTTCAAAGAGTACTTTAGAATAGGGCTAAATTTCGAATTTAGACATCTGGTCAAAAGATACAAAAAGATCCGGCTCCAGAAGAAAAAAATATGTTATGATGACTTTGTAATGATGGTGTATAGTATATCTTTCTCACAATGCAATGGTCATTTTGGTGTATCATTTTGCATCTTAGTGATAAATAATGAACTGGTTAACCTTTAGTCCGACCGTAAATAAGTGTGAATTGTCGTCGTTTGGTAGGTGTTTACTAAAATACTGATCATCGTCTGGATAAACCTAATTCTGTTCTAGCAGTTCCTTATGGCCGCAAAGTAAGAAAACGGAATTACCTCGAATCTTGGCGTGTAACTTTCTGTGAAACTTAAAAACCTGAATTCACGAAATCATGTAGATAGCACGCCTTTGTTCATGGCAAGTTTTAAGTTCTGGTTGCTTGAATAAAACATCTTTTGCTGCAAAGCTTTGGAAAGAGAAACATGAGCAACCTGCCTGGCCAAACCAATCTCCAGTGTAAATACGACCGAGGTAGTGCAATACGCTTTTTTGGCGGTACGGCCGAAGGAAGTTGGCACTTTTTGAAGGTGCTGGCCTGACAGATCAAGACGTTTGAATGCATCAACCATACAACGTAGACTAGGGGAGAACACTAGACTCGTGACTTGGGTGTATTCAAGCCCTATAGAGTATAAGGAAGACAATCGCAAAAAACACTTGTGTGACGGACGTTGGGTCTCTGCCTCTGGACCAGGCATGGGCAACCTTTCACAGCTGGGGTCAGACCTGAAAAAAAAAAAATGTGAGGATGCAGAGGGCCACACTCTCAGCTCATATTAAACCCCTTCTACAATTTGCGCACACAAGCAAGGGTGATGTGAAAATCGACCACTTCTGTATTTGCATTTTGAATGTAGTGCTCGGAACATGTTTTCAAGTTGCAAGATCAAAAACTTGACGAACTAATTTTCCTTTTTTTTTGTGTACAGGTCAGAGATTGGTGTGTAAAGTAATTTTCAATCAACATAGAAAGCCTTGCAAAATTGCACGGCGGGCAGTTGGTTGCCCATGTCTGACCTAAGAACTCTTCTTGTCCCGCTCGCGTGATTTTTTTCCATACGAGCTTTAGCAAATTCAGGAGCGGGGCAGCAACAACCCCCAAAACACAGGTCATCAGATAGAGGATTTCTCGTCCTATCGAACTCTGCCATGGGTGCTGCAATCTCTGGACTGTGCCTGATATGACTCCGAACGCCACCGAAAATCCCTGGGATGTGTTGGAGCTGTCCTGTGTTTGGGAGTCTGTTGCTACCCCGCTCCTGAATTTGCTAAAGCTCGTACAGAAAAAAATCACGCGTCCCTCTCCCCCCCCCCCCTCTTAGAGCGTGAACACCCAGACTATTGACATGGGCGTGACCCGATTCCCACAGAATGTAAGGAAATAAAAAAATTGACACATTTGACAGGAGTTATTTCTTTTGAAAATCCCTTGTAGTCTCCGTCTCCCAAGGGTTAATTCTTTTTTGTTTTTATCACCACAAAATTTACTGACAAGCTCAAATTTTGTGTAGATAATGTCAGTAAACTATAACAAGACTGTCTTTTCAGATAAACTTGCAACTGTTTTTCATTTATTGAGCAGAGAGGGTCTGTATTTTCACATGTAATTCAATGCAGAAATAGTGATTAAAGCTGGAGAATCAGTTAGCGTTAACAAATTGTTATAGCTGAAGTCTTATGTCTACTGTGAGAATAGGAGGACACAAAATCTGTTCTCTTTCTGGTGGATTAAATAAAATAATGACCTGCTGCTGGAACATAAACTGGGCATGAACTGGACTGCATTGTTGATTTGGAAGAGTAATGAAGCATGTCTTTTAGGAATTGAGCCATCATTCTCTCGACAGAATGAGATCGTTAGATTAGATGCGTGGGAGTGGGAGGAGAGAGAGAGAGAGAGAGAGAGACAGAGAGAGAGAGAGAGAGAGAGAGAGAGACGGAGAGAGAGACAGAGAGAGAGAGAGAGAGAGAGAGAGAGAGCGAGAGAGAGAGAGAGAGAGGGAGAGAGAGTGAAGAAGAGAAGAGAGAAGATGCAAACACCAGTAGAATATGGCTTTATCTTATTTCTTGTGCATATGAGTGAATGATTATGTGAGCTAGAATTTGCACACACACACACACACAAAACCCCGATTTCTATTCTTATGTTCAGTGAAATTTTGTCCATTTTCTGGGCCAATCGTCATTTACTGGTTATGTGTTCCAGGTTGTGAGCGGTTTCTCTAGAATGGAAATTTGCTAATATTGTACCCTTTTAACCCTCAAGGACCCAAATACGAAACTTTATCGGGTCACAGAAACATTGTTTTTTGAAAGAAAGCAATGCATTCCTAGACCACACGCTGTTCTTACCTCCGTCAAAATGGGGTTTTACATGTGCAACAGAAATGAAGGAACAATGTAGTATGGAAATTGCAATTAAAATGTACCTTTTATTTCAGTCATAAATTATTATAAAATTGGCCTACGGCTGGTACATAGAGGGTTAAACCAAATAGATAGTCATTATGCTAATTCTCGTACTCTTTTATCCGCACGTACGTACGCATTAACTGATTGTAAACCATGCTTACAATAGCATTCCAATGTTTCATTATTCTTACGGAGTGACAACTAGGGTCATCTGGCAGCATTGGGTTCTGCTTACATGGTAAATCTTTGTGAATGTGCGAGGTTTAGTATTGGAGCTATGTTTGGCTGGCCAGCCACAATAACTGTTGGCAAAGGTACGGCATTTAGAAACTACTTGGCAGTTTTTCCACAAACCAGTCACACAAACGTTTAGAGTACGTATTTGGTTTTAAGCCTCCACTTTTGTCTCTATTTTGTAATCAGGGCTCCTCTGCATCGTTTTCCAAACCAACAACCCTACCGAAATGTGACGCTTAGGATTGACAAGTTTGTACATAGGAACGACATTGTTCCTTCGTAGATCGGTTGGTTACGTCATCGCGCCAAAGTCGGTTTGATAATTATAGGGAACCTGCCCCTACGTTTATCATACAAACCCAACGGTGGTCAGTAACGCCTGAGGTGGAGCGAGACAGCTGATGACGATCTCCAGAGGAAGAAATGATTCTTTCATTAGATGTTTGCGGAAATCTGCATCGGACTGACACAGGGATGCTGGCTTGATTTTCTTTGGACAGTCACGTTGTAAAAGGCTTGTAACTGATGAACATCAGAGATAACCCAGAAGCCGGCATGTACAGATTCTCCAGGTATGGAAATCGCAGAGGCGGTGTAGGAGTGATAAAATATATTATGTTGGACGGAAATGATGAATCTGATGACCAGCACAGTATCCAAATACGATGGGCGATCCCAAAACTGGTAAAGGTGGTCAATAAACGTTGGACGCGCCCCCGAGTACATTTCGGACGGAAAGGGAAGCAATTCTCATGGCCTGGTACTCTCCTGGCTCGGAGGTAACAATGACTCTGGCGGGGCGAATAATTTTACCGACATGGAAGTAAAAGAGTAACGGGCATGCGCAAACAGGCGGAAGTGATTGAATCACGGAATGTCAGTTTGTCCAGCGCGGGCGGGACGTGGGGGTGGGTTGAGGTGGTAGAGACAGCGGCATTAGTACCCGATAAGTAAGTTACTGTAGGAGGGGATTGATTCCATCGATACATCGAACCGACTCGAATACATCATTACTACTAGATGTTCACCTCTAACTCTAACATGGAAAATTGAACATTCGTAACAGGCATGTCGTAAAAGATTATAGCTCATTCAGATTACTGCAAGTTATGATAAGATAAAACATTGCAGTAGAATTATAATGATCACATGGTTGTGCGCACTCAGCCTCTGACAGATTGAAATGACAAGCAACACTGAGCATGGTCATCATCTGGTTGGGCGATAAAGATCCAGAGATTTGTTTGGAATTACGAGCCAAAACACTGCAGGAGACTATCCAAAGTTATGATCTACGTATGGCCCATAGAATAACCAATAACGCAGACCTACCAACGCCATAATGTGATTTCACAAAAGTGTTTTTTGGGGCAGGGACCAGTCCTCATTTTGTTTTGCCTGATGTGTCGTCTCTACCGAGGCTGCGGATGGACTGGTGGATACTTCTGGTAGAGTCTCCTTCTGTGCTATCATTCTGTCACATTCTGCCTATCGACCTGCTCCTTCCTAGCACAATGTGACTGTCGAGTCGATGCGCTTTCTCCAACCTCAAAGTCTACCAAGAACGTTGGCTAACATACCTTCCATGACACCTGGTACAGCTCTGCAATCTTTGGTTTCAATCTGTTTGCTTAAATGCCAGTCATGTTTCAAAACTACAACCCTGTCCAATGTAGAATTCAATTATTTTTATGATAAAGTACCGCACTGACTGCATTCGGTTCATAATGTAGTTGCTGCTTTTATGGGCGATGCTGGGCTCACTTACTGATCAGTATCGTTGGTTGGATCAGGGAAAGTATGAAAATTTACTCTTGTCCTGTCCTCATGACAATATTCAGGTTACTGATAGTGCTTCAGTTTATACTACAGCAATAGTTTCCCCCCACGGCACTGGCTAGGAGTGCTGGATGGATCCGTGGTCGTAAGAGTTGAAAAAGATACAAACAGCAAACATTCAGATAAAACAAAATGTCAAAAAATGCCGAAGTCCCATTGGTAGGTGTGAGATGTTCGTAAATCTGTGGTGTGGTTCAGCCACAAAATGTGACATTGCTTTATATTGAAAAACTCGAAGATATAAGTTGAGGGCATCGACACTTCTCATTACCATCTTCTAACAATTGAGCAAGGTTTAGGCTATGAGATGAAATGGAAATACATTGAACAGATATTGATAAACGCTAAGGTTTTAATGTATTATGTGGGTTGATTTTTATTTTTTTTCTGGATGGAAAACAACAACAACAACAACAACAATAAAATTTCATAATATTGAATACAATGCACTGATATCGCCAATTTCATATCACCATCCAAATGAAGACTAAGCTCACTGCATTGTATATTTGTATCTTATCCTGCTAGTCTTTTTAGAAGTTTGTCCAGCGTAAAACTTTGGGTTTTGTAAGTGATATCTCATTTTGTTTGAAGAAAGGGACAAATTTTTATTGCGTACAAGTAAACGATTGAAGTTCTTCGCCCATGACTGGTAGACTTTCATCAAATCAAAGTCTATCGATTAATATATTTTTGGAAGCGAACATTCAAATTGAAATCTTATTTCCGACTTCTAATGTAGCAGGAGAAAACAATTCGTTTTCTTTTAATGCAGTTTCTCATGATACAATGTGTTTGTGAATTTCGTAAGTATTCAATGGAAAAATGCCGTTAAACTTTCTGTGCTTTCCGAGTCGGTTTAATGAATGAGATATCAGGACATAGCGGGTTAAATCCTCTTACACGGTCAGGTCTTAAATGTAATGACAAGGAGCTTACATTCTCTGTCCATGCGAGACTGAATGAACATTGTAACTGCAAGTGTATCGGAGCGGGACTGGCCGGGAGGAAATGACCTTTAATGTTGAGCTTTGCCACGGTTTGTTGCCAAAGTGAGAAGAAGGGAATCAATACAAACGTAACACTGTAGACTTGTGAGTGAACACCTGCAGGTTCATAGGAAGGCCTTTTGTGTGTGTGTGGGGGGGGGGGTTGAGGGGTGGGGGTGGGGGTGGGACGTTGACAGAGAGACATTTCGACCTAGGTTTCTAGTTCAAAATGGCCTCACAAGCGTTTCAGTTTTTAAATTTTTTTTTTTTCATGGACAGAAGCATTTTAAGACATGTAAACATAAATAATGATTTACCCAGACAAATCGGCAGATCGGATTAAATCATGATAATTGAGTCACATTAAACTCGTGTAGGCAATTTATTTGTGAACAACACTTTCTACTCATACACAAGAGATAATAAACCAAAACCTCAGTTTCGAAGAAAGGCACCGTTGACCAAGAAGACAGGAAATGTCGTTTCCGTTTCCTCGCTCGGCTTCAGCTAGTTAACAACCGGTTTTGAAAACGGAGTCACAAATGTTAGTGATAACAAATAGTGAGGAAAAGTTTGATTACTCATGCGGACTGCGTTCTACCAGTCGTAAGTATAAAAACTGTAGTCTGGACATTTATAGGATTGTTGCTCACGTTGTTAAGTGTTCCACTTGTTCTTTTATCTAAGAGTGCTCACGGAAATCGTACCTTTTCCGATAGAATTCAGGGCCAGTAAACCCTTCCAGTGGCGGAAATAGACGTTCGTGTTTGCTTTTTGAGGGTGGATCTTCATACTTTCTTTCCTCTTCCCATTCATGTTCTGCAGCAGTGATTCTCAAAAACAGGGGGCCCTTGGCTCCAAGGGGAGGAAATTTTAGACAGGGAAGAAATTGGGGAGGAATTTCAGTCTGTAGAGGAACTCCTAGCAGTTACTGATGAAGAGTGTTCTCTGAACTGTGTAACAGAACTTTTGTGATCCATTGATTCATTCGATGGCAATTAGTAAAGAAATTAGTGTCATAACTGTTTCAATAATTACCAAAGTATAATGGTGAAAGATTATTTGATGACAGTTCGAAATGGGGAGGAATTGCTGAAGCCTGAGATCGCAAAGAGAGAAATGTGACCTGGGACTCTGGGCACCGCCATCACATAAAATGTAACAGAAACAGGCCCCATTCTTATCATGAGAAATTTCACTGCCGATGTAATTATTCACTAGCTATTTGGTAATTGCAAATTGCTTTAAAGGGATTTATGTTCTATCGCTGTCTGAAATTCAATCATTCTTGTTTGATTTTTTAAAAGTTAGAACACAATCGTTTTGTGGAATGTAAATTGATTCCGTTGTTTATCATTGAGCTGTTTTTGAGAATGTATTTAGAACTTTTGAATTTGTCTCGCCCCCTCACGTTCCAGCTGAAGGAGCATACACTGAAGCTAAAATTCTAGTGCCCAGAAAGATATATTTGAAGCATGTTACCTGGTGGCCAAATGTTTATTTTGGAACACGTTGTAATATCAACGCATACATTTTACGCGAGAAATATTTATCTTTTGACATTTGTTTTGGAGATGATAGTGATGACCTATCAGCGAAACATATAATCTTTTTTATCTTCGTGAAAAAAAGCAAGCTAGCTAGATCTGTTGAGGCTGAGTTTGCCGTTTTGGCTTTCCTGAAATCTGCATTATATTACTGTTTACATTGTCTTATTTCAACGAGTGGAGTGAGTGCAATTAAGGGGATTGCTACAGAGCGGGTGTAGAGTAAGAAGGGCTCACGGTAGGCAAGTCAGTTAAGCGTGCTGTTGTGAGTTGTGGGGGGGTCTGAAGGAGGCGAAAGGGCTGTGTTACTATCACTGCAAGTTAGAAGGTCCTAGGGAGCGGACCTGTGAATAAAAGCCCATCGGGCGGACATAAAGGGGAAGCAGTCGAGAAGACTAGTGAGAGTCTTTCCAGTTATGACTGGTATGTAGAACGTTGATTGATTATTATGATTGATGTATTATATTATATTCGTCTATTACCATGATGTAAATAAGTATATGTGAGGAATGTGGAAGTCCTTGATATTGGATATAGCAATGTGCGCCATGAGCGATAGATGAAAGTGAGTTCATGGATTTGTAGCGCGAGTGAGTAGTGTGTACTCCGATGGAGGTGTGTTACCGTAAGATGTGTGGTGAGTGAAAGGTGAACTAGTGTGTGTACGTTTCATGGGTTGTAAGGAGAGGTGGAGTGAATAGAAATGGTAGGGTATTATACCAATGTAATATTACTCTTGTAGGTGTCGGGGACGGGCCGCAGAGCCACCTCGATGAGCACAGGAGATAGGCCAGCATAGGGCCGGAGGCCGCACATAGGCCAGAAGTGAGGCTGTCAGTGCAGGACAGTAGAGGCACATAAAGTCGTGGCAGTCAGGCCACGGACAGGGACGTAGATATGAGAGTGAATGAGATACTATATTGTTGCCATGTTGATAGGCTAGTGAACTGATACTATGTTGTTGCCATGTTGATGGCTATGGAATTACTAATGTGTTATTGCCCTGCTGAGGTGCTAGGGGAGTGCTAAGGTGTATGACAATAGGAAGGTGATATTGAGAGACTGCGGTGCCAGTGAATCATTAATGTACTATTAAGACCCTGAGGGGAGAGGCCGAGGCCGAAGTGCCTTTAGGAGTAACTACCGGATTGTGGATCCGAGGGAGCGTGTGTGTGAGAATAAGGCCGTTGTACGGCAGTCATTTCAATAATATAATATATGTAATTGCGCTATTATATGTATAATTATGTTTAATAAATGTGTGAGTCTGATGGATTGTTCTGTTAAGTGTTAACTTGTTTGTTCGTGATTGTTGTCCTGTCATAACTTATTACATCTCCCAGTCTGGGATTTGTGACACTAGCCTCGTATGACAATGTTATATATTTTGCTTTTGCTAATCAAACAGAAAAGTATGCAAACTTTTTGATGTTTAGGCAGAATTTATTTGCAACATTTACTACGCTGCTGAATAAAACAATATTTTAAATTTTTTATATTTTTGTTGTATCAGACAATCTTGCAACTTTTGATCTAGTTGTTATATCAAACAATTCAAAACCTCTTTCCGTTGCTGGTTTAGGCAATTTTACAAGTTTTGCTGTTGTCATTATATTAGACAAGTTTACCAGTTTTAATTTGTTCTTTTATCACACAATTTTCCCACTTTCACTTTGTTGTTGTGTGAAAAAAAGTTTACAACCTTTGCTGTCGTTGATGTTGTATTACACAATTTACTACTTTGTCTTCCACAGCATGTTGTTGTGACCAACGACTTGAAAACCAGTAACTTAAGAAGGCCAATTTGTATTCTCACAAATTTCTGGCTCCGTTTCCAACAAATTCATATACTCGCCCGATCAGATAATAAAATTACCTTTTTTTTTTTGTGCGAGTCTGTTCCGAACAGCACAACCACGTCACCCTTTCACTGACCCGAGCGATCTGATTGGTTGAACCTCCTCAAGAATACTCGACACATAGACAAGCTTATGGTCCAACCAGGCAGAGGATTATTCAATCCTAACTGGCAAATGACCTGAATAATACATCTGCCTCAGTATGAGAGCACCGGTTTCTATGCATAACACTTTTCTTTAGAATGGGAAATTGCCAGGTTCTTGAGCAATGTCGGTCTATTTATTTGCTGTTTTATAAAATTTATCAAAGATCTTTTTTACACGCCCACTTTAAGGTTTGAAAACGGTGACTGAGCTCAGGATTTTAATTATTTAAAGAACGTGTAACAGGCAGAGAATAGTGGAAGAACAAAGGTGGAGGGCATTGAGGTGGGGTGGGGTGGGGAGAGGGAAGTTTGTGTCGGGGAGTGAGGGTAATGAGGAAGAGGGAACTGATCTACTTATAATTACAAACAAAAAGTGCTGCCGCTTATTGTATAGGATTAATTGATGGGTTTAGTAATATCTGTGTGTTGTTTAACTAAGAGGCTCAAACTTAATCAGTGAGTTGAGAATAGACCCGTGGGGAATAGCAATATAATTATAGTATGTTATATTATACCATAAGATATAATTTATTCCTCTTCCGTCCAGGGCACAATGTCTTTGTTCTTTTCTCTTGACATAGTGTCATCGAACTCTTCCTATTTCCCAGACCTTCTCCAGCTCCATCTTTTTTTTTTGTTTTTGTATTTGTTACTGATACTGGTGAGGGATTCACAGCCAGCAACCTTAGGGAAGTCCATCACGTAAGATTGAGATCGAGCTTGCTCATAGGAATGATACCGTTCCTATGTAGATCCGACATCACGCCGACGTCGGTTTGATGTAGGGAAACCGCCCCTTCAGTAACCCTACCAACCTTACTGAAAGCCTATTCACATCTACGTCGGACGGATGTGCTGGCAGGGTTACGTTCAACAAGTCAGTTCTACACGGAAGAATATCACTGGCCTTTTTAAGCGCCGGGGCAAAACTCTTAGATTGTCTCTGCATGAAGTTCCGTTAAGTACTGCAGAGGGAACATTTAAGTACAGTTTGGTGTGTTCTTTACGATCGCCTTATATGAAAATACTATGTTAACATCAGTTATAGGATCTCAGAAACATATTTTGGTGTATGTAAACATCATGGTCAGTATTATTTCAGTAAATTGTCCTCCCTTTATAAGTATACCCCATGTTACGTGAACAAAAATACTCTGAAAAAAAAACAAACAACCGCCACTGATTTGTTTCTTTTGACGTCACAGGCTCTGCGCCTCTCAAGTTTTCAGGGGCGGAGCTTTGCTTGGCGGTCTACATACCAAATTTGGTGACGTGAGTAAAACATAGCAATAGGACCAACTGAAGACTCTTAGCTCCAATGTATTATTCTCACTCGAATCCCCACAAAAGTTTCTTTCCAGCAACCCAGCGCACCCACAACACATCGTTACTTCTCCCTTAAGATGAAAACATCAAACAGAATATCGTAACAGTTGTATCCCTCGGCCGTTTCCCGATTGCTTAATGTGTGACATAACGTATCTCGAACTTTCTCCGCCCTTCACTGATCATAGGACACCTGTCTGCTTATCGGGGTCCAGTGAGTAAAGTAATGAATATGGCAGGGAAAATGGATAAACTCGCTATGGCAGCATCATACCGAGATTGCCATTGGTATGCTTCATTTACGTCACCAAAATTGAGATCCAGACCATCGTGCAATGTTATGTTCCCTTTTTTGGATAAAAGTAAATTCAAAACACCGGAGAAGGGCAAATTTTTTGAGGTCAAGTGAAAGCAAGCCATTTTTGTTGTTGTTGTTGTTGTTCAAAAGACTTTCCTCGCATATCGGTGGGCACAATAGTTTAAAATTCCAAAGATGTTCCTGAAGAACATGCGTGAAAAATCTTTTTTCTTATCAAGGGTCTCAGATTTAGAATTCTCTGCCTCTGTGTTTGAGAGAGATAGAAAATTTTATGACCTCTAAACATCAGCTGAAGAGTCATTTTTTTACACTCTAAAATGCCCATCAAGTTTTTTTTCCTGGGTATATGTGTGTGTGTGTGTGTTGTGTGTGTAATTTAGGATAGACATGATATAAATGTTGTAAGGTGCGTAGAGCCTGGCTGTCGACGGGATGGAATGCTATATAAAAAATAGCTATGTACTACAATGTATTATTATCATTATTTGTTACAAAGACATATTTTCTTGTAATGTTACTGACTATCATTAATTACAAAATATCTGATGTTTGGAAACGATAGAAAGACTGCAATAAAATTGCAAAGTTGTCACTGACGATCTCTTTAAGTTATCACAGCAGACTTTTTGCGGTAACGAAAAAAGAGATGGGCGCATCTTTCGTGACGTCAGGAGAAAAGAAACCACTAATTGCTGAGAAATAAATTGTGAGCCTAGCAAACAGTGAGAGACGATATTTTCACAATCATTAACTAAATAGATTGTGGTCTCTCTTGTAGGAGGGCATCGGCCGTGGATTTTTTAAAGACACTGTTTAAGCCTTTCGTTTCCCACCAGTAATAGTTGTCGTTTCTTCTCTCTTCAACTGCGAGATAAATACTTGAGTCGTGTATACTGTGAAACTGCTCTCTGTCAATAAATCAGTAATTTCAAATTAGGAATTACATTACTTAATTGTCTGCCATGGTTTTCGAGGACTGTACACTATTTGAATACAACAATCACGAAATATCTGCTGCTCAAATCCAGTGGCGGAACTAAGAAGGCGGACAGGTGGGGCAGGTGCCCTGGGTGCCTTTTTACGCCACGCAGTCAAGTTTTGCTTTGCCTGCAAAGTGACTTATTGGGGAATGTTATAGATTAGAGGTTAGGATCAGGTGAAGGGAGCAAAGCGACTGTTATCATGCGGACGCGCCGTAAAATCCAAACTCAAATTCAAATTCTCGTTGGTGTTAAGGCCGCAGTTCTGTTTCCTTAAACTGGCCACAAACTGATGATAAAAATCCTGATGCGAGTATTTTGGCTACATATTATTATATGGCCCAACTGGCAACTGTCTCTTTTAATTTGCCCCGGGCGCCCTCCTGTTAGGCACGCCTCTGCTCAAATCGTGTGTATATGAACTGTCATGATAAAAGGATCATTACTAATGGAGACAAACGATTATTTGAACTTGACGGAGGAAAGCACCGTAGTATTTACTGGCTGTGAAAGGCGGAGATCATCCTTTGAGGGGGAACTCCAATATTGTGGTTTCAAAAGGTAAATAAGTTGATAGACTTAATTAACACAAAGAGATAAGTAAAAGTGATTTTTCTGGGGTCGTGAATTCTCAGTGGAAAACTATATCGATCAATTAATTAAGTACTCTAAGAAAATTATTGCTAAGGCTCAAATACCATCCACGCTAACTCTCTGTTAACTGTAAGCACATATTATGTATAATTTTTAGGCCTTTTATAAACACGAGGAAGTGCTTTACTCTGCCAATCTGCCCTGATAATAGTTTGTAAAACTACCATTTATCTATCAATTACCAGAGGGAGAAAATGATGAGAAAAGACTAATTAAATGACAATATTAAGGGTCAACATTTCATTAACCAGTCCATTGAACCACCAAGGGCCAGTCTACGGTACTATAACCAAAAGTGGTAGACTAGACTAGACTAGACTAGACTAGACTAGACTAGACTAGACTGGACTGGACTGGACTGGACTGGACTGGACTGGACTGGACTGGACTGGGCTGGGCTGGGCTGGGCTGGGCTGGGCTGGGCTGGGCTGGGCTGGGCTGGGCTGGGCTGTGCTGGGCTGTGCTGCGCTGCGCTGCGCTGCGCTGCGCTGCGATGCGCTGCGCTGCGATGCGCTGCGCTGCGCTGCGATGTGCTGCGCTGTGCTGCGATGTGCTGCGCTGTGCTGTGATGTGCTGTTCTGTGCTGTTCTGTGCTGTGCTGTACTGGACTGTATTGTGCTGTACACTACTCTGCTCTACTCAATTCTTCTCAGCTCTGCTCTGCTATGCTCTACTCCACTCCAGTCTACTCCACCCTACTCTATTCTACTATACTCTACCCTTCCTTAGTCTATTCTACCGTACTTTATTATACCGCCTTAAGTTGGAAACAAGGAACGGGCAAGTTACACAATCCCGTTATCTCTACGCTGAAGGTCTTCAGTACAGTACTAGTAGTAGCAGTGAAGTAGATAGATTATAAATCAGGCAGAAAAGCAGCGGATCGCACTAGATCCTAAAAAGTTAAAAACTCGACCAAAAAAGAAAAAGAAATGCTACCTGAGTAAAACTAAAGATGCCTTGAAGTCATGAACAATGCCGTATTGCTCCCCTAACAACAGCCAGTTGACAGAGCCGGTTCACTGTGATATAGCAGTCCGGAAAATTAATATTAACTTTAAATATGACCAATAAAATATTGAAGTAAAAAGACGAAAGGAGTGCTTACAATTTGAAGCTGGGATGATGTATCTTAAAAATAATGCATAAAATATCATGCAAAAAACGTATTGCATGACGTACGTGGAGAATTCTGAGATCACCACAAAAACCAAGCTGCGTGCGGTTTTCACCTAAATTGCTTAGATCTACGCATTGTAGTACTCCTTAAATCTACGTATTGTACTATTCCTTAAATCTACACATTGCTGTATTCCTTGAAACTACATATTGTAGTATTCCTTAAAACTACATATTGTAGTATTCCCTAAATCTGCGTATTGTAGTACTCCTTAAATCTACACATTGTAGTATTCCTTAAATCTACGTATTGTAGTATTCTTTAAATCTACATAATTATTGTAGTTTACGATGGATGCAGAAAATTGTGGGTATTTATTATTTTTTTCCATTATGCCCAACGAGGAGACTTTTCAAAGTTCAGCCCTATCATTTGCACACCGGGTTTTTACCTATCATCCCTAGCTGTTCCTGTTCGTGTTTTTGCTGCTTATGGCCTTCAGAACTGCATGTTCACTAAACAAACTGCCCAGTGCGACACACCGTGTCAAAGAATAACAGAAGTGCACAGTCACCTGTGACGGGAATGAGTGTGACAGTACTCTATTACAGTTTAACAAAAATACCAATACGCAACCATAGAAACAGAAGTGTTCAGATTTGAAGTAAATTCCGTAATAATAATTATCACAAGCCAGTAACAGGTTTGTCCGAACAATGCCGGGTACCGCAGCTAGTATGAAATAATATAAAACTTTGAGACACCGTTGAAGATGGCAATAGTCCTGAAACTTTTGACAGTTCGTGCCCTTAAAATGACAAGGTTCTATCTCCACATTTTGGCTGAACTGAGTTACACACTACACACTATTTTTACAGGCCTTCTCCATTGTGTATTAAAGTAGGCCTATTAAGCAGATTCGGCGTGTAATTTGTAAGTACTAGCCAACCCCGGTAAGATAAATCTTGCAAAATTTCCCCGTACCACATCCAGCTGTATATCTAGATCTAGTTCGCATTCATAACGGCACGTAGGTTTGATGCAAAGACTAATAGATCGTTTTTACACCACAATTCTTGCAGAATACACAGATATGATAAGTTGATTTTCGGCCGGCAATGAGTAAAAAGTGACGTAGATTGATTTTTGATCAAAATGATTGTACCCACGTAACTCTTCGTCAAAAATTGATGCAGTGCACCAAGTTTCATAATTCTTGATGGCGTAGTCTGGAAGTTTTAGCTGCTTACAGGTTCACCCTCTAGCTCAATTATAGCAAGTATGACTAAAACGAAAAAAATCGTATTATCAAAGCTATGAGCAAGTTAGTTCAATCATCAGTTTCTCAAAAGTTGTCGGAAGTGAGTTAGAACCTTGTCACTCTGAGGGGACGAACTGTTTACATGTATACCGACACCAGAAACGTCATCGGGTGCCTAATGGGGGTCTATTGCGTAAGAGGGATGATATCGTAAATTATGAAGCACATGTCTAACTTCGACCACAAGCCAATATGTGCTTTTTTTTTTCTTCTTCTTTCTTTTTGTACGTGGGCACATCTTAATTTTTCCAGAATGCTAGGAGGGAACAAGACAGTGTTAAGAAGCTGGCTGGACTGGCTGGACGTCTCCTCAGCCATTTGTCAGAGGCACGAGCGTTAAATTACCTCTCACAATTTCTCGCACGTGAAATCTCATAACTCATAAGCAGCTCACCCGTTCTTTTCTTCTGTCTTTTGTCTTCGTTTTGCACCAAGGTCGGCATGGAAGACATGGGGGTGGGGTGGGGTGGGGGGGGTGGGTTGAGACTGTGGGGCTGGAGGTGTGTGTGTGGAGAAAGAGAGGCAGAGAATGACTGTGTCAGACCCTGCTCTGTATTTTGCTCTCCTATTCTTTCACTCATTATAATATTGATCTCATTGTCTGCACTTTTTGTCCCAATCTTCCCTTCCTCCGCATTCCTCCTTCCCCGTCCACTTTTTCTTGATGAATTTTTACTTTAGAATTTCTCCGATAAGAAGAAAAAAGAAGACCCTCTCTCTTTTTTCCTCTATCACTATATCTGTGTATCTCCTTCCTTAGGTCTCAAGTCCCGCGTCTATGCATCCTTCCTTTCTTTATCCTTCCCTTGACATTTTCTATTTCCAGATTTCTGTCTTCTTCCAAATTCCACTTTCATTCACTTCTACGTGAAACACTCTTTCTCCGAATTCTCTTCCCCCCTCTCATTCTTTTACATTCCTTGCCCTACATTTTTCTACATGTTCGGCCCATTTATCTTCCCTTGACCTTTGGCAATGTTTTGTCGTTGTACAACGTCACCTGCCCCCCCCCCCCACCCCCGCCCCCACCCCATCTTCCGCCCGCAATTGGGGGCTCCTCTAATATTATACATCTCAAGCCTCGTATTCACACCTCTCTCCCGAGACTTTCCCAGAAAGAGATGAGTCTATCTGACAGTTCCCCCCGTTAAAGACGCAACACACTCACCGTCGTGTGTTATTCTGCACAGAACCGCAAGGCTTTGTTTTGTTGACAATAAAACTAACTTAACAGAGGTTAATATTTTAGATAAAGGGCAAAATAGTTTCCACCCCTTGCCCTTCCTTCACTCCAGAGAAGAACATGTACGTTTTCTCTTTTATTAATGTAGACTCGGAACCTTTGACTAAAACTAAGCTAATTTTCTCCCAAACTGCTCATGTTTAGCATTAGTACACTACACAGTTTTGCCCATTTTTAATATCATCATGATTTATGTTCTCTTTGAAACAAGAGTAAGCAGTGAAATGTGCATGAGGACCTTGCCTATTTTTCCTACTTAAATGCTGCTGTTTTACTTTCTCATACCATATCGCTATTGACAATATTGCGTCCTTCAATTTATTGAAATCCCGTGATCAAAGCATTGGCAGTCTTTGAGAGTTAGGAAAAGATCCAAATGGCAGAAAGATAAAATTAAAAAGGGGGAGAGAGAAAGAGAGAGGGTGGGAAAGAAAGAAAGAAAGAGAAAAAAAAAAGAAAGAAGGAGAAGGACAGAAAGAAAAGCAGTAGGAGATGGAGAACTCCACGCGAATATTATTTCAGTCTTGCTCCAACTTGTCCTTGTTTCACGAAGAGTTCGATGTTTAACCCTTTCAATACTGACAAAGCCTTGTCGGGAGGTCTTTAGTGGCTCCCATCAGATTTAAATTTCGGTTCCGCGTAAGTAACTTTCAATTACAATTCAATATCATGATTTAGATTTCAATTTGAAGTACTTCAACCAACTGCATCTAGATATAAACAGGATCCTAGAAAAGCCAGCTTTCACGGCCTCAGTACGCAAAGGGTTAAATACTTTAAAATGTTCATACTTTTAACCACCTAGGCTCGGACACTAATTAAATACTACGGTGCGATACAATTGGTGCCATATGGTAAATCACAAAATGCGATTCAGCCCAATAAACCACTAATCGACTGGATTCGATACAGTCTAACACGGTGCACAGTGCAAGGTCAACAGGGCCATGCAATTATGCAGAAATTGCCGCTCAACTCCACACACTTCGGCATAGTTGGTTATGTCAAGATAAAGAACGGTACAATAATTTACGATACTACAAGTCTACAATATTATTTCTACATAAGATATGAATATAACAAAACCAATTACGATACTACACAATGAGGACACGATACAATGTGAAGTCGGGAATTCGATAGCAATGTCAAAATGTGGTAAACAGAAAAATTTGTACGTGGCAAAGCCTCGCGTAAGAAATAATAGGCCTACAGGAGAGATACAATGAAACGCAAATAAAAAAGAAAGATATATCGAACTTGCAGTACATGAAAATTTTTCAGGAAAAAGAATGTAAAGGAATAGAAAATTAAAAACATAAAAATAACCCAAACAAATAAAAAAAAAAAAAAAAACGTAGAAAATCGTAACAAGTGCGGGTACGTAACGTCTGGGAGTCCCAAAGTTGGATTCTCGTCCGTGAACATAATATGGAGACCTTGATTTGTCTATCCTTTTCCTTTCGTTTTATTGTATCGTTTATCTATTATTTCTTTCACGAGTCTTTGCAATATACAACTTTTTCTTTCTGCTATATTTTGACTTTGCTTCAAGCCTTACTGCAACCCTACAGTTTCTATTTCGTTTTTAAAAATTTTTTATACAATAATTTGTCGAAAGCTAGGAACGATGTCACAAAGTTTCAAGTATAACATTATGACTTAAAAGTTGCGTGTATACGAAGCGATACAATACAGTACTATAAATACAACACAATGCAATATAACACAATACAATACAATACAATACAGTACAATACAATACAGTACAATACAATACAATACAGTACAATACAATGCAACACAACGCAGTACAGTCCAATACAGTTCAATACTATACGAATAAAGGATACGATACGGTATACACGATATGATACAAAACAATGAAAAAGGGCACCATTAGCCATGACACGGCACAACACAACGTGATCAATATAATAATACATGTACTTATGTGCAGGGTGATATAATGTAATATAGTAGTACTTAGTGCGGTACAGCACATCTCATGCAGCTCAGTTGTACTGCTCTACACTATACTGTTTTGTTCCATATCACAACACATAACAGCACATTTTCTGAGCTCTCTCTCTCTCACTGTCTCTCTCTCCCTCTGTCTCTCTCTCACACACACATACATGCACACACACATGTTGATAAAAATTCAAGTACAAACTTCGGTTTGTTCGAATTCAACATAGGTTTGCAATCTGGTGCGTTTATTTCGTCTTAAGAGAGGTGGGTCAGACACACAGTCTGTAAGATTGATCATTGAATGCAGCAAAAAAAAAAAAAAAGGAAAGAAATCACATCAAATGGATGAAATCACAATGTAAAGGGGAGGGAATGGAGGGAAAGATAAGAAAGAGAAGAAAAAGAAAAAGAAAAAAGAGAGAGAGAGAGAGAGAGAGAGAGAAAGAAAGAGAGAGAGAGAGAGAGAGAGAGAGAGAGAGAGAGAGAGAGAGAGAGAGAGAGAGAGAGAGAGAGAGAGAGAGAGAGAGAGAGAGAGAGAGAGAGAGAGAGAGAGAGATCAGTTGCAAAAATAGCATGCAACTTCGAATCAAAGATTTTACCAAAATAATTTAAAAAAAAAAAAGCTTTAAATTGCCAGTGAACACAACCCAAAGTGATGAATTTACAACGTAGAGTAGTTATTTGGCATGTTTGGGTACCTGAATGCTACTTTTAAGAAAGTAGGCATTAGCATGACATGAATGTAGCCCCATAATCCCGGTGTTCATTCCTTCGCTTAAACCTGTTCTTTCAACCAGAACACAATAGCGCTGTCTCTATAACGCTTTATTGTGCTTAAAGGGGCCAGTGCATCGTCGGAACTTTGAATGCAAGAAAAACTTTGAGTCGAGTGGGTTCTGAAAATAATATTCTCTTTATCATGGCAGAAGGCGTGGCTTCGACGTAAGAGAGATGGGTGCTATATCATTATAATACTTCTAACAGAGATGCAACATGTCGAAAGTAAAAGATTACACGTATAAAGCATTGTTTCATTCATAAGTTGGTAAGTATTACTGTTGGGAACCTTACCAGTGTATGTGTATATTTGTATGCATGTGTTTGTGAGTAATAAAAAACAACAGACTTGTTTGTGCATATTTCACCAGCTTGTAGTTTCTGTTGAAGGTAAAAAAAAAATTATTATTATGTTACTTGGATGAAAAGTGAATTCAGTTAATTTTCAAACACGCAATTTGAATTCTTTATGAAGCAAGGCCATTTTATTCTTTATTCTACAGTGCGTTGAGGCCAATTTAAAATTCAACAATAAGAAGGTGAAAGGAAGAGTGATGCAGTCTTAGTCCGCTGCAGCAAGTAGCGGGGAACTGGGCAAGATGAATTTATTTTTTACAGCATTGAACGACTGTGCTCAATGTAATAATATGCCACGTCTTTGTAACAAGGACGCAGGACAGTTTGACGGCATCACATCCGGCGCCTTTACCACTGTGCTTACTTACACTACAGCACTGTGACCAGAATACAGAGCAAAATAACGTCATTACACACGGGGGGTTCAACCAGCTTTCTTAAACATATCATGTCAGTGACGACCGTTGAATAACACCATGTTCTTAAATGTACGAATGCATTTTCACCGTCAGCTATACGCGTCGAATGACACGTCTGTTTTCCATTTATAAAACATGTGAATGAGCTGAGATTCTTTCTGCATGAAAGAGAAACCGTGGGTAGTTTTCAAAGGCTTCCTGCATTAGATAGATGTCCTACAACCAACTTTAATCAGCCTATTAATTTCTTATAAGCTAGGTTGCGCATTTGGTGAAAAATGGGGAATTTAGAAAAAAAAACAAGAAGAAAGAAAGCAATTACTGAGGATAGGACATTTTTGGTTCAGAAAACTGTTGTTCTGGCGTTTCATTTTGTATACTTAATCATTATCTTGAATCTGAGTGGTTCAAGCCAAAGCCACATGCCAGAATTGCCATTGTCTGACCTGAAGACGAGAATGTTGTTAAAAAAGTATACTGTTCCTTTTCAGTCTAACACTTCGGTGTTTCCTGGAGATCTTATGCATTTCATATAACCCAAAATAGAACTTTTCACACAGATATCAATCAAGTTTTAGACACAAGTCCATGCCAGAACAACTTTAGGTGGTGAAGTTTTGTGACTTCTTTACAACTGGCAACGAGTTTACGGCTATAATGTTTAACCAAAAAACAACAAAAAAATTGTTTTTCCGTACAAATTTGTCTTCAATTCCTAATGACAATTTGTAATACATGAAAGCTAGCTGTAAACTAAATTCAAGTTCCCACTTACTGTTCTAGCAATAATAACAATAAAAAATATAACTTAATACTATCAGAATAATCTTCAAAATTTTTTATTCAAAAAATCTGTTTGTTTTGTCTCATGTTGGTCTGTTCTTGCACGTTTGTTGGCAGTGAATATTTAGTTAACAAACGATTTATGATAGACACACAAAAATAACACGTGTTATGTTCACTGCAAATCATGCCCTGATGTAGATAGGTATTACAAATACATTTTGTTTCATAACTGAAATATTGTTTGTTTTCTCACATAGTGCCAGGATTAATGAGACAATTATTGTGCCATTGGATAAAAAAATGTTCTAACTCCACTTGAACTGTTTGGTTGTTGGTAGTTGTTTTTTGTTTGTTTTGTTTTGTTGTTGAGAAAATTGAGTTCGATTTTCTCTTTCTTCTTTGATTTCAATCGTAGGTTCGTAAGAGAAACGACACGAAACAATAACAGCTTAACTTTAAGGTTTTGTACGCACTCATTAGGTAATCCCCACTTTCCAGCGGAAAATGGAATTAGACACTCTTTAATTCACAGGTGCAATTCACATGTGTTTTATAGAAATTTATTCTGTTTCAATGGAGAGCCGTTGACTTGAATACAGATGTCAAAACATTATAATCAACACACAAACTAATACATCAGATCTGTTTCAAAATAACCTATATTTTACTGTGATGCTGCACAGATTTGCACTTGTATATAATTCGTCATAGCACTGCTGTTTAAGACGAATGGCAGATATCTTCTTGTCATCAACTCCATTAATTATTAAATTCATCGCCTTTATTTGTGGCCAAATTAAGTACAGGAATACATAAATAATAAATATGCCCCCTCCCCCTTAAAGGTGTCTATCTGCAAGTAAATAATTTGTTTAAAAAATTAACATGGTTTTCGAAAAACAAATAAACAAACAAAAGACAAAAGTTGCTACAAATCAAAGCAGCACTAAGATTTTGAAATACATTTTTGTTTCTTTCAGTGAGCGAAATAAATTTCTTTGTTTCTTCTTTTAAGAAATCCATTGACGAACATGTTGTAGGATATTACTCTCAATTTTCACTTAGAAAAACCGCAAAGTTCTCAGATTTATCCTATTGCAAAGCTTAAGATCTTGCTCTAATTTATCATATCGCGAAATGCTACACGCGTATACCGGCATGAATCTAATTTACCACAAAGCAAAACTATAGATATTAATATTATTCTAATTTATCATACAGCAAAAAATGAAATTCTGTTCTCAACGAATTTTCATAGATTTTCAATCACAGTTATCGTCTTATGTGTGACATTCTGTGCGGTCTTGTCACGACCTGCAGGTCTATACACATCCAGAATGTACGAGCGTGTAAGACAGAATCAGCTTACGGGCCTCAGGGGATAAAAATCTATATGGCTTACAAGGAGAAAACACAGCGAACGAGGAAAAAAAGGTAATGGTAAAAAGATAATACATAAAAATATCACTAACATTGTGACAGGGGTCAAACTGTTAAAAACAGGAATGTTTTCCCCAAACGAAACAATATCTAAGTAAAAAAAAACAAACAAACAAGCAAAAATAAAAGTACAACTGGAGCAAATGGATTAAGAAACTTCATCTGATAATTTAATTCTGTTATCAAGCTGGGAAATAACAATACCTCGATATTCATTAATAAATGCAAGTTTTCAGACTCTGGTATAGCTGACAAATAAAATAATAAATTCAAGAAACGCTGAGACAAATACACTTTATCTGAAAATTTGATAAAAAATAAAGAAATTAAACAGATAAATAATTACATAAATGAATAAATAAAACATAAAATAGATAAATAATAATTAAATAAATAAATACTCTTTTGCTTATTTGGAACGGTGATTTCTTACCAGTGAATATTTTGGATAACAACATAGAAAAAATCTGGCCATGAACACATACGTATCCTGCAAGAAAACATATGCAAGCTGGCATCGGAAAGACATGATTCATGCTCAGAGACGTTTTTCTTTTTTTGTTGTCGCTTTTTTTTTTTTTTTTTAGATCTGTTGGTTTGACATGGCAGGGTTTAACTATACAAACACTGGCTCCCTACTATAAGTGGAGATACTGGGAAAATAGAACTAAAACTGCAAGAAAATAGTGTCCAGAATCGGATGTTGCAATTTATGAAAGCTCACACAAATGTACAATGTCTGAAGAGTCTTTTAACGGAATATCCTTGACTCGGTAAGAACAATCAGGAGTCAAATGTTCAAAATGTCTACCTAAAGCTAAAACGGGTTTTTAGCAGAATATTCTAGATGAAAGTCGTAATTTCTGAAAACTCAGTCAATTATCAAAAGTTCAATTTCTGCACAGTTAGAGCAGTTTTCTGACAGAATACTCTGGACCAGTGTCGCAATTTCTGAAAGCTCATTCGACAATCAAATGTTCAAAGTTTCTATGTTGCTAGGAGAAGCTGAATAAATACTAACTTGAGGTGGATGTGATGTGACTACTGGTGGAATGTGGCGCCTGGCTTGAAAGATTTGAGGCCCAGTGAAAGGATGCTGGAGATTTAGTAACTTGTTTCGTGACCCCGGAATCCGGAACTACGTCAGCGTTGGCACTGGGCTGACGCGTCACGATCGGATTCCGAGAATTACCTGTAGAGATAGGTGAGAACCACACGACTGGTCGGTAAGTCGATGCTAACATTTCTGCCGGTAGGTTGTAGACGTGATCATTAATGGTGTTGCTTGAAGTTCTTGGTGCAGAATTGACGTCACTGTTCTGAAGTAAACCTCTGACGTATGTGTCTGAATTGGACCCCGGAATAATCGGAAACCCCAAATTGGTGAGTCTGTAAGGGGCAGCAGATGGGTGGTATGAAGCCGAGACAGCGTTTGAACCATCTACTTCCCCAGCAGAACTGGACCCCAGATCAGGTCGTCCGGCGAAGACAGCCCCCGGCCACGAAGCCAGCACTGGATCTGAGACGTACTGGTCACTCGGAACGGAGCGTTTTCCTGACCATGCGTGAAATGCCGGACGCTTGAAGATGTTGGGCGCAACAGCTTTGTCTTGAACAGGCTGCCCAAGCAAACTGTTTCTTTTCCCCGCCCACGAATGAAAACCTGGCCGTTTTGCAGTGTCACCTGCCACATAGACAGCTCCACGGTGATCTCCCAGGAACATGTCGTTTCTCTTGCCTCCCCAAGAATGGAAACCTAACCTTGCCCTTTTCTCAGTGTCCTCATCCGCTGCACCAACACTCCTTTTTCCTCCCCAGGAATGAAATCCTTGTCGTGCTCTCTTGTCCTCACTATCAAAACTATCTCTTTTTCCTCCCCAAGAATGAAATCCTAATTTCCCTCTTTTAGAGTTACCTATCTCCATGTCTTGGAGGTTATCATCTCTCTTCCCACCCCAAGAATGAAAGCCTTGCCTTGCTCGCTTATCGCTATTCTCATCACCGTCCCTTTTTCCTCCCCATGAATGAAAACCTTGACGAGCTCTTTTCCCTTCATTTTCGTCAATAATGTTGTCCATCTGCACGTCCCTTTTCCCTCCCCATGAATGAAAACCTTGTCTTGTTCTTTTATCGTTTATTTGACCCAAATCTTCGTTGTCACCCCTTTTTCCTCCCCAAGAGTGAAAGCCCAGCCTTCCTCTTTTATCTTCCAAATCATCACTCCTCTTCCCTCCCCAAGAATGAAAACCTAATCTAGCTCTCTTCTCTTCTATATCATCTAAACTGTTATCAATGCTGCCATCTCGTTTTCCTCCCCATGAATGGAAGCCTAACTTGGCTCGTTTGTCATCGTCAAGCATTTCACTGAAATCATCATCTCTTTTTCCTCCCCAAGAGTGAAATCCTTGCCGGGATCTCTTATCGTCGCCTTCATCGATCTCATTACTCTCACTCCGTTTCCCTCCCCAAGAGTGAAAGCCCTGCCTTCTTCTTTTCTCCTCTATTCCATCTACATCAACACCAGTGCTTCTCTTGCCTCCCCAAGAATGAAAGCCGAGTCGATTTCTTTTCTCGGCACTGTTATCTACCGTGTCTTCAATATTTTCACCGCGTTTCCCACCCCAAGAATGAAAACCAAGTTTTCCCCTTTTCTCCAGAAAATTCTCCTCTCCGACGGGATCGCCACTTCTCTTCCCGCCCCAGGAATGGAATCCTAACCTATCTCTTTTGTCATTATCTATAACATTATCGACACTTCTTTTCTCACCCCACGAGTGAAAACCAAGTTTACCTCTCTTGATTTCAGCGCTATCTACAAAAACATCATCGCCTCTCTTTCCCGCCCATGCATGAAAACCCATCCTAGCCCTTTTGTCAGCAAGTTCATCTACGCCTACATCTATAATGTCGTTTCTCTTCCCTCCCCATGAGTGAAAACCAAGCCGTTCTCTTTTTTCCTCATCTATCATATTACCATTACCATCTCTTTTCCCTCCCCAAGAATGAAATCCCAATCGGCCTCTTTTATCTACGTTTTCATCTATGGTGTCCTCTAGGATTTCACTTCTCTTTCCTCCCCAGGAATGAAATCCAAGTTTGCTTCGTTTTTCCTCCTCGTCTCCACTTCTCTTTCCACCCCATGAGTGGAAACCCATTTTTGCTCTTTTATCATTGTTTTCATCCACGACATCACCATCCCGCTTCCCTCCCCACGAACTGAAGCCGAGCTGTCTTCGTTTTTCTTCATCTAAAATGATGCCGTCGTTTCTTTTTCCTCCCCAAGAGTGAAACCCAAGCCTGCCTCTCTTATTGTCCCTGAGTTCGCTTCGTTTTCCGCCCCAAGCATTGAATCCCTCCCTCTCCCTCTTCTCTTCCACATCATCCTCGATCACTCCCATACCCCTCTTCCCTCCCCAAGCATGAAATCCCTCCCTCTCCCGTTTCTCTTCCACATTATCAGCGATCCCTTGCCCGCCTCTTTTTCCGCCCCAAGAATGGAATCCCGTCCTAGCTCTTTTCTCATCGCTGCCATCGTCAACATTACCCCAGTTTTCGGCCCTCTTCCCACCCCAGGAATGGAAACCTAATTTCCCTCTCTTTTCAAGAACCTCATTGTCCATCAACTGAGGAATCATTTGAGGAACCGATCTCTCACCCCTCTTTCCTCCCCACGAATGAAAACCATTACGTTCTCTTTTCTCTGTTTCACCGTGTCCATCATAGAAATTTTGACCACTGGCGTCCATATCACCCGGCAGCATGGCAGGTTTGGCCACATCAAAATTACTGTCTCTCTTGCCGCCCCAAGAATGAAATGACATTGGTCTCTTGGAAACTCGGTCAAGGCCGGGCGTCTCGGCCCAGATGCGAAAGACTGGTCGTGGAGATGTTTCGACCTTGACGTACGAGTCGGTCACGTCCTTGACTGTTCCAAGTGGCCTCTGGATATCCGATGACTCCAGAAATATCCCGTCTTTGTTTTCATTGTCGCTGTGCAAGTTTTGCTTTAACTCATTGTCTGCCGAACGTTCGTTGAGCGATTTAGCTACTGGTTCAGACACAGTATCCACCTTGTTATCTGGAAATTCCCGAAAGTCACTGTGTTCCGCATCTACAGGACTCACTGTCCGAAAGTTTGATTTGTAATCGGGATGTTGGTTATTTGAACTGATCATTTCATGCCCAGTTTTGTCAGAGTGTACTGAAGATGGTGTTTGAAAGTCTGTTACATACACAGTTTCATCAGCTTCGCGATTGTTTGCTTGCTGCACTGATGAGTGGCCAGTATTGACGTCAGCTTCTCTCTTTCGACGCGATAGCTCAGGATCGTGAAAAGCGGGCGCAGATCTCTTGCCACCCCAAGAATGAAACGCTGGTCTTTTAGAAGCAAATTGCGGATTTGGGTTATGATTGCGCTTCCCACTCCAGGAATGGAAAGCTGGCCGTTTCATGTGGTGTCCGTAGTATGAAGGTCTGGGTCGTGCCACCGGTTTACTGTAAACTGTTGGTATCTCAACTGCCGGAGCAATGTTTGTTTCAGGTTTACTGCTGATCAAATTATCGTACAAACTTCTAAGTGCAAACAGAACTGTTTCCCTCCCGCGTCGAGAAACGAGAAGTTTTTTGACAGGTTTGCCACTGTAGTCAATCCCTCCGAGAGTACTTGCAAGTGAATAGATGAATGGATCTGAACTTTCTGAAGCATCGTCGTTGTCAGATTGCGAAATCTCATTTTCTCCATTCTCTGTCACGCCTGATTCCATGATGTTTGGGTTACGATGAGGAGGCATATTACCTGTAGGACTACCAATGTTATATAACTCACCGCCAGGGGATGAAGAGGGCCAGGGATCTCCAAACATTCCATCGTTATCCCCAGCTGCAAAATCTTTCACATACCCTGTTCCTGTGCTGTCTTCCATAGAGTCAGTGTCCAAATCAGGCAAAAGCTTTCTGGGAAAATCCCCTGATCGTTTCCCCGCCCACGAGTGAAATGCTCGTCGTTTTTCCATTTCATCATTGATTGTATACAGATGGCCGTCATCATTTGCGTCGTCGAAAAATGTGCCAGTTTGATCTTCGCCGGGATTTATCCCCGACCGTTTCCTTCCGCTCCAGGAATGAAACCAGGGCCGCTTGTTTGACATCCGTCCGGTGTTTGCCGAGCGTTTTCTGCCACCCCATGAATGAAAACCCCGACGTTTTGTATCTGAATGTATGGTATCCAAACCTCTGGAGGGCTGAATGATATCGTCACCATGGCCTTCAGTCTGAGTCAGCTGTGCTTCTAATTTAGCGATTGTTTCATCAATATTGTCCATGCTCCGGTCAGTCTTAGCCCAATCTGGATACCCATTCCCCTCATGTTGGCCACTTTGGTCAATTGGAACTGCGAGCGGGAGAGATCCATAAAAAATGCCGCGACCTTTCCGAAATCCATCCAGAACATTCTCTTTGAAATTTTCAGCGTCATCAAAGTTTTGACCGGAATCGAAATGGCCATAAGCAAAATGATTTGGAGAACTAAAACGTTGTGGAATAAACTGATAAACTTTGTCGTGATGACTTGGGTCATTTTCAACTTCTGTACAGGCCGCTGTAGGGATTTCGTTGAATAGAACACACACAACTGTTAGTATAATTTCCATCCGAGGAAACATAACAGAATTTCTCCTGAATGTTATATGATGCTTTGGCACTGAAATCTCATTCTCGGTCACCATTTTTTCTGGGTCTTATTTTCTTTACAACAACTAGTTCTTTGCATACGGAACAATCTAAACTGTCGCTGGAAATATCAGTTTATGAAGAAATTCGGTCCAAACAAAAATATAACACTGATCTATTTATTTAAACTCAAGAATATGATTTTTTACGGGCGATGATAGACTGTTTTGCACAATTCACTCTTGCACCAAAGGAAAAGTTCAGAAACCAAAGCATAGAACAAGTGCCCGCCTAGGAACGTAAAACCTTTGTCTACGTAACGAAAGGAAAGTCTAGCGTGTTCCCCTGCCCAGACTAGTGAGGGACTCGTGAGTGAGCAGTCCCCTTCAGACACACACAGCCACTGATTGGGCGCTGGCGAGCAGGGGAGGATTAAATAGCGAATGAATGCGCCCGCGCTCATCGACACCCACCTGCTATGACGTCACTGACTCCCCCAACATCCCCACCCCTTCCCAGCACTTCACAGAGCCGTAATAATGATATAGTGCAGGCATAGTGTTTTCCTAGTAAGATAGCTAAGCATTACAACCTACACACACACACACGAGAGAGAGAGAGAGAGAGAGAGAGAGAGAGAGAGAGAGAGGTAGTCATAGTTCAGAAGCTTTTTTTGAGGGCGTGTGAGTTTTCCAAGAAAAAGGGTACACAAAAGTTTAAAGAACAACAAAACTTAGAGCGCAAGAACTAACTGAAGAGTGTGTGCTCAGCCTCTGTGCCAAAAATCAAATCTTTGACAGCTGTCACCTTCCTAGCCACCCAGTCTCATGGTCACGTAACATTCATTATGCATTTAAGGTCCTGAGACACAGAATGCTCTGCAAGGACCCTATGGGCCCACCACACTGAATCAAGTCTGCCGTGCCTCAATTATAATCTGGATGTGGACTATGGAGTTAAAAGGGGCCTCGCGCACTAGTGATTGCGAAAGAAACTGTTTGTCCCGCTGGCAGATAAGATAAGATAAGATAAGATAAGATAAGATAAGATAAATTTTATTCGTCCTTGTACAAGGAAATTTGTTTTGATCATTGAATACATAACAATACAGTTACAGAAGCAGAAAGTATGATACATAGCGCGCACACACACATATATACACACACACTGACAAATTAAGTAAATTAACAAAATTAACAGTGCACACAATATGCTTCCCTAACTAAAACACATTGACCTGACACGCAGGACATAATTCAACTGTGCACAGATTACGATCAAGATGACGACATTATTGTAACATCCTAGTTGATGATGGAATAAACGATTTAAAGTAGCGCTCAGTTTTAGTTTTCTTTGACAACAGCCTTAAACTTCTTACAGATCTTATATATTCCTTGTTCAGGGGATGTTGGGGGTCATTTATAATGATATTAGCTTTTTTAATACAAGCACCAGTGTACAGCTCATCAAAATATGGCAGATCACAGATACAAATTTTGGATGCTTTTTTAATTAAATTATTGATCTTATTTTTATCTTTTTGTAAGATGTTTCCTCCCCAACAGACAACTCCATACATCAAAACGCTCTGAATAGCCATGGTGTAAAATATTTTCAGAATGCTTTTGCTAACTTTTAAAAAAGGAAGAGTCAAAGGAAGTTCAAATTTGAGTCAAAAGAAACGCAGAACAGACTTGACACACTGCCCAATGGCGCCAAGTCTAGATAGCGTATGGATACAGAACATAGACAATATAATACCGTGGGCTATATATAGCACGGCTTAAAAAAAAGCAACAACACAAAATAACTCAAATGAATAAAACTACGTGGTGCAAAGGAAATCAAGGGAAAACCACATTTTAACTTTATTTGTGTGTGTGTGTGTGTGGATATCTCGCGGTGATGTTGCAGTCAGGGACGCCGTGGGCGGCTGTCCTGAGACGCAGAGAGAGGGGACGCAAACGTTCCTTTTTTCCTTTTCTTATTGTGCCTTGAGTCATGCTTGCAATGCAGAAATTCATGCAAAATTTAATGCCCCCGCAATTCCACTGGATATTCCCAGGTCTATGTGCAAAATATTGTAGAGTCACAATACGTATATCTTCTTTTTTTTTTTCTTCTGAGCTGTCTCTTGTACTCATGGGATATCCATGGGGGTGTAGGGATCTGGAGTGTTTTAGGGACGCAGCTTTGAGTTTGAGTTTGGGTTACAGCACGTCGGCACGATAGCGGCCACTTTGCTCCTGTCACGGTCTATTTAGGTACTTTATTTATGTTTGGTACTCAGAGCTTGAGCAATCTAAATCTCACAAATAGAATTAAATAGTTTCTTGTAAATTTTATTACATTGGTAAAATTCTTCAAAGTTGTTTTGTACAGATCTGAAAAGAATTTTTGTAAATGTGTATAAAAGTTTTTGAATCAAGTTGTAGATTTCGGTCTCTTTCAGGAAGGACAATGCGTTCTGTGAGTCCACGACAGAAAATAATTCCTTCATGGATCCGCATGCATCGTGCCTTCTTCGGAAATGCATGAAATCTACACTGGTAGGCATGTGTGGTGTACTGTAAGCGTATCCTTGATGTCATCTTTCCATTGGTCTGCGTGGTCGGCCTCTGAGTTTTCTGCCATCGCATCTCAATGTGTATGCTCTTTGATGTGGTATATTTGGTAGCATTCTCATGATGTATCTGAACCATTTCACTCGCTAATTCTGCACAAATCCAACCACTGGAAGACCTTGTTTTTGTGGTTTTGGATAGGCCTATGCCTCAACCAGTTTAAGGATTTCAAATCTAGAACCTGTCAGGAAAACTGCGTCATTTAGCGCCGATCTCAGCCACAAATTGCCATTAGTCATCTAGACAGGCGAATTAGATGAGAGGAAGCAAAACAACAACAACAACAACAAAACACTGATTAAATGTAGCAAATGCAAACTGAAGTGGACAGTACGATCACATTTATTTAATTTATTTATGTATTTATTTAGATTTATTTATTTATTTATTTACTAGTTACTGTCAGGCTGTACAAAATGGCAAAAGACAAATGGCAACACTCCAAATCGAAAGGAAAAAGAAAACTACATTCAAGGACATGTTACAGCAAACCACAGTGCAAAGAGAGCTGTGTGTTCTGTGTTTAGACGAATCCGTGTGCGATTGTCCAGATTTTTGTTTTGTTTTTGTTGAGACCGATGTTGAATATTATGGATGTCATTTTGGGTGTTGGGTTAGGGAACTTACAAAAGATGAGGGATGAAAGAGTCAGGGATAGAAATAAAGGGCAAAAGATGGACGTAGTTTGGTTTTCACTGAAAACAGCAATATTGATATATGAAGTTGAGCAGCCGACCTGTTTTAATCGTAGAACTAGTCAAGCTAATCCTAATAGGCATACATGTCTATACAGCTGATAAAAGACAACGGCGGATGCAAAAGTGCACGCTGGATGAAAACTGTGAATCAAACAAGTTACCAAACAAAATAAATACTCTCCGACCAATTATAGCAATGAAGTGTTCAAAAGGCACAACTTCAGACCTAAAAAACAAAACAAAAAAAAAAACCAACTGCACACAACGTTTGACTGTTGTGGCTTGTGCGTACGTATCTCACGTGTTTTGCCTTAGGGGTATGTATTTTAAAACCTTTTGTGACCCCAGAGCTAAAGAGCCCCCCCCCCCAACCCCTTCCCACGAAATAGCCTTAAAGGCAGCCTTAGTTAATTATTCTTTTAGATTTTCTTTTTGTTTTCCTCCTTTTTTTTTTTTTGAAGGGGCAGTGTTAGGGATTCCATAAGATTTCGGGGTGAGGATACGGACGGGGCTAGGGATAATTACTTATACGTCCGCGCCCCTAGCGCAGACCGCTTGGGGTACGTACGTAGGCCTACAAGTAACAACGACCAAAAATTTACTTTGTTTAGGTGCAAAGAAGACTGGGTAGGATCAGTCAGAAAAAATTAATAATTACATTTTATATGTAAAGACTAGTAAGAAAACCCTGTTCATTTGAACCGGTTTTCAAAGGTTAAGTGCTGTAAAAAAAAAAAAAAATGGACTTAAGAAAGCAGAGCAGAATACAAAGATAATCATTCCAATATTAACATGTACAAGACAAGTTTCAGTATGCACCGACAATTTCGTTCATTGAACTCACATGTCGCGGAGTCCCGTCCGTAACATGTTGCCTAATCTCTCTGGCTAACACTAAGAGTTCAATTACTTGTGCATTTTGCGGATTATGCCCCAATCGGGCCTGATTATATGCTTTTATAGTAGTCCTTTTGGTCCTTAATCATATCTGACTTTTTCCGTGCCCAATTTCAGAAAAAATTGTTCAATAGTTTTCGAGCATGTTTGTAACAAAAGGGTTTTCTCGTATTTTTATACAATAGATTTATTATTAATTAATTACTAATATTTATTCACTTATTTATTTATTATTTCGGTTGCATTCAGTGCCAATATATTTGTACTTCTGATGAAAAGTGTTTTTTGTTTTTCTGTTTTCCGTGTGAACTTTCCGTGTCTAGTGGTTTGTATGTGAGATTTTCTCGCTGAATTTAGAAAAGGCTGTTGAACATAAGTACGTACGCACCTCAAGCGTTTTGCGCTAGGGGGCGCGCACATATACGTACTATCCCTAATCCTGTCCTTATCCTCAACCCTAAATATTATCGTATCCCTAACCCTGCCACCTCTGCTTTCAAACAAACACAAAAAAAAAAGCAGGAAAACAAAGAGAAAATCTGAAATAATAATTAAATCATAATTAATTAAGACGGCTGTCATAAGTATTTCGGGAGGAGCTCTCTAGCTCTGGAGACAGACACAAAAGGCTTTAAAATACGCACCACTAGCGCGAAAAAACTTTTGGGATGTACGTTCTTTCGGAAATGTCTCCGCCTTGTCACTCGGTACACTGTTGATCGGTTGAGAACCAGCGTTGTTGTCCGGGGTTAACCGGGTTTTCCAATCTTAACCACTTAGTAGGCAGTTTATTGGCTGTCCATTTCCTAGTTAGCCAGCCGCCACCCTCCCCTCCCATTTACATAGTCGTTTCGATTTGCTCCGTTTCTCCAATAGCATCAAACCTTTCCGATCGTGTCACCGCAACAGAAAATTCTGTTCCGCAAAACAAATGAATCCAATATCATTGCGCGGTAGTCCTTCATTGTCCGGGCTGTGGTATTTATTTATATGTCAGGAGGGCCTGACGAATCGACCCGTCCTTTTTCCACTGTCTTTGGTAACTGCTAAAGGGATGGTGCTATGGTGGACAGACAGGATAGGCTTGTGTCCTTCTACTGAAGTAGTAGGATTGGTGTTGCGATGGGTTCTCACACTGTAGGGATGATGGGGGCAGATGGATGTACAGAAGGGTAGATTTAAAAGAGATAGAAAGACAGACAGACAGACAGGTAGATAGATAGATAGATAGATAGATAGATAGACAGACAGACAGACAGACAGACAGACAGATAGATAGATAGATAGATAGATAGATAGATAGATAGATAGATAGATAGATAGAGAAGATAGATAGATAGATAGATAGATAGATAGATAGATAGATAGATAGATAGATAGATAGATAGATACCGAATATCTGTGTCCACCTGTGTCTTGGCCAAACTGCTGATAACGCCATTTCTAAAGTAAATACAAAGCTTGGTCCATCTTCAAAACTTGTTTAGGTATGTGGGAGACAGGGAACAGAGAGAACTCTTTCAAGAACTTACGAGGATTTCGGGTATCTTCGGGTTTCCACCAAATATACAGTGACCTATTTCACATTATAACGACATCTACGTCATGTTCATGAAGAGGTGGCCAATCCGGCATTTACCAAGTCCAGTGTAATCCGGTTTGAGCACTTGTTATCTGGCCACTCAGCCTCTTGGAATTTGTCTGGATCCAACAATGACCTGATCCTCCAATGAAACCAACAAACCCCCGGCACACGTGACTGATCATGCGATTTGTCCTCATGTGTTCCATCATGTGACTGGCTCTATATTTACACACAGGTGTCAGATGACGTCTCTGCTCAACCTTCTTGGAGTTCCCATTTGGCGCACTAAAAGAGGTGGGTTTTTTGTTTTTTTGGTGTGTTTTGAGGGGGGGGGGGCAGGATAAGGAAAAACCGAATTCAGTTTGGTGATCGGACTTTTTAAACTAGATCTAGACCTGACGCGGCTGTAATCAAAGATTGTGGTGGCTTTTTCTGTGATAGGCGTTTTGCCGCTGGTATTGCTGGCGGTGGCAATGCCATCTCTTTAAATGTCAGCAAAGTTGCAAAATGTACGCCGAGAACTCGGAGATAACATCACAGAACTTAGAAACATGCAGTTTTCACTTAAATTCATTTTAAAAAGTATGGTTTACGATTGAAGATGGAATTTTGAGTACAAATTATTCATTTTATCTCGACCTCAGTTTATTCTTTAGCGGAACTCCACTTTTTGCACAACTGACAAATTTGAGGTTAAACGTTGGCGGCTTTAGTATTATGATAAGGAGTTAGAATAAATTGGAGTTGTGAAATAGCTTGATAAATGCCACAACACATTTCAAACAAGTGTCAAAATGTGCAAGGGTTATACCTCTTAAGCATGGTAAAAGATCTCCAGTTTTTCAGAAAATAGAGATGAATAAATAGATTACACATTTATCATTTGGCTAGCTCATAGATAGTAATATCTGGTGGAAACTATACTTAAACCTTAAAGTATTATTTAAATTAAGGAAGTGCATAGGTTGGGAAGATATCCCCCACCTATACACTTTGCATAGGTAGGGAAGACATCCCCTGATTATTCACTTTGCATAGGTAAAGAAGATATCCCGTGCCTATGCAATCCCTATGTGCAAAGTGCATGCAGAGAAGATATTTTTTGATTATCCACTTAACTTAGGCAAGGAAAATATTTTTGTCTTTGCATACTTTTTAGGTCGGGAAGATATTTCTTGTGTAATAAGTCTACTTTGCTTAGGCAGGGAAGATAGTCCTTTCTTTCTGTGCTTTGCCTGCTCTGTTTGCGATAGCTATGAAACATCATAATTCTAGGTAATGATCATGACTTGTATCACACTCATTATCCGGCGGTAAGAAGGCAAAACAGCGATATCCCCATTACGACCCATTGGCGACAACAAACCTAACCTACCTCGGTCAAAATATGGCAAAAAGAAAAAGCTGTAAGAAGAAAGGCGACCCCATAGATTTTCTGTTGTTCTTAATGCTTCTTCAATTTATGTTCATGTATGAGGGGACAATGAATCTGACAGGCTTTAATTTTAAGCCCATGGAGCCAGAATGTAATTACATGTATTATTGTAATTGAGCATGGCACCTATGAAAAGTCCAGAGTGGATCTATTGGGAAAGGAGCAAGGGGAACTAGCTGTTTCCTGCCCACTTAGGAAAACATACAGTAAAGCACACCTACACGAAGCATACACCGGTATTTAATTTATTGAGGCACTTATAGGTCAAGCATTCCAGGGAATTTCCCAGCCAGCACCCCTACGTCAGTCCGTCGTATTTGTGTAAGATATCCCCGTAGTGTAGGTAGGAGTATCAACTTTAGACCAATCACAATTCCACACGCTTAGCGATGACGTAGTACACTATCTTCCCTACCTATGCAAAGTGCATGGGGGGGGGGGGGGAATATTTTCCCTGCCTATGCACTTCCTTAAATTAATTACGTCCATAAAATTTTAAAATTCCATTGAGAATTTCTGAAATTTTGTGAGGCCGCTGTGGGTTTTGAAACTATAGCATATTTTGGCTTATGTCTAAATCAGCTCCTGAAACTTGCAATTTTCCACATGTTTAAATTTCCAGTACCTGAACTAGCGGCAGAGCATTGCATGAAGTCTACACACAGTTTTGGTGACGTAAAGGACACATTCCAACTGAATGGTTGGCGGTAACTGCGCTACGCAATATCGTAATGGCCCACGGACAATCCCAAATGTTTCCCTTGCGTAATTTTGGCGGTTTCATTTCTCAGTTTCACACCCACCAAACACCTTGGCTGAATAGCCCCCACCAGTAAAACTGTCACTGGTTCAGGTAACAATAACCAAAAGGTAATCATTCGCGAACTTTCGCTGGTGGAGGGAGACTGAGTTACGGCTGACTGGCTGATGTATGAATAACAATGGCACTTGGGGTGTGCAGGGGTTTCTGTGTTTGTGGAGTCTGGCATGATTCTCACAGCTAAAATGTATTGTCCTGGACAGCTAATGTCGAGTGCATTACGTTACATAATTGTAGCACCCACAGGTCGTCCCCTTAGACTGACAAGGTTCTATCTCCAGTTTTTGGTTGAAATGAGTTACACACTACACATTACACACTACTTCTACACCCCTTCTCCATTGTGTGTCAAAGTACCAAGCAGGTTCGGTGTGTAATTTGTAAGTATGACTAGAAAGAAAAAAAATCTTTGCACTACAAGCTATGAGCACATGAAACTTCAATTCTCGATTTCTCAAAAGTTGATGGAAGGGATTTAGAACCTTGTCATTCTAAGGCAATGAGGTATCTGCAGGTAGGTGTCATCTTTGAACATTTATCTATTAACTAGCTGAGGTCCCCGGCCCTGCCCGGGATAAATCGGTTTGAATATTGGTTTCAGTTCTGGGTGGTTATTATGGACCTGCTTCGTCTGGCCTGTTCCTATTTGTTTATTTTATTTTTGTTTGTTTGTTTTTAAATAAGTCTTACTGCTCTGCCTTTGTGAGTTGACACCCTGCGCATCCCGTACAACAGCACGATTTGCGCACGGGTTAGTGTGTTTGATAGTGAACACATCGCAAGAGGTGATAACGAAACCTTAAAAAATGGCGAACCATGACTCGAAATAGATCTAAATGATGGGGAAACAATAAATTTCCAATAAAAAAAACTACACCGATTTGAGACTTCTATTAAAAACGGTGCACCCTTACATTCATTCTGATGCACCATATAAAATTTGAAGTCTGGGTGTTGAGTGGTTCAGAAGCCTTTTGCAACGAAAAATCTCAAATCCACAAATATAATATAAGTATAGATAAGTGTTTATTTGTCCGTCGGCCCGTCTGTCTTTGTGTATGTCTGTCTAATTTACAAAGAAAACGGCCTATTGTGACAAACTGACTCAAAGAAAGGCCATTCTCCTACACTTTTGTATTTTGTAGTTTGATCATATCTTAAATCCCATTTAGGAAATTTGCTTTAGTATCATTGCAGCTCAGTTACAACTGGAGCAGACACGAGATCGCCACAGTGCAGCGCGCGTTTTTTTGTCTTTTTTTGAAGGGGGGTGGTAGGGATAAATTTTATTTTATTTTTTTTTGTTAGTTTGGAGAAAGCACGTCCATGCGATAGCGGTCACATTGTTCCAGGAAAAGGTAAGACAATAGACTGACTGTGAAAGGATGACGGGACAGCAGCAGGTAGGTCTTCTACACAATCATACAGTTTTAGAAAATGACCTGTCTTTTAAGAAGAGAGATCACAGGCAGAGACCAGAAGTGTGTTGCTACCAGCATCCAACACTGTCATCATCATCATCATCATCATTGTCATAGACAACATCAGCAGCTGCAGCAAAAAGGGAGGCGTGGAACGCACAGAAAATATCCTTTTTAAGGATGTGTGTGTGTGTGTGTGTGAGGATTGGGGGGTTAGGTGTTTAACCCTTTGAATACTGTCACAGTGGAAGCTAGATTTTCCCAAGTCCGGTTTATATTAAGATTCACGTATTTCAGTTATTTTCAACGGTAAATATGAATCTTAACCAGGCTATTGATCTATATTTAAAAGCCAGTAATGGAGGAACAAAACCTGTAATTAATGCCGCAGTAAAGAGTTAACAGCAGTGTTGTTTCAGTACTGAAAGGGTTAAGATGCATGCAGACAAAAAGGAGTGCTTCCTTTGTGTGTACGTGTGTATGTGTGTGGGTGGCGGGGGTTTGGTCGTGAGTGTGTGTATACATATATGTGTGGAGGAAACATGTACGGGTCAGTGTTTCCTTGCATTTGAAAAAAAAAATATTCAAATATTTTGACATCACGACCAAAAGAATGGGTAAATTTGGAAAGATCTGACATAAATATCGTTAAAAAAAAAGAAGAAAAAGAATTGAACCTTTGTGTGTGTGTGTGTGGGGGGGGGGGGCAGGGAACTTCTCCACTGGATGAGAACCCCTGCCAAATAATATAATAATGATAATTATAATGGATGCCACAAATATCACCATAAATTGTAATACTGTGAAAATAGACACTCTGGATTGTATTATTGCTAATAATATTATCATATTGTTATGCCATTATTATTATTATTATTATTATTATTATTATTATGATCACTTACCCTAACCCAAACCTTCACACTGTTTAGTGAACATAAACAATCCCAATTACAATCATAATGATTTATCAATAACCCAGTCAGAGATTTATCCCGAGCCAAGTCCAGTACTCTAGCTGGTGATCTGCGAAAATGAAAGCATGTAAATGCTTGTCAGGGGCTGCACTATGGAGACCTGCAATGCACTACTTAATCCATGCTATAATTAGTTAAAAGCAGAATCCTCCGTCAGCTCAACACCCAGCGCAGTTGCATGTGAGGCTGTTTCATCTAATGACGAACAGTTAAAAAAGCAGGAACTACAGAGAGTTAATCCGAGTTAATCAATGAGATTCTACTGGGCAGAAACGACTCACCCTCAGGCCAAGATTAAGCGTCATTTCCAGATAGAGATTTTTGCCTTGTTCTAAAATTCTGAAATTTGCAAAATATTCAAGAACTCATTTCCAGATAGAGATTTTTGCCTTGTTCTAAAATTCTGAAATTTGCAAAATATTGATGTGAAACAGTCATATCAATGTCAACTGAATTAGTAAATAAATAAATTAGAAAAATATAAATAATGAATAAATAAATAATAATTATAATAAGTAAAGAAATGAACAGGCAAAAAAGTAAATAAATAAGTAAATAAATAAATAAACAACTTAATAAATAAATGATATGAAAACAACAGCAACAGCGATAAGGATTATAAATTCTGAATCTCTCATTTCACGGTAAATACTTATCTACTGGGTCTTAATGTCTTGTCAGTCAAACAGTGATGGGACTAGGGGTGGGGGGGGGGGCGAGGGAACTGTGCTTAGGACATCATCTGGCCTTCATCCGTCCCGACTAACTCTCAACAGAATGAAGCTATTAGAGTGTCATCATAGTGAGTCGGAGACTCAACAAAGGGGGCTCTTGATCTACCAGTATTACCTTACCTTTTTTGTTTTTTAAAAAGCGTTCGATTATTCAATAATTCGTGTCTGGTGAAAGTTACAGTTAGGCAGCATCTGCTGGACTCTTTAAGCAGGCTATTGCATACTGACATTATCTCACGAGTTTAATTGTGGTATTAAGTTCGATGGGTCCTTGGTGCACGCTAAACACCCTGAAATGCATGAGAGCAGACAGATTTGGAAAGGTTAGGAGTACATTGTAGTTAGCTCTAGTGAAAGACGGATAGGAGAGAACTTAGATCAGAGGTTCCCAGTGTAGGGTAAGTCTTGCACCAGGGGGTAAATTCTCTGATTTCTGGATTTGCACACATTTTTTTTTTTTTAATGAAGAAAACAAAAAGAAAAAAACAACAACAAAACAAATTTGATATTGAGAGGATAATTTGAATTAGGCCCTATTTTGTGAAACAACAACAACAACAACAAAACTTTTCTGCCGTTTTGGACTTAACGGTCTGTGTGTCAAAAACATGTTTTTTTTCTTTCTGAGATTTTGGAGTTTACGATCTGTATTTTAAAAACATTTTTTTGTCTTTCTGCGGTTTTGGACTTAACTATCTATATTTTTTTTTCTTTCTGCTGTTTTGATCTTAACGATCTGTATTTTAAAAGCACATTTTCTTCTTTCTACCTCTTTGGATTTAACTATCTGTTTTTTAATTCTTTTTCTTTCTGCCGTTTTGGACTTGCCGATCTGAATTTTAAAAACATTTTTTGTTTGTTTGTATGTCTTTCTGCCGTTTTGGACTTACCCGCTTACCGAACTATATTTTAAAAACATTTTTTTTCTGCTGTTTTAGACTTAACTAGCTATGTTTAGAAATTTCCACGCGTCAGTCTGTGCACTTGACTTTGGAGGTGGTGTGGACTCCTATTACTGCACAAAACAGGGCAAGAGTCAGTTTATTTTCTAAAAATTGCCAGGGGTAAATGGGACGGAAAAGGATGAGAACCCCTGACTTAGACCAACATCGGTACATCAGTGCCATCTATTGAGATCAATCATTTTCTTAATACTGTTGTGTAAAATTCCAGGAAGTTCTTTGTTAATTTAAAGTAGTCCTCACTTTCTGTTTTCTCGTTCTCAATCTCAGCTATCAGGCAGACTTTGAGAAGATAAAAACGTGTGTGGGACATAAAGTGTAATGTAATCATTAACTTAGTATAACGCTCAAATCCACAATAAATGATGTGCTCTACGGCGCTGAACTAAAAATTAATTATAAACAGGATTAACACAAGATCAATTCATCATGCTCCCACTCACACACATTAGTAAACAGTTGATCTACTCTCCTCCTCAAACCTCTGAGACCAAACAGGGACAATCATTTAGTTTCAGTGAAAAGAGTCAAAAACAATTCAGTTCTGAGACTATTTTCGGTTGTTCCAAAATTTAGGCCCACCATCACCAAGCGACAATCTGATTGCGGGGGTCTCAAGAAATTTCACGTCTACTGATCTTAAAGTGCGTGATGGCTGGTATGATTCCACTAGCTCTGAAAGATATTCTGGGGGTAACACGTTTGAACATTGAAATATAAAGCACAAACTCTTGAATTCTATTCTTTCCTTAATGGGTAGGCGATGGAATGACTTAAAAATTGGAAGAACATCTGATTGTGTGATTAATCCGGCTGATCTATTTGGAATTTTTTGAAAACGATTTAGAGTACATTTTGGAATTCCAAATTGTGCCATATTCTGTGTCAGACTAAGAAATAAAAAAAAAACCCCAAAAACATCAAGAACAAAACACATTTTAAGTCATAAGCTCGCAGTTGTGACGGAAAGCACACGCTGTCTGTTATTTTCACTCAACTGTAATCTTTTTAGAATTTTCTGGATAGTTTTCTCGTTATTTGTTGTAAACAGGGCTTTGTAAAATACGTACATTTTTGTATATTTCAAATGGCACATTTTTACACGGGTTTGAATTTGAAATAAGGGAACACCTTAAAATAAAAACAACAACAACAACTGAAATACGGCTTGGGATTACAATATTACTATTCTTTGTCCACGATGAATTGATAGACATTTTGTGTTGACACCGTAAATGAATTAAATTTCAAAACTTCACCAACAATGGGTTCTTTGGCAAGTTTCAATTTAATATTAAGAGAGTGTCTTCGAAATAAATGCTTTAAAAAACAATGAAAAGTCTTAGGAAAGCAAGTCTACAGACGTTGTTCAGAGGAAGGAAAGCAAGACAAGATCTTCAGAGGAGAAGACACCCCCAACACCCCCCCCCCCTTCAACCCCCTCCCTCATAAACCAAACTTATGTCTCAGCCTTTCCTCACACTTTACGTAAGCCTGAATGTTCTCCTGCGTACCGCGTCAATGCTCTTCTCTCTCTCTTCCTATGTCTCTCTTTTCCTCTCTCTCTCTGTTTCTGTCTGCCTCTCTCTCTTTCTGTCTCTCTTTAGTCTTTTTGTCTCCCCCCCCCCCTCTATCTTCCCATGTCTCTCTTTCTCCCTCTCTCTGTCTCTCTCTCTCTACCTGTCTGCCTCCCTCTCTTGGTCTCTAACCGTCTCAATCCCCCCCTCCCCCGGTCTCTAACTGTCTCACCCCTCTCCACACACACACACACATGCACATACACACACACAGAATAGGCAGAGTCTGTGATCACACATCAGAGAAAGATAAAGAGATCAATAATATCCATATTATGTTTGTCATTGTGAAACTCACAGAAAATAAATCCTAAGACATCCATACTCAGTGACATTAATACATGAAATAGTGGTGAAAATCTTGCCATGTTCAGTGTTATAATTATGAAACACAGATATTGCTACATTTGTTCTGCCAAGGTGGATGGTCTCAGCATAATGCTACATTTATTTTCTCTCTGGCTGTTGTTACTTGTACGTAGGCCTACTCACCCCAAGCCTTTCGCAATAGGGGCGCATACGTACACGTACCTATCCCCAATCCCGTCCTTATCCTCAACCCTAAATCTTACCGAATCCCTAACCCTGCCACCTATCCTTTCAACAAAAAAACAGGAGGAAAACAAAAAGAAAATCTGAAAGAATAATTAGTTCAGGCTGTTATTGGGAGTATTTCGGGAGGAGCTCTCTAGCTCTGGAGTCACAAAAGGCTTTAGAATACGCACTCCTAGCACAAACACTTGTCGGGAGTACGTACTTTTAACAACATTCTTTCTCTAAATGACTGTGCTAATAAATGAATTCGTACCTCCACCGCCCACCGCCCACTTACCATCGTTAATAGTTCTCGTCACTACCACTATCAGGGGCGCATCTAGGGAAAATTGTGCCTCTGGCAGCCAGTGAAATTGCGCACCCCCCCCCCTTTCCAATTCAAACATCTGGCCCCCATCTTTTAAATAACTTTGCCATAATGTCAGCTCTAAGGTACAAATCAGGCTCTTTAACCCTACAATTAACAAATCATGTCACTACATGAAAATACTATACAGCAACGGCAACCTTGGGCAACAGTGCCACTTTCTTCCATACCGTGGACATGCCACTGACCACAACACGAATGATGTTATCTCATCGAAGCAAGCCTTACAGCGTTACTCCATATAAAGTCAATACGTACTGACGTGGGGGACATACAAAACCAGATTATTCGCCAACAACTTTCGAGCTAGTGACTGTGTTGTTTCATCACACAATGTTTGCTGTTCATCATGCAACTTTGCATCTACAGTTTCCCAACAATGTTTTTGTCGAGCATACAAAATTAACGTGGACTTGGATAAATTACACCATCATCAAGATAGTTTACGTTGCACACTGACGCCAGAGAAGTTGTCTTGGGTCCGAAAAACAACTAGATCTAGTTAAATGTGGCAAAAAGAAAAGTTGTGTGTTGGAAAGCAAGGGGTAAGAGAAAAAAAATATAATAAAACGAAAAAGGAAAGGGAAGACAAATCAAGCTTCCGGTCAATTGGCCTTGGCCAGGAAAAAAATGTAACTGAAGAGAAAATTAAACAGATAAGGAAATTGTAAAATGTTTCACAAATGCGGGTACTTATAGTCTGAGGATTCCCAGCTTGGATTCCAGGAACGAAGCTCGTCCGTCATGGTATAGTGGCTCGGAGTGATGCTTTTCCATGCTTTGCTCCGACCCCACAGTTCTTGTGTTTTTTTTTCGTGTAATATTCCGAAAATCAACAAATTGCAAAAGGTATCTTGCTTGCAAGTGCCCAGCGATATTACTTGAAAACATGCGCCGCGGACAATTCTGTTCTAGAGGCAGGGCAATGAGATGGACGACTTTATGTCATGGAGAACATTGTGTTTCGGAGAACTCTGACAGTGCGGTGGACAATTCTGTATCGTAGACATTTATGTGTTTGTTGCTCGTTTTATCTGCTCTCTCACTAATATTATAATTATCATCTTATATTTCCTGAGTTTTAAAGAAGTCGAAAAGTAGTCTTTTCGTTTTTAATTACTGAACATTTTCTCATTATATTCCTCCACCCCCACCCCGCCCACGCCTTCTCCAAACACGTTTTGTTTTCAGCAGATCTCTCTCTTTCTCTCTTCTCTCCCTCTCTTTTGTCTCTCTCTCTCTCTCTTTCTCTTCCACCCACTCTCTTTCTCTCCCATCCCCTCTCTCTTTCTTTCTCTCTCTCTCTCTCTGACTCTCTCCCCCGTCTCCCCCTCTTTCTCTAATGATGTGGAGCTTTCCTGTAAGAGCAAAATCACGATTCAATTACAAATTGTTGGGTTTATTACACGTATCTCCAATATGCCCTTCCGCAACTGACCTTTCTCCAAGATAACGACTAGTGTTTCTATAAAACATTGAGATGGCTGAATGTTTAAAGCAAATTAAGACATTCTGAAGACGTAAAGGGAAACTATACTGTTATCGTTAGAAGTATCGGTATTTTGTTAATGCCCAGAGAAATATTTGGCAGCTCTAACGAAGTGATGGATCGGCAAGATAAGGTGTGTCCGCTCCACAAAAACAACAAATTGACTCAGAGAGTTGTGGCCCTTCGGAATGTGGCAGTCTGCACTGCAGAGAATTATGGGAATGGTAACATCCGCCGGAAGTAACCGGAGATTTTGACAAATCGTATTTTGATTGGCTGACACCGCTTAAAAAACAAACAGGTGCGCACGGACCCCAATCCTGGCATGTTTTTAAAAAAAATGTTTTAACGCAGACTCACATACACATTCATGCACACACATATACATAAACACAGAGGCATCTTGGTTTGTTCCGGCTCCGTTTACTCATCTAGCAAGACTGATTTGTCGTGGGTTTTTGGTCTCCAAATCAGAAGAACGGACATCCACTTTCATTGCACGTAAAACCTCGTTCAGCGTCATCTCAACGATGACTGTGAGATATTAGGGGTGTTTCGTTTATGTCACCAAATCGAGATGTAGACTGCCATGCAATGCTGAAGTGTATTTTTGGTAATAGTAGTTAAGTATTCGGAGAAGAATAATTTTAGGAGATCAGGTGATATCATCTTAGTGTTTTTGGTTTTTGTTTGCAAAATACCATTTTCGCACGTGGGTGGGGAAAAAAAAGGGAAAAAGGGGGGGAGGGGGGGGGGAATTATAGTACATGATAAGTACGAAGAGAGATATTTGTGTACGTATGTCTATCTCTTTCATGTGCTGTAAAAGAGAAAACATATGACGTTTGCCTGTGAGCAGCAAAAGTGGTGGGAAGGGCTAGAGCAAAGCCTGAAAGAAATTGAGAAGAAAAGACAGAGAGAGAGGGGTGAGAGAGAAAGAGAGAGAGAGGGAGACAGACAGACAAACAGCCAGGTAGTCAGACAGTCAGACAGACGGGGAATGACCGAGACTGAGAGAAGGAGAGAGAGGGGGGAGACAAAGCGAGCTAGAGAAAGAGAAAAAGATAGAGAGAGAGAGAGAGAAAGAGAGAGAGAGAGAGAGAGAGAGAGAGAGACAGACAGACAGACAGACAGACAGATAATTACAAACATCACGAAAGAAAATCATGTTGAATAAACACTTGAATCTCTGCTCTACCAAAGATTTTACACTTAATTTGAGCTGAAGGACAAAACATCTTCAGTCTTTGATCTCCCCTCGCCAGATGTTCTCACACTGAGAGCCAGTGAACAATAACTTCTACAAAAATTCTTCAGTCATGCCTTGTGTTTTTTTTGTTTTTTTTAAAGTGTTATGTAGCAATATAAGACCAGTTGCAGTTATAGACGGTTTACACCTCAACGGATCTTTCGTGTTTATTACTATTTTACCACAGTCCGTATCCCGAAAGTTACAGCGTGTTGCAAACTGTCTGTTTCTGACATTACAAGTTGTGTCTTATTAGTTTAAGCATGCCTGTTACCATAACGATAATCTCAAACCCATAACGTCGAACATCAGAAAATCTGGTATATCTGGAGGCACAAAAACCATTTCAGTGTTGCCAGTTAGTCCAAGGACCATGAGTCTGTAAGTTACATCTCCCTCACAATTACTGAAAATAGTGGCATTTTAAAACCGGCCATGTATCATTACATCAACGAAATATTGCAAAACACACACACACACACACACACACACACACACACACACACACATGTACACACACATAAAATCTGTTCGGTCGTAGCAAGGCTTGAAGCAAAGTCGTAATATGGCAAAAAGAACAAGAAAAAGTTGTATGTAGCAAAGCCTTGTGTATGAAATCACACAGAAACGATACAATAAAAGGTAAGGGAAAAGGAAAGATAGATCAAGCTTTCGATCGATTGATCTTCTGCAGGGAAAAAAAATGTAACAGGCTAGAAAATTTGAACAAATAACAAAAATGAACAAATAAAAAAATTACACAGGAGTACTTAGCTGCGAGTTCCAGACTTGGATTTGGGTGGAGCAGCACTTGACCAAAATACAAAGAACACACAAAAAAACTCAGATAAATCCAATTTCAGTTGCTGAAAATCAAAATGGCATTTTAAATCAATCAATGTATGGCCAGTGCTGATCAAGGATCTAGTATTGAAGGCTGAAGAAAGGACCACAAAAGTCCATTGTTTTCACTGAAAAGGTCAAAGGTTTCTCATTACCAAATCTGTCAGTAGGTTATGCGCGTTACCGCTGAGCTGGTTATGGATTGCTAGTCATTGAGTAATCTTGTGGGAACAAATTCATAGATAGATAGATAGATAGATAGATAGATAGATAGATAGATAGATAGATAGATAGATAGATAGATAGATAGATAGATAGATAGACAGATAGATAGATAGATAGATAGAGACAGACAGACAGATAGACAGACAGGCAGGTAGATAGACAAAAAGATAGATAGATTGAGATATAGACAGACAGACTGATAGACAGACAGACCGACAGACAGGTAGATAGATAGATAGATAGATAGATAGATAGATAGATCATAGATAGATAGATAGATAGATAGATAGATAGATAGATAGACAGATAGATAGATAGATAGATAGATAGATAGAGAAACACAGTCACAAAAACAAACGCATCCACGTACAACTTTCACCATCTCCCCACCTCCCGCCCAGCTCCACCCCTCGTGGCCAGTCTCCCACACACCCCATTCCCCTCTACCCCCAGGGTAAAAGTCTGGAAACTGAGTCCCCAGTGAGACTTCAAAGACCGAGAGCTACTGCAGGAGACCCTTCGTCTTTGACAGTTTGTTTTTGACGCTGGAGTGGTCACTAAATAGATAATGTGACAAGTCTCCGAGCCAGTCCTCAGCATGGCTGAATGCATCGTCGCTGTGACTACTGGATAAAGACGAACTTAGCCTGACACTGCCAAAATACACGATCCCTAACCCTTATGTTGTGAAGATCTGAAAGCACTCGTGAAGCAAATTCTATTCTAATTCTCAAACACTGTTTTCCCGTATCTGTGGATAGAAAGTTATTGGAAAGGCTAGCAATAAGACCTAGACTTTGGAAGATAGAAACAATGGCGTTTTTATAGTTCTTGTTTTTGCTGTTTTGTTTTGCCCGGTTACAGTTTTCAGTACAAGTTTTACTTCCATTATCTTTTTGCATTTCTTGCAATGTTACTTTCCTGGATTTTTTTTTGGGATTGTTTTTTTTTTTTTTCCCCTTCACTTACGTCACCCAAAAGCGTGATGTTTCCCAGTCCCCCCAGGGCATGACGACTGAGCATGATTGTACACCCGTACCATTTCTTTCTTTCTTTTTTTTTTCTTTTCACCTCCTCTGAGCATGCCCACTCGAAAAGATTAGCTGTAATTCAAAACGAAGAACGGAACTTTTTCGGAGAACGAAACATAATTGTGGCCTTAGAACTTCCAACAAAGGACGAAATAAAGTTCAAAATTTCACAAGAGTACAAGTTGTAGGACAACGAGTGAAATAAACCAGCATTTTTTGTGCTGTTGGAATGTCTTGTGAAAACTACACCGAGATTCCGAACTGTCTCATTTGGACATACAATATTTTTATGATGATGGTTGACTGGAAAATAAAGATATAAAGAGACCAATATTATATGGCCACTTTCATTTTTTCATCGGAGTTTTTATAATGAATTTTCTTTCTTGTTGTTGCCTCAATTACTGTCGTTGTTGTTTAAATTAAGTGGTCTTTCGAAGAAGAAAATAAATTTAAAAAGCATTAGAAACTTTTCGACTCAGGGTAACTTTCAGGAGCGGGGTCGAAACGTTGCAGTTTTTGCTGTTTTAGGTAATACATTATCGTCCGTATCCTCAAAGATACAGATGGGCCCCAGGTGATCTAAAACTGGGTCACAGCCAGGCATGCTTCTTTTAGCTGCCACCGACGACATCAATCGGGTTTTTCGCTAATGCACTAACCTTGTACATCATATTTAGCTTCTGCCTTAATGACGAACTTCATCAGATCCAAAGGAAAAAACGATCACAGATTATTGGTTGCACTGGCCAAAACACATCGACATTAGGTGGAGTCGGGTGATCCTTCAAACCACCCAACTTGGGTTACCTTGCTCATTATAAATAAATTAATTTGTTATCCTTGAGTGGTTTTTTTTATTTATTGTTTTTTTTTTTCCATGGACGAAAATTTTCAAGGAAACTGGAGGGAACTTTCTGAGGCACAGCAGGTTTATCTCTTTTAGATATACACCCTACATGAGAGTTCTATCTTATTAAAGCTTACCATTTTAAAGGAAGGTATGAAGAACCGAAAATTGCGATTTGAATATTCTGATCTCTTTACAAGCGTTAAAAGTACAGACTGAAATCCGTACCCTGTTAATGAAGAATAATAGACAATGGGTAGATGATGGAGAGGCGTCATCGTTAGTATTATAAGATACCAAGACATCATTATATTTTCTGAGTGACTGTTTGGGCCATGTGACGAAATTGGGCTGTTTGGGCCATGTGACGAAATTAGGCTGTTTGGGCCAAGTGACCAAATTCGGCTGTTTGGGCCATTTGACGAAATTAGGCTGTTTGGGCCAAGTGACGAATTTGGGCTGTTTGGGCCAAGTGACAAAATTGGGCTGTTTGGGCCACGTGACGAAATTAGGCTATTGGGTCATGTGACGAAATTGGACTTCTTGGGCCGTGTGGCGAAACTAGGCTGTTTGCACCGTGAATTTTTGGTAATATGCTTAGGTAAGACTTCAGATTAGGGTTATGGTTCGACGGGTCAGTCACAACAACTTTTTCGATAGCGAAATTGTCGCGCTAACGTTCAGGAAGTCGGTTACAAAAAAGCATGCTGCGAGTATTTTGTGTACATTGCCCAGACTGATTTGTATCACTTACGTCATCCAAAATTGTGAAGTTGACCCCGCCACCCCCATCCACCCACCACACTTCTCCTCTCCCCCCCCCCCTCCCGCACGGGCGGCCGAGCATGCACACTTCAAAGATTTGGTGTTTTTTGGCACAATGGTTGAGCATGCGCACTTGCAAATTTTTGGGGGGGCGGGGGAGGGGGCGGCCGGTGGGAACACGGCTGCTGAGCATGAGCATTTGCAAAGACTTGTTTCGGCACGGCTGTTGGGCATGCGTACTTGCAACGATTTTTTTTTTTTTTTTTGTTGGGCATGGTGTTTGTGCATATGCATCGGCAAAGATTAGCTGTAATCCATATAAAAGAATTAAAACTCTTAGAAGAAAAAAACATGGGCTAGGAACGTCCTGCAAAAATTCGCAGGAGAACAAATTCTGTGACGTCAGCTGAAAGGAACCAATAGTCTCTGATTTAAAGTTTTGATTAAAATAACAGTTCTTCCTTTTATTGCACAACACGCTGACGTCAACAGGACAAACTCTTTTCTCCCTTGCCACGGAGACACTGGAAGGATAGTCAGAGCTGAGCTGATCCTACACGATCCTGCCGCTGGCGCCAAACAGGTTAAAGTTGCCTAATCTGGGAACACCTCTCTCGCCGACCAGGGGGCCCTGGTATCAGCTGTCTGCACAAATGGATCATATCGGACTGGGCCAAAGCTGGAAGGGCTCTCGTAAGCCTCACACGGGTAAGTGGTGGTTATAATACGCAGGGCGTGGGCGAATCTGATTTTCTTAAAGGTATCGATGCTAGTAATGATAACTAAAACTTCAAGTCTACTTACCAGTTAAATTTAAACGCCATTTAATCAATACAGACACACTCACACCCTGAAAACAAATATGACGGTTCCACATTTTTACTGGGAAAATTAAGAAAGTAAAATAGGGACAGTTTTCAAAATTTTACTTCCATTAAAAAAAAAAAGTCAAATTACCTATCTAATTCATTGGTGACAAATATTCTGGCCGACAGTGTCCGCAGAGAATTCAGACACTTTCCCCTGCCCTTCAGGTCACGATTTCTTCGAAATAACAGACCCATTTACCATTCGCCGTGATAGGTAACATTTTATATACTAAACCTACAGGGTAAATCAATGTATGTCAGTGAAAAGCATGAGTCAATGTAACAACTTCAATAACAAAGTTTCTATCCGTACCTTCATGAAATCCGCTAACATCCCCAAGCTAACGTAGCGTTTAAACGGACAATAATGATTAGTACAGTGTCTTCATTTTACCGTCTCTAATCAATATATATAATGGTACATTCATGTTGTCGGTCGTTTCAGAAAAGTGCGGTGTGAAATTTAACTGCCAAGGGAGAGAAATTCGTTGTTCTTTTGATATCTTGGCTTGGTGTGCCCCCCCCCCCCTCATCCCCCAACCACCACCACCACCAAAGATACTAGATACAATAAGATGAGACAGCTAGCGCACTTAGCGTGCACAGATTTCGCACCGCCACCTAGCGGCGAATGAACGGAAGTCATGAACAACGTATTATTTTACAAAGCCAAATAGGGTAAATGTTGAATTTTGTTCACTGTTCAGCTATCGCTATAGGCCTTGATTGGCGTCAATTATTTTGTAGTTTTAACTTCAATCGCTGTGGGAAAATTCTGGCTATTTTTTCTTTTTTTTTTTCAGTTGCAGTGGTACTGTAACAAATACTCATCATTACCATTATATCAAGCATTCTTTTCATGCTGTGCGTCATGGGCCACGTCCCCGATCAGCGCGTAAACTGTGTGCATGTTTTTTTGTTTTAGAGGTGCGAAGAAGGCAGTGTCTCATCTTATCATTTCTGGTCTCTTTGCCCCCCCCCCCCCCCCAAACCAAGCAATATAACTTGCTGTAGTTCAAAATAAAAGATGAGCAATAAGAAGAACGCAAACGGGAAAAATAAATCTGTGGCAGGAACCACTAGACATAATAGGCGGGTGGTGCACTAAATCAAATCCGTTTCGCATCTGTTTTGACTCATTGGGCGAAGTCTCACTTTCCACCAGCTTACTGAAGACAGTTTGACGCGCCCGAACTAATGAGTCACATAATGATATGTGTGTTTAGGTCTTTATTTGAGGAGGTTCCGCTGCCTTAGGTATTTACATCTCACTTGTCTTGTTTTTATTTTTCTTGTTCTTATTTCTGTGTGTTTTTGTGGTAGGGATGAGTTTTTCTTAGAATTTCGCCTGAGCAGCGGCCTTGTTCGGCCTGCTCTTCTCGACTTTCAACTGCCAAAGTATCTTTAATGTGTGCAACATCACGCACGGGCCCTCCGAGTTTTTTGTCCTTGTCCGAGAAGACCAGGTGCTCGATCCTACCTAGCATGGGATCACGGATGGGAATCTCCCCCGGAAAAAAAACAACAACTTCAACATGCTTGCAGCGACGGGGATCGAACCCGGTATCTTCGGCATGAGAGGCGAGTATCTTACCTATAGACCAACGTGTCTCGATGAGACATATGTTTCGTCAGTGCACGAGGTCCCGCTTAACTCATTCGCCAACATCACTTTAAAACCAAGACAAAAATAAATAGACTTGAGTGAAGGCACCACCACTCGCAATGGTCACAGAGACCAGTGTGCAGAGACCTCGAACGATATTGAAAATATAGCATCGATATGCCCGCCTGTAGAATGGATGGCTTGTTCTAAATGGCCACTTTGCGCCACTATTGGATCGCGGTAATCTGGAGGCTACAAATTTCAAGACGGATTAGACGGAAAAACCTGTACCCATCTTGTCATGAAAGCTTTTAACATCGACCGGACAGATTTAAGTATTTAGCGTCTTAATCGCCGATAGGCGTCAGGAAATCTAAAGCGGTAAAACAGACAGCGGCATTTTCGTCTCCTCTCCCAGAATTCCAGATAGTTCCATCGGCGCGAGCCAGCCGCACGATCATGGGAACTAGTGAAAACGCTTCCATACACAAATATCTGGCCAGTGTAGAGAATGTTCCTCGTCATCTACAAAACATTCGTCATGTTTCGTTATAGATATTTTTAAAAAGTCCTATAAAACATTAGATTGAGTTTGAGTTTGGATTTGGGTTCAACGGTCCTTCGGCACGATAACGGCGACTTTGGGCCTTTCACAGTTTTTTTTACTGTTGTCTTTCAGCTTTCAGATTCGACCCGATAACGGTCACATTGTGCTGGGAAAAAGCAAGACGTAGATAGAATATAACAGAACGATAGGGCAGAAGGCGAACCTACCAGAAGCGTCCACCAACCACCCGCAAAAAAAATTTCTAAAACGGAATTTGTATTTTTCAACAAATTAAATACCATCATTGGAAAAACACAAGCACCATAATTTTGATGCAGATTTTCTTATCTACATGTATTATATTGATTTAAGGAAGAATGTGTGTTTTCTGCCCACTGTAAATCGGTCGTTTAACATGAACAGATGTAAACATTATCATGACCTAGGGTCTTCTTTCGAGATCAGAATTAATACGCTACGATGAACTCCAGCAAATGCATTTTAGCGAGTTTTTAATGGGCTGCTTTTGTAATCGTAACACACGAACAATTCCATGTTTGTGGTGAATGATAAATTCTCGACTGCCAGGACGAAAATGAGCCTTAGTTGCCAGAGCTATCCGAAGGTTTCTGGTACTCTCAAATGTTTTATTTCATTGGCTGATGGCAGTAGCAAGGTTAATGTAAATTTGTAAATTATTAAAGATACTGGTCAAAGACCTGACCCAGAGTCAAGTGCTAAATTTTCAGAGCATTGCGGTAGGTGGCCTCCAAATGCTCCAAGATCTGAAATACCAGCACAACAGCGTTTTGAATCTGAATCCCTTGTAGAGAGATTTTCTCAATAAACCAAGCTCAAGTTCTAGCGATGTCACAGAGAGAAAGGGGTGACCGGGGAAATCTCCAGGAATTACATGAGAACCACACTAAAGCTGTGGTACAGGTAGAGCTCGTAAATTATCGCATGGGCATGTTTGGTCCAAGATTTCCGTATCTCCCGATTCCGTAGGAACTTCAAATTCATATCTTGTCTGGGGCCTTATATTTTCAGAACCTAATGAATCTTACATTGTTAGCATGGTATCTTCTTGGTGTCTTTCTTCCTATGGGAAAGTAGGAAATTTTCATTCAAATGTGCCAAAGATTTATGAGCTGTAGCAGTACCCTGAAAGTTATGCTGAAATCACGCCAATTCGAGGTACGAGGAAGACATTCAGTCGGCAAGGGCCCACTTTTATCAATGCCTCGTTGGGCTTAAAAGTGACTTAAAAACCCAACAAAAGTAAATAAGGAGTTTAGACAGCAATCCAGCCACACTTATCAGGACATTGAAATATAATTATATATGCTAATTTTCTTTTCATTTTGTTTCTTTCACAGGAAAAAGCTCTGCAGAGACAGTTCTTTTGATGCTCCTCTCCAAAAACAAAACATGAAGGGATGATGTAGCATTCAAACTGCGGTTAATAATTATTTCAAAGCATATAAAAACATTGATCTAGAGGATTAGCTCACCAAGAGTCCACCCCCCCCCCACCCCGGGGCGCGGACGCTCCTAATGTCGCGTCTTTGAGTCGAGTTCATACTTGTTTTTTATGGACAGACTTAATGAATTGTCCCTATGGATGTACAAGAGTACTTCCTCTTCAAAAATGCCTAAATTAACCTAAACCAACTAAGGAAGTTACAGTCTCAACAAACATTTCACAGTGCTCCGACGTCTTCATTCGGCGCTCGTGCGTTATAGTTCTTTGTGATGGTGCCAAGAGCAACTCATTACTTCCCCTGCCTTCTACCTTTCACAAGGCCTTCTTTCCCTTTGTAACATCAGTGCGCGAACTGCAAAATAGTTCTCTCGGATTAATTGTGACAGACTCGGACGTAAATTTCAAGATCGAGAATTAATTAGCCAGAAAGCTGGCCAGGGAGTGAGCAATCAGCTTGCAAGCTTTAGAAATTTACACTTTCCCCCCATCACCCCGTCTCATCTCTTATCTCTTGAGAAGCACAGTCACAACTTGAATATAATGTAAAACAGAAACAATAAAAGCGCTAGAAAGTTGGCTCGAATAAATAATGAATGAAATTATCACTTTTACACCAGCAAAACAAACAAACAAAATGTTATTGACTGTTTTCCGTGTGTTCTTCGTCGTCTACGATGTTGTTATTATTAGGATGTTGTTATTGTTAGGAGGTTGCTCTTGTTAGGATGATGTTATTGTTAGGATGTTATTGTTATTGTTAGGACTCCCCCCCCCCCCCCACCACCTTATTCACTGTGATAAACCGCAGTCTCATTCGCTGGTTCTAGCATGAAACCGCTCAAGCATATTCAGCTGCAGATGATTTTCTTTTCTTTTTTTTTTTTGACAACTATTCTATCAACTCTTGGCAGGGTTTTTTTTTCTTTCTTTTTTTCTACTGATTGAAGGAGAGTAAAATACTACATATGTTTCTCTATATTTAAGCTTAAGTAAAATGTTTTTAAGATAAGGAATGTATTCTCAAGTAAGACATTTTGTTTACCTCTCCAGCAAGATTAAAGGCCTTTCACACTTGTGTGATTTTCTTATAGAGCCAACGATGATAATTGTCCTTGGATATGACTGTGTGTTGAATATTCTCCCCTGACTACGTAAAGGTTACTAGTGAATGTGATGCTTTATTGATTAAGAATCGCTAACAGTGACATTACAGTCACGGTGACTATTTGGTTTGTGTCGAGTGAAAAGAGTTAATTAATTGGGTATTTCTAATCACTGACTGAAAATGTTCGTATTTCAACAGACAACTAGATCCAGTTCGTATTTTAGTCAACAAGTTTGTATTTAGTCTACTAGTTCGTATTTCAACTACCCAGCGAGTTCGTGTTTAAGTCAACTAGTTCGTATTTAAACTAGTCAACCAGTTCAGATTTCAGTCAATTAGTTCGTATTTTTATTCAGTTAGTTCGTATTTGAGTCAACTAGTTCGTATTTCAACATAAGGGCTTATCTAAGTGTATAATTTATTTTTGCATCGTTGCCAGCAACTTACCATCATTATAGGCCGGGGCAAAGGGCGGGATTTTCCGCCCCGTTTCAAAAATCAGTGTACATGTAAATGTGCATGCATGGGGCCCTCTAGCCCCTTGGGGCTCCTTTCCAACTGCCCAGTGTGCCTACGCGTTAAGACGGCTTGGGTGCAAGGACGGATTCACCCATCTTTTCTTCTTCTTCTTCTTTTTTAACGGTCAGGGACCAGCAACCAGCGGTTCTTTTAACCTTTTATCTGTGGTTCTTTCCCTCTGTTAATTGCCGGTTAAAGAAACAACAACAACAAAACTTTCAAAGAGGGAAGAAAATTAATGCTACTGGTAAGTGGGGCCTTCAAGTGTGTTGCCGCTCACTCTACAGACAGATGTCTATCGAAAATTTCACGGCTCTTCTCCGAAAGGTTGCCCGCCCCGCCTGGATAGGCCTATGGTGTTGGACTTGACCCTCAAATGTAGGCCTGAATGAAAGGTCAGTAGTTTTCCGGTCTAAGCCTGGCCATTATATGTGACCCAGTGAGGAACTTTTTGAAATGAAAGAGCCTTATCAGGCTTCAAATGAAGCCATATGGTTGTTCACCTCACTCTAAAAACCTTAAGGTCATTAAAATTGTGTTTTACACAGAAAACAGCTATCGAGAAATGGCAGTTCAGGGGAGTTAACTCCATTATTGCTGAATTGCCCACTAGGCAGAACATGAGTTAATTTCATTTCCACGTTCACGAGTATTAAAAATATTTTTCTAAAAAAAAAAAATGATCAAAAAAAATATTGGCTGATCATTCTATTTGACGAAATAGTTAGAAGGTGCCAATCATCTATCCTATTGAACTTGGTGACACAAAAGATGATGTTTGAGATGTATAGGAATGTGCGACTGCATTAAGAGATAGGGGTGTCGGTGGAGAGAGAGAGAGCACGTCGACACGACAACAGCCGTTTTGTTGTAAGAAGAAGCAAGACGATAGGATTGCAGAATGACAGGCCAGAAGGAGATCCCACCAACCACCTGCATGGAAAGAGAGACAGACAGGGGGGGGGGGGAGAGAGACAGGCAGGGAGAGAGAGAGAGAGATTTTTTTTGTTGATATCAGCATCAATCTGTGTAATGTCCTGTTGATGCCGATATCGACGAGGCTGTACTTCTTTGTTTTTGCTCGACAAAAGCAAAATTTCTCGTCTGAGATAACTAGAGATGCTGATTCTGTCTGCATCGTGGTAGTTGACATTAAGAAATGCATGTACCGAGAATCAACTGCTGTTTGTTTCTTCTGTAAAGGGCATAGAGCATTTTAAAAATGGATATGCATTATATAAAATAATAATAATAATAATAATAATAATAATAATAACAATACTAAAATGTCAGTCACCCATACCCCTCTACTACTAACACAAACAACGGCCACTCAAGTCACATCTCAACAGCTGGCATCCACATTAGTTACCATCCAGATTATACACTTGTATAGCCCACACAAACCAACCACAACAGCAAGAACAGCTGAGTTAAATGTGAGTTTGGACAAAGCAGTCCACACGGTAACGGTCACATTGTGCTAGGAAAAAACAAGAGGATAGACAGGAACATGACAGAATGTTAAGACATACAGGAGACCCCGCGAGGAAGTCCACCAACAACTTGCACACCAACAACAACTACAACAACGATGAAACATGTTTCTAATAAACGAATTTTTATTGTTTTTAGAATTTACTAGATGACTTTCCCGACATTATCCGGGATAAACCTGTGAACCCATCGTTCTATCCCTCTCTTTTTGATCCAGAGAGCTGCCCGTAATCTAGTCTTACTACAGATTTCATACGCACCAGAGTACTATGCACTCATTTCTGGTAGGGAAATTGCGCGCACCGAATTGAACGCATATTAATACATTGTTTCCCACACGGTGGGCTTACTATAGGGAGCCAAAACAAAGATCATTGTGTTTTACATTTTCACAACTTTTTATTTGCTAATATCTGAAACTTGAATAAACACAATCGACTGATACAAAAGCGATTGGGTTGGATTAGTTGACACTTAGGGAAATCAACTTTATAATTGTTGAAACTGTCATTTAGGCTGTAGCGTCGAGCAAAAAAAAGGGCCAAAAATTTTACCACAATGAATTACTCCCGCCACTATTTTTTTTAATAATAAGATGGCCACATTCTTCACTCAACACACACAAATACATGAGCATCATGGCAATATAAAATAAAACAATTAAAATATAGCCCAGACAAGAAAAGAAAAATACATGATATGGCTACAGTTAATCGTAAAATTATGCTTGATGGATATGTCTGTTAGGTAGTCGGAACAGAACACAACTGAAGCTGCAGAATGAACACTGGAAAAGCTATTAAAACAAAAAGACAAAAACCGAAATATTTTAGGGCTATTGGGAGAGCAAGACTTACAGGAGATCTTCAGTGGAAGAGATTCTTCGTCAAACAAGTGCTTTGGTTCCTGGCATCCTTACACTCTTCTTCTTCTTTCATACTTGGCACGTCTAGAAGACGATTCCCCCAACTGCACTACTATATGCGACTCAACGTCGCTCCTCTGAGGCTAAAAGCAGGGTAAAACCTTCATAGATGTTAAGACCATTTAAAAATATCTTAGTTGTGTAAAATCTTTTGTATATATATAATAACTCTGGTATAAATATCTCTTGGTTTCCAGATTGTGCACAGAAATACAACCCGCACTTTAGTTACAATGGTAGCTGCAACGGATAATTATGTTCTTTAATTCATTGTCGAAAGTCGTTGCAGACGGTAGTGTTTGGACTTCTGCCGGGAGGTTGTTCCACATCCTGATGACACTAGGGTAAAAAGAATAAAGATGGCTGTTAACCCGTGAGCTTGGGATGTTATATTTTATATTATTCCTTCTGTTGCCTCTGGTATTAATGGTGAGGTGGTTCAGTGGGATATGGATATTTCCTTCCCTGCCCTTATAAAATATTTTTACTTTGTTTTTTGCTCTCCTCTCTTCTAATGGTGTCCACTGAAGGTCTCTCATCATTTTGTTTACACTACTACTTCTAGTATAGTCATTCGTCACAAAGCGGGCAGCTCTCCTCTGGACCCTTTCCAGTTGGTCTATATTTATTCGACAATGGGGGTCCCAGACACTGCCGCCATACTCTAGGGAGGGCCTCACAAAGGTGTTATAGCATTTCTCTTTTACTTTCCTATCGCAGTTAGAGATGTTCCTTTTCAGAAATGCTAGTATGCTGCTTGCTTTGTTACATGTGATATTAATATGTTGGCTCCATGTAAGTTTTCTGTCCAATGTTACACCCAAATATTTAGCCTCATATGTTTCGCTCAATTTTTCGTCGTGTATAAAGTAGTCTGAGGTGATGTTGTGGTTTTTATTTGAAATTCTCAGGACTTGGCATTTATTGGGGTGGAATTCCATACGCCAGTCCCTCTCCCATTTTTGTAGACTGTCTAGATCTTTCTGTAGGATTTCCGTATCTTCTTTTGAGTTTATTATTCTATAAAGAAGGCTATCATCAGCAAACAGTCGTAATTTAGTGCCTGGAGAGATCTTACTTGGCATATCGTTAATATAAACTAGGAATAGTAAGGGGCCCATTACGGTACCCTGGGGTACTCCCGAGAGAACAGCTGCAGGATTGGATGACTTTCCGTCAACGACGACTATCTGTGTTCTGTTTTCTAAGAAAGGCTTAATCCACTTCAAAGTACTGTTTCTAACTCCATAATGGTTTAATTTAGTCAATAGACTAGCATGGTGCACTTTATCGAAGGCTTTACTGAAATCTAATAAGATGGTATCAGTCTGCTTGTTGTTATTCAAGTTATTAACAAAATCATTGCAAGTTGTGACCAGCTGGGACTCACACGACCTGTGTTTTCTAAAACCATGCTGTACATGTGTTAAAACCGAGTGTCTCTCGAGATGCTTCATGATGCTGGTGTGCAAGATATGCTCTAACAGTTTACAGGATATTGATGTCAGGGAGACTGGTCTATAATTTTCAGGACTAGCTCTATTTCCTTTCTTAAAAATGGGTACTACATTTGCTTTTTTCCAGTCTTCCGGTATTTTTCCTTGTTCAATTGAAGCTCTAAATAACAAAGTGTAAACGGGGGCAATTTCCTTGGCACAGAGTTTCAGTAATTTGGCGGGAATTCCATCAGGCCCTGTAGCTTTATTTTCGTTAAGGTTTTCCAAAAGTTTCAGTACTCCATTTTCTGTGCGAAGTGTCTAGGCACACGACATATCGTGGAAAAGGCGTGGAGAGATTTTTTCACGACACGTTTTTCATCCAATCAGAGTTGATCGTTTTCTGACTCAAAATGGCGGCTCCCACTGAGCGGGAGGTCGGAACCTGGAGGGCGTGAAGGTCTAGTCAGTTTGTGTCAATGGTCGGTAGTCAGATTGACTAATCAGGCAAAAAGGGGCTGGGGTAGCTGTAATAACTCGTGAAACGCCATGAAAAATTTCACCAAGGCCATTTTCATGACATGTCGTGGAAAACTTCACGGAGGCGATTTCCACGACGTGTCGTGAAAATAGCCACTTCCTTTTCTGTGACATATATTTCATCCATATCCGGCAGTTTGGCACCACTCAGCTCTCCCGAGAAGACACCCCCTGGGTCGGAAAAGACCTTACAAAATTGAGTATTTAAGATATTGGCTCTTTTTTTGGGCATCTTGCTGTGGGTGCCCTCTCTCATCGATCAGTGCGGCTACTCCTAAGTTTTCTTTATTTTTACTTTTCACATACCTCCAAAGTTTTTTACTGTTATCAGATGTATCACTTATCATCTCATGGATATAATTATTATGAGCTTTGCGGCATTCTTTCTGGGTCAATCTTTTAATTTCTAGATATTTGTTTTTCACTCGTTCGGAGTTGCACTGTTTCATTTTTTTTGAACCATTTATGTTTTTTTCGAACTAATCTTTTCGTTAAAGTATTTATCCAGGGTTGGTGAATTTTTGTGGATGACATTTTTGTCTGACTAAATCAATATTTTTTGTATAAAAAAAAAACTTGCCATATTTTCCTCTCACTTTTGTGTTTTATTTCTCGTGTGCATTTTCCTAATTCCTTGCAGTGAATATTTTAGCAAGGGAAAAGCAATAACATTGTAAAGTAATATATCTGAGAAGGTTTTGTTTTGTATTCTGGTGTTGTATGTAGAATCAAGTGAAAGTGATGTTTAAAAAAAACAAAAACAAACTTTTTGGAGAGCAAGAAGACAAAGATCTCCAGAGGCAGAGAATTCCCATTATATACACATTTTGGCCTTGACTTCCTTTCAGTCTGTGGAGCCTGTGCCACACCCAGCTGTGAACGAGTCTGGCTGTTGTCTTCAAACCATCGGATTTTAGTGCCTCTTACCAACATAATGAAATTAAATATGGAACTATTTAATCCTGTTTGTGAAATCTGGAAGCTCTGAATATATAACTTGAATAGAGTACCCAAATAGACTGTGAAAGGTGCAAAGTGGTGGCTTACCATAAAACCCAAATTCAAACTTAAACCCAAACCTATGGCCCCGGAGTGACTCTGTCCCAACATAGATCTAGACTTCCGGTCTGTAACACTGAGATGCTGTGTCTTTATTGTTACATTTACCCTGCACATAACAATGATAGATCTGCTATATATACAGAATCAACAAATGTCTAACAATAGCTGACATGAAGCCAGTAAACTTATAACTTACAACAAAGAAAATTTACACTGCATATAAAAAATAAAACATGAGACTGAATGTTTTCTATTAAACAAAACCCACAAAATCAATCATTTGAGAGAATCTACAGTCATGTAAACCAAATCGCAATCACGCAGCAATGTAGCAAGTCATAAAAAATTTACGTACAGCATATTTCGTTGTTTATATTTTGAATCTAAGGATTTATAATACTTTACAATTATTGTATCACAAACACTGAACTGTGCTGGGGCATATGCAATATACAGCAGTCAAAGAAAGAAACATTTCTGGTACTGTTTAAAATGCATTTCCATTTACCTTGATTTTAATCTAATTTGGGTTTTATAGGTTTTTTGCAAAGAATAGCAGATTTTTGTCAATTTCCATGTTATAAAATAAATGCTTATGGTCCCCTTATTGGATCTCACTGCCATGAATATGAAAGAAGAAAAACTGAATGTAAGACAAAACAATTCAAGTGCCTGGGAAAGGCTGGAGGGGAAGGAAGGCGGGGGACTAGCTGTGAATGCTTATTGGAGATTTCTAACCTCAAGACTTATGACATAAAATTGTAAAAAGTCAAATATGGGACTTTTGTATGGATGTGATACATTGGATAACTATGGGTAAACAAATGGCTTCTGATAAGAAACTGTGAAAACTGTTGACATTAATATGTAACACATTATTAAATCGCATAACAAACTAAATTCCAAAAAATTCTTTCCTACAAACTTTTGACTAAATATGAGAAGCAAACATCTGTGAAACGTACAACACTGAATCAGCAATAAGTAGCAGCCAACCAAGTTGAGAAAATCAAGCAAACTGATGGCTGAGGTAAAAATTTAACATTCTCTTATTAGAAGACAATGGCAGACATAATAATCAAATTCTAAGCTCCAGTCATTGTCCTGCTTGAATTTTGTTAACTTGGGCGGCAGCGACAAATTACCGATACTGACGCACATTTACGCTGTGAATTAAAAAAGCAATTCTTATATAAATTTGAGTACAACATCTGTTCAGTCAAACTCACATACAAAATGCGTGACGGCACAGGTATACTGCTGGATGAAAATATATTATTGTAGGCTATATAGACTGGTAAACAGGTTTTTGATACATATGAGGGGTTGGTCAAGACACTAATGCACTAATGTGCCTTTTCTGTATACTCAGCTTCATGCTAGGATGCCAATGCGTTAGCCGAGCAATAGAAAATATTATTTCTGGCATGTTGGGGGAGTTGAGGTAATACTTTTATAGACAACACTAAAACAAACTGATATGTTGTAAAGCGATGGGGATAAACGTGAAAGAAAAGGCAGATTTGTAATAATAATACCCTGATAATATTTCACGCTGAAATAACTGTCCATGTTCAGTAGGTTACACAAACATTCTTAAAAAGCTCTACAATTTGATCATAGGGAACACATCACCAGCGGAATTACCTGTTTCACTGGCAGGATGAAAGACTGAAATGTCCCCTTGTCACGGATAAAAATTTGAATTTACAAGTATACAGTAAGTAACTGAGCTAGTTATAAATGTTGGTAGAAGAAGGCTACACCACATCTCTGTCCCTAAATACATCTTTATAATACTTTGCCTACTTGAAATATTTACAAATAAATCTTCAGCAAAATTCCGCATCTCCAGATATTGTGGAAAAACCCCACACCTCATCGTTTATGTGCAAGAAAAGATCATCTCTTTTTTCTCAAATATGGAGATAATCCCTTCTGGCACTGAAAAGATGATATCAGGTTATTCAATTAATATATGCTGAGCCAATGCAAGCACATTAAAATAGAAGGAAAAAAGTATTACAAGAACTTATGCTAAATTTGCGTCACTTTATGTTGACTCTCTTTGGGACCTTATTTTTGTTCAAACACTCTTGTGTCTAAGATAACTGGACAACTGGGAGATTTATCTATAAACCAACTATCTGGCTGGCTCTTGATAAAGCAGTTGTAAAAATATCCTGATCTGTACCAATACTGACAGAGACACTGCCCACTACTATGATATTTTCAGTCCTTAAATGCTGACATAAGCACTGCACAGAGCCTATTAGGTTCTTGTCACAGCATACATCTTTGCATTTTTTATTAAAATTATACCCAACAAGCACACTTCTCCCTTGGTTTTGTAAAAATGGGACGTTCTCTCACATCCCTATTCCATGAAGGCACATGGTCACCCTGTAACAAAATCTGACCCTGAGATTTCTTCATGAAAAACTGATGGGTCCAAAGAACAAAATGCACGAAGTACATCATAAATAATGACTGATGTACATTTAACAGTATAAAACAAACATTACAATACTACAATCATGCTGAACAAGATGACACAAATTCAAAGAGTTCAGAAACTGTATGAATACAACATTATAGCAAGATAGGTTGTGGGGGCAGGAACTATATCAAGGGTTATAAACCAGAGTGTGATATGTCTAATCTTATTCATTGCACTTAACTCTTTCCCTAAGGACGAGCATTCCACGTCTGGCTGAAGCACTTCCTGGGGTTATACGCCATACTGTACTGTGCATTTGTAAACAAAGATCGCCTTACTACACAGCAGCTGTTCAAACTATACACTTATCGCACATGTAGAACATGCTAGGACAAAGGAAGCTTTACCAAGAATTCTATTTTTAAAGTTTAACATCATGGCATGTTGAAATTTTCCATTATAGTGGTCAAGAAATACCCTTACTTCACAAAGCAGGCTGCCTTGTACCAGCTGCCACTAGGGAAACATGCAATATAGTGTGCATTATATCATAGGGAAAGAGTTAAATGCCTGTAGATTTCTAAGACACAAGGTGTGTGACTTTATTTCATAATCCAATAAAACTATTCGTGTAAACTGTAAGTGTGTTGACGTTGTTGCAATTATTTGAATTTTCACTCAGGATAGAAATTTCAAACTCACTTTTCTCAATTTGACGACACTGGACATAAAACATTCTCTGTGTCAACATTCAAAATGAGAGTGATTATTATGTTAGGGATAGGGAGAGCTGCCTGCTAGAATGAAAAGAGGTTGTGGGGAGGGCAGGAGGGTAAGAAAAATGTTTTGAGGTTTGGAACAAGAAATGAATGTGCATGTATTGAGGATGAGGGAGGGTGAGGGATAAATATGTGAAGGACAAGTACCTTCTGCCACAATCTGATTCATAAAGCTTTTGATTCGGTTATCCAAATACATGAGGAATGGTACTTTTTATACTAGTCCTAGGTATGTTCTTTCAGGTTTCCATCCAACTCAGTCTCAGTATTTCTAAATTCAGGAACAGACACCAGCAACTTTAATAGAACACTTCAAACTGTGTTTTGACACCAGAAAAAAAAAAAAACAAACCCTAAAACAGAATGATGAAAAGACTTAAATGACAGCATGACATTTTGTAGTTTGTCTCTCAGGAGACCAGCTTTAAGTGTCCAAAGAGGTCATGGGTTGGGAACCCACAAAATGTTAAGTCTTCCTTCCTCCATGATCCAGGCTAACATGATCTGAACTATACTGCTGAGGAAAGGTAGGGTAATGGATGTGCTCATTTCATAGTTTTGAGAAAAACAAAAAAACAAAAATTGCGTGGCATAGCCGTCTTCATTACATATACAAACGCTTTTATTTATGAGTTTGCTGCACTAGAGACCACCATTTTTGGTAGCAGAAACATCTATCTGCCTTTGACAAGTTCACAGAGAAAATCAAGTAGAAAAAGGTCGTGCTGTCAGTTACGTAGCTCTGCACACCAGTGTCCCTCATATCTGCACTGTCTGTGTTGATATGTAACTTGTTTTTATGCTGATCAAGGACGGAAATTTCTTGTTCATGAAAACATCAAATGGATGACATTCAACATGCTCATAATAACCATATCAACATATTGCTACTCAGATACAATAATGAAAAAGTGAGAAATACATCGCGATCTATTTCTACAAAAAAAAAAAATATAAATTTTGGCATTCGATGTTACAAAGAGGAATGATTCATTGTTCTGTCCAACAAAAGAAGTTTTCAACACTAGATGCCAACAAACAAGATTGAAAAAAACATTATTTTTCACATGTCTCGGTCAATCAGACATCCTTTGGCTTACTGGGTCCTCATTCCAAACATCTGAGCTGTGATTTCAAAACATAATTGAGACTTATTGTTACAGTATCAAATGTGAAAACGTCTTGGTCTTTGAATTAATCTTTATTCTGACTGGATATATGGCTTGGATATATAACTGGATCTCATCATCAGGGAGTTTTTGAACCTGCAAAACCAGTGCTAATTTTATAAAATATCCACAAGTAAATAATACTGATGAAATTATCCCTAGTAAACCAAAGTCACTGTAAACTCTTCTGTCAGAAACAATTTTCTCATGCAGATATCAGGTTAATCACTATCACTGAGCAAAGAGCTCAAAACAACTCCTTTAACTTTCTGTGTAGAGCTAAGCAACTTTCAAACTACATTTTATTGACATATTTTGGTTTTTATAAACTAAAAGACTGTTTTAAAGTAACTGTTGTTATCTTATTTTGTCACTGCTGTCTCATCCATGGATTTTGATCTATTCAAAGTGGCCTCAAATTATCACTTACTCCACATTTTTTTCACTCACAACATTCTCTAAAACAGAAATCCAGCATAAACAGGTATGAAGTCAACCTATAAACCAAAGATGATGTTGCATACAGATTCTCATATTTCTCTTGCTAGGGCTATACATTTCTTGTGAAGTAAATCTGTAAATATGTAGGTAGATTCAGCTCAGGTAACTCTAAAATATGAAACTCCACCTCTACTGCTGTATTTTGAGATTCTGAGACACTTTTCTGACCATAAATTATAAATCCATCTCTTTCCAATTCCGTTGCCATTGCAGAAGAAATATGATAAAGAAAAAAAAGATCTTGCACAAAAGAATATTTTTATAGGAATCAAATTGATACATTCACTGAATGGCTATGGTGGAGTACAATTCATTCTATGGATATCTAACTCTAAGGCACAGCATCACAAAACCAGAAGGGAAACACTAAAGCATAATCTTACAAATATTCTCAGTACTAATTCTCCCTCGAGACTAATTGATAAAAATCTTAATAAATTTTCACCCCTACAATCTGGCCTGTACAATAATCATGTTTCAAAGTCTTTATAGGAAAAGAAAAATGCGTATCAGGAATAATTCTCACACTATTCTTACGTCTGTACATTTTGTTAACAATTTCATTTGAAGTCTGGTTTCGTTTACATTCCTGTCAAGTTTTTCAATTTTCTGTCTTCATTCCAGGCCTTGAAGCGTAGTCGGATGTGACTCTCAAATGTAGTGAATGGAGCCTCTACACAGGAGATCAGGATGAATGCCACGCCATAGGAACACACAAGCAATGCAATGTATGTGTAAACCTGAGAACAAGAGAGAGAAATATTAATGAACATAATTTTGTCGCTATGCTGCAAGACTCCCATAACTAACATTTTGAAAATTTTACAAAAGAGCCAAAAAACTGATTTTCTTTGGCTTATTGCCGCCAGCATTTTCTAAAGACAATGGACTTGATTATTGCCACGAGCCTTTGACACAAGGTGAGCCATTGATTTTCAGACCCAGAGAACGAAAAAAGTGATTTTGGCCAAAAATATTAGTTATGGGAGTCTTGCAGCATAGCGACGATTTAATCCATCTCTTACACGTAACACTAACAAAATATTAAATTGTTCCTTCTTTGTTGCATGTTTTATGTGTTTTGACATTACTTTCCAATTTCTCCTTTCTCCATCTAAAATTTCACCTTTCTTGGTTACTTTCCTTTTTTCAAACCCAACATCTTTTTTTTTTTTCTTTATTCTCCTATTGTATCCTTTATTTCTTTCTTCAATTTGTCTCTCTTTTCATTTCTTCTGACTCTGCACTTTCCAAAGCCTGAATTACATCTTGCACTTCTTCATGGCCATATATTTGAAATCGTGGGCAGAAAAGTTTCATTTCTGGGTTAAGGAAACTTTCAACTTCGATGCTTAAGGTTTGAAACCAGACAAGTGTAATGTGTGAGGTATGAAATGTGTCTAGTCTGATGTTGGGAGTGTGACACTCTGGAAGTTTCCAGTCTTACAAGTTTGAAATCTGGAGTATGAAACCTCTTGAGTCTGAGGTCTGGAGTATGAAACCTCTTGAGTCTGAGGTCTGGAGTATGAAACCTCTTGAGTCTGAGGTCTGGAGTATGAAACCTCTTGAGTCTGAGGTCTGGAGTATGAAACCTCTTGAGCCTGAGGTCTGGAGTATGAAACCTCTTGAGTCTGAGGTCTGGAGTATGAAACCTCTTGAGTCTGAGGTCTGGAGTATGAAACCCAACATGAATGGGATGTTTATTTGTGAGTCTGATTTCTTGGATGTAAACGAATAAGTAGCAAGTCAAACTTACCAGAGAGCCAAAGTTGAGATATAGATTGTGATGTGAAGATTCGATGACGACGCCAATAAGAATGGGATGTAGGAGGAAAACACCGTAGGTAATTCGGCACAGTGGGAGAAACAAGTTCCAGGACAGGAATTTACCCACAAATGCTGAAAAGAGAGAGTAAAAAAAAAAAAAACGACACTAATAATGTTAACTCACTGTCTTCCCTAAGCTGGATATGCCAGCTCAAGCTGCCACCAAAGTCGGACCCCAAGATGGATTTCCTGGCTTGGAATTATTACCTTGATTTACAAGGCTACCAATTGTGGCAACAAAGTATACTTTTGCCCATGCGTGAAGCTGACTTTACTGTTCTTTCGGCGAAACACAAAACAGTGAATGGTGTGTTGAAATCGATGTTTTTTATTTTTAAATTTTTTTATTTCTGTGTTGTGACATCGTGAAATGTGTCGCCATATCCATTACATAATTTTCATCTTAACTCAAAAAGATTTGGAGGTATCATCATGAAATTTGGAGGGTGAATTTATAATTGGATTACTGTTATTATTTTAAAAGTTGAATGCACCGGGATGCATAGAAACAACATGAGCATGGGGTAAGTCGAAAAATTTAGGGGTGAAAATCTGTTCTTGAATTTTTCATTTCAACTTTACTGTCCTGTTTTTGAATCAAAAGTGTGCTATATCATTCTGACAATCCTTTTTCCTTGATCTGCATTCAATTTCCAACAAATTGAAATGTATATTGTGTAGTCTAGCTCTATCTTCTTCAAACTTGTGTATGGTTTAAGAAGTCATATGCAGAATTTCGTTTGTCACAAATTTACATGGGGTCCAACCGTAAAATTCCGTGGGGTAGTCAATGAATTAAATGAAAAAAGATATTAATGTTGCAATGCTATCCATTTTCTATTCTAAATATGACGCTACTAGCTAATTACTCCATAAGATAAAAGTACATGTATCTCATTTCTTTTTAATATTTTCACACCATGTCACATACAACACCTGAGTGACCCACTTAACAACTGAACAGATGTCTGTGTACTACAGATCGGTGATCCTTCAACCAACCTTTCATGAATCACTCTGCTCAAACCACGAGTATGCAAAATTTCGTATCACACACTGTACATACAATGTATGTTTGTGTACAAAATAGTAACCTTAATAACTTGTACATGGACACTACTGCAATATAGTGGGGTTTTTTTTAGAGGGGGGGGGGGGGGTAGGAGAGTATTTTCCAAAGTATGCTAAAGTCGGACGTCTGCAGGAAATAATTACAATAAAATAAGACCATTCAGAGAGAAAGTGAAATGCTTGAGATATGCCAGGAGGAAAGGTTAAGTCTTTTGTGTTTTCTTTGTGTTCAAACTGGTGTCAGCCGACATGTTGAGAGTTACACCCAAGTCATACTATTAGCCTTACATACAAAGCATACATGCTTAAAAAGTTGTTCACTTAGCATGAAAGGTCAACACTGAAGATCAGAAGCAGTCTTCCAACAGACTATTACAAAAACATAGCACTTTTAAAAGGAAAAATGAAACTATGAATTATTTTCAAAAAATGAAACCCTGAATTATTTAACAGAAATAAAAATATGAATTACTTAAGGAAAATGAAACCTTGAGTTATTTTACTAAAACAAAACTACAATACAGCACGCGCGCTATATATCATAATTTCTGTAACTGTATTGTTATGTATTCAATGATCAAAACAAATTTCCTTGTACAAGGACGAATAAAAGTTATCTTATCTTATAATTTGTTTGGCAAAAATGAAACCTGACAATCATACAGATTTTTCACGAAAAGCGGTTAGAAACAAAAGCAATCAAAGAAAAGAAAGAACGTACCTCCTTGTCCAGTTGTGCAAGCAAATATAACCCATGAAAGAGCCAAAGCCCATAAAGGTCGTGAAAAAGCTTCGTAGAGAGCCGTTTCTGTACCACTCCACTGCTTGCCCCCTTCTCTGTTCTCCAGGTAAGTGATGTAAGGGAGCAGAAAGATGACAATGCAGGTGGCAATCCAACCCAGGTACAGTGGAATCTGACAATGAAAACACAGGAAACAAAACTCCATCAAAAACTGTTATTATTGAGACCAGGAGAGAATTCTTTGCAAGAAGGTTCCCAGTCTAAAATTAACCATCCAATAAAAAAACCCAGATCTATTATATATTTCAGTAACATGCAACCTTTGGCATGACTAACTGACCAAACTATACACTCTTCAGGCCTTAAATTTGGCAGGAAGGTGGCAATTGAGATAAGGAAGATGATGTCTGTAAGTAAAAGTTGTTTACTTCAAGCATGTATTTTAAAAAAATAACAATGTTTATTGCTATGTAACATCTGTATTTTTGCATGTTTGTTCCGTAATATATAGTACCGTGCATGTCATAAAAAGTAACCGTATCAAGCGTTCAGTTTGGTGCGCAGTGTTCTGGTGTGCATGAGTTCTGAGGCAAGACTGTAGTTTATCACTTTTATTATATGAGAGAGAGAGAGAGAGAGAGAGAGAGAGAGAGCGAGGGGAGGAGCACAATCATGATTGTTTATTCCGGGCAATGCCCGGTAGGTCATCTGGTAATTAATAAAGTACTTGTGAAAGGGGGAAGGGCCTACTCTCAGAGTGTGAAAAGCATAAAGAGGGATATGGGGATTGGAAAGAAGCTTACATGCTTTTCAGTCTATTACAAAGGAAGTAAAGCCTCCAACGTAATCATGAAAGGCTTTTAACCGTTGAGCCTTAAATTCTACAAAATATCAAAGTACGCATTAAAAGTTGTAAAAGTGCATGTGGGCATATTTTAAAAGATCTTCAAGTTCGTTTTATTTTCAATACTTTCATCCATTCTGAATCACAACTGAGGTGAACAGTAGAAAGTGTTCCTACATTTTGAGCCAGAATAAAAGAAAAAAAAGATGCATTTTCTTTGAGCAGAAATAAAAAGTATGACAGGAAATTTCAATTTACACATTGGTGATTGATAATCAACTTCAAATATCACATCTGTGTATTCCCCATTCAGCAGGCCAGCTAGTAATGGTAATAAATCAGATAGTTTGTTTTGTTTTGTTTTTTATTTTTTAACAAAATTGAGACAGGTCTTGCCAAAATCAAACATGTGTACTTTCGGGATAACTCTGTACTATTTGTCTATATCCAAGCCAGACAATAATTCAAAACTGCCAGCCTCCAAAAAAATGAATTCTGTGTGCAATTTACTCATCTAATTTTGTGTTTTCTTTTTTGTCCAGAAAGCCAGATGGGGGGACACATGCGAGTTCAAATGGTCACATTATTTAAGGAGATAAATCTATAGTGACTGTAACAGGATGACAATGACTGCTTAGACTATCACAATCCTCACCTTCCTGAATTTCATCTGCCTATCACAATGAAAGAGAAAGTAGCCCAGAGCTAAACCAATACAATACACTCCAATACGACTGTAAGGCTTTACGTAGATCATGTTCCAATAGTCATTCACTTTCATCCTGCAAAGAGAGAATCAACATTATGATGCACACACATTATGATCTTCAATATTAAATTATAGTACTACCCTCATGCATTACGATCTTGAATACTAAATTATAGCACTATCAGCATGCATTAGATTCTTCAAGTTATAGCACTACCCAGCTTAAACTGCGATCTTCAATACTAAATTATACCATTACTTGCACACATAAGGATCTTCAACACCAAATTATAGCATGATCCGCACCCTGGTATTGTGATGCAAGGACAAAAATGGAAGTTTTGTACTTTGCCTGTGCACCAGCGCAAGAAACTGAAAGGGCATATAGTCGTGAATTGAGTTTGTATGTCACCGGTAAATTATACAAAAAGGAATGTCATGTATAGTATGGAAAATTAATATGTTTCATCATTTTATACTCACATTGACGGCTTGGAAAGACTGCAATAATCACATTTAGCGTGGCCAATAAAGAGGAAATCAAAACTTTCTGACCTTGGCAAGTAAAGGGTTAAGGTAAAGCTACTCCTTACATTATTAAAGCTTTGAACACCTGCATGCCAGATTCACTTGTAATGTAACAGACACACAACTATAAGTTCCAACACTGATCTGACTGACCTGAGCACATTTCCATTGATGCCCTGATTGAGAGCACTGACCACTATAATCTGACCCAGCACAAACAAACCAATAATGCCAAAACCTAGCCGAGGTTTTCTAGGGAAACAAAACATTTTCATACAATTATACAAAAATAAAAGAAGAAAACGGCATTTTCATGCTGACTACTTTTCACTATTAAAATGATGTTTCCACATTGACGACTGTGCTTTACATAACTGACGTTTTCTCTTTCACACGGGTGAGATGACAGCTCAGAGTTAGCAATATATATCAAAGCCCAAATTGAGAAAACCAATGGCTGTGACAAAAATGTACCATTCCATTCATAGAAAATCACGGCAGACATATAATCTACGTTGGCAAAACAAACACCTTCGTGAGAGAACCCCTAACAACCCTTTAGCTCATTTTTCTCAACTTCTGAGCTGCAAACATATTTACATCGCCTCACATATTGTTCGTCAGCTGTTGGAGCATTGTTGAAACTAAATGCAAAAGCTGTTGTCAGGGGACAGTGGAATTTTACATACAAAGCTGTAGGCCCATTGCGCATATCCGCCATCTCTGAGGTAAGGACTGATGCATCACCATGGTGATTGTGGTATTGATTTTGATTCGTTAGCTGATTTGCACTGAACCAGTCGGCGGCGAGCTAAAAGTAGTTCACTACAGTAAACAATGGACGTCATGGAGTGTTTTTGTTTCGATCTTCCTACACTAAAGATGATGGTGGATCAGCTGATTAGTGTAACTGCGAGATAATGTCTGGGCGGTTAAAATGCCTATTGGTTGCATTGTAGTTGATTGTTATAACAGAAGTGGAAAGGATGGATCCAAGCTGGTCAGATTCACTACCATCCATGTAATCACGGGAAAAGAAGTGAAAGAACTGACCGAACGTTTCCCGTTGCACATGTACACACGTGCCATTGTTTACTGCAGCCAACTATTTTTAGCTCACTGCCATTTGGTTCGCGACGCGTCCAGTGCTCGCAATGCAAATCAGCTAATGAATCAAGATCAATGCCAAAATCACCATGGTGATTCGTAGGTCCTTACACTAAAGATGGCGGATATGCGCATTCTACCTATATATAAATCTGTGCAGTGCAGATACATCAACTATAGCCCAATTCATCTTCTCAGAGATCAACAAATCCAAAATACTAAACAAGAATCAGTTTTCTTTTTCTGTGGTTATTGAGTTCCCCTTCACTGCAGCCCTTTGACTTTGTCAAAACTGTACCAGTAATACTACAATCACATCCCTTACTTTTCCCTATAAATTCTAATATTCCCTTGCATACAAGTACGAATGAGACAGCACAGAGATTAGAAACTTTGTGATCCAAATTTTTGCTACTCTGGCTAATGACAGCTTCCGATACAATCTGGTGGTGAAATATGCCACATCCACTACAAGCTCATGACAAACTGACAACTTGTACTTACATCAACAAGGGTATAAGCACCAAGGGAGAGATCAGGAAAAACTGGAAATCATTTGCCAGGTAGTAGGTGTGGGGCTGACACTGAAGACCAAAGTCAACCAAACAAATTAAATGCTGTGTACCAAATTTTCACACCAAAATACAGTAGAATTTTTGTTCAAAATGAAAATTCTACATTAATCTCATCACATTAGAAATGCCATTTCAACGTTTTAATCCCACTGAATTTAAACATAACATGAAAATTTGAATCATCAAATAATGATACTTCATATTCTATACAATGACTATTGAAACATTTTTTGTTTTGTTTTGTTAAAAAATGCAACCAACAAAGCATGAATTCAACAAAGCACGAAATCTTGGGGAGTCAAATGATATCTTTTTCTTAGACTATTGTGTCATGATTTGTGGCAGGGAACAATCTGGCTTCATCTTGGTAACATAAACCAACCAAAATATTTTGAAAACACAAATGACTTATTCTGAAGTAATTTATAAGCAAGGAACTTTTTCTAATGAAGTGGTGCAAATTATATCTACCTACCATGTTGTCAGCATCATAAAAGTTGTTGATGAAAAGGGCATTGGTCCACCAGTTTTTCTTGCATGTTTTCACATTTGAAATCTCAAATGACCAGCGTGGACCACGACCTAAGTAGGGCATGATGTTTGTACCCAAGAGAAGCAGAACGGCGTAACATGGGAAAATCCTGAAACAATAATTATATTCAGTATTTAACTAAACATTGCTCACAGCATTCTCTAATTTATATATATCAGCATGTTTAAATAAAATGAGTACAACAACGTAATGAATTCTCATTCAAAATTTCAAGAACATGATTCCCTTGATCAGCAGTTCAAGATCCAACATCCTGAGCTCACTAAGGCTTCTATGGAAATTGTGCCTGGAAAAAAATTGAGCTCCCTATCTTCAGTAAAAACAAAATAAAAAGAAAATTTAATCTCCACTTGGTAAAAGGGCTTTTGTGCAAAGCATTTTTAGTTAGGGCATTTACACAAATTGTAGAACAAAGCATATCTGCTGCTGCTCTTAGGGAATGACTGAACTAAGCTATTGCATTAACTCACTGGCTACCAAGACCGAGACGTTCTCGATTTCCGTATACATACAAGCATTGCCTACCAATACCGAGACTCTCCCGGTCACCGCCGTTACTATTTTTTCTATTGCAGTAGTTGTCGTATACATGTCCTTTCTTCACTGTAATATGTAGCCCACACATTCGTTGCTCACAATGAGTCACTAGTTGAACAGAAATACATGTTTATAGCTAGTTGTCAAGATCTAGCAACGTGACTGTCATAGCACAGTTGAAGGCACAACCCACCGCCACAATGCACATGTGTTCAGTCTTCCCCCCCCCCCCCCAGCAGTTTCGAGACTGGTCGGCGCCGGCATGTCTAGGAAAGTGTCGGTCTACTGGCTTTGATGTCTGTAACAGTTGATGCAAATTTCAGCACGTTATGATGGGGAGAGTCAGATGAACTGATCGTCTACCCCTTAAAAAACGAAACTGTCTCGAACTGTTGTAGAAATAAATAACAGGATCCGATGAACAATTAATACTAACTTTAATAACTGTAAACACGAGCTGATATCCACAAGTTACTTACACCTAGCAGGGAAGGCACTACACTTCTACTACAACTGGATGTACACACCTACGATCTGCACCTTACGATTTTCACCCACGATTTGCACCCCTCCTGCTCGCCTGGCCCTCCTTATATATATTCTGTCCAGGAACGTTCAGGAAGCGGCTTTACCGCCCCATAAGCACGAGACAGACCTAGATCGTTCGGGACACATACAGGCCACCCAATCGTACACAGACACGTCACAGCATTACATCACTCAAGGTCGACCTAGCGTAATCTCGGACACTGCAGTATCTTTCAGACGCTTCTAGATTTTCTACAGTGAGACAAACAAGCCATACATCGACATCAAAGGGAAATACCGGCCTTGCTGGCGAGAGGGGGGGGGGGGGGTCGCCGAGTGAGACGCGTCATGCAGGGGGAAGAAAAATATCGATCGTTCAACTAGTGGGACGCTACACAACTCCCCAATTTAAGTTGAACATTCTTCAACTATCTACATCATAAAGCGTCTACACTATCGTAAAATACTTATCATCTCCAATCTTACAATAGACATTGCTAATAATGTACTAGGTGTCTTCCCAATATCCTAAGTACAATACAATAACCATATTATCTTTATAACACTAATACAATCTCATTACAATATCATTACAGTACCATTACAAAACCATGGTCAACAGTAGATCTACTATTATAACCACTATACTACCACCACTGTGGTGAAACGATGGTCAATGATACTATTAAAAATCATACAATGGTGAAACGATGGCCATCCAATACACAATGCTTCGTGCACGAAACATAGCACATAACGTTGTACACAACGATGGTTGTCTTAAATACCAAATGCATAAATGCATAAACTCATAGATACAATGGCAAAAATACCAACACATATCGACCACTGATCAGGGTCTAACTTCATCATATCAGATCAAACGAAGTAATACCGATACCACCTAAGCTTAGGCCACTCGTAAATTACATAAATGCAACATACAAAATCACTGCTTTCTCGCAGTTCCCATTTGGGTTACATTCTTCAAGATTACATTAAGTCCCATTGGTAACAAATAATGTAAATATCAACATATGACTAATACATAGTGGCTCTCTGCCGGCCAATAATTCAATACTCAGTCAGATATACATTACAGTACAATACAGTCATCCCAGAAACATATCCAACAGGCAAAACTCTGGGTTACAATACATCTCACTGAACTTGTACTATTCAAAACACTCTACTTAGGAAGTCGGCGCCGACATTTTCCTTGCCTTTGACATACCTAATCCTGAATCGATATGACTGTAAAAATAGACTCCATCGTAATAGCTTTGGGCTGTCAAATCTGGCAGAATTCAAATACTCTAATGACCTATGGTCAGTCTGGAGCACAAACTCCTTACCATACAAATACAAAGTAAACTTCTTTATGGCCCAAACGATGGCTAGGCATTCTCGCTCTGAGACTGAATATTTCGTCTCACGAGGCAATAGCTTACGACTGGCATATGCCACAGGATACAACTTTCCCTCATATTCCTGCATAAGAGCAGCACCCAACCCGCGATCTGATGCATCAGTTGCTAGAACAAATTCTTTTGAAAAATCTGGCAAACATAACACGGGTTTGGAAACAATGGCATTCTTCAAAGAAGTGTACGCTTTCTCCTGCACTTCTTCCCATTGAACTACATTGGGCTGACCCTTTCTAAGCAAATCAGACAGTGGTGCTGCAATCGCTGCAAAGTTAGGTACAAATTCTTGGTAATATCCCACCAGTCCTAAAAATGCTTTCACTTCCTTCTTAGTGGTGGGTCTGGGTGCATCTCGCACCTTACACACATTTTCTTCTAACAGACCAATCATACCCTTTCCCACTGAGTGTCCAACAAAGTCCACTTCAGACGTGCCAATCAGGCACTTGGATGGTCTTGCAGTTAATCCAGCTTGGTCCATCCTCTGCAGCAATTCTTTGAGAGCCTTCACATGCTCGTCGAATGTCTCTGTATGGATCAGCAGGTCGTCCACATACGCTGTCACATTGTTCAGTCCCTGGATCAATGGCTTCACGATCCTGTTCAGTGTAGCTCCTGAGTTCATCATCCCGAAGGGCATCCGGGTGAATTCATAGTGTTCGCCCATGGTGACGAACGCTGTCTTGGGAATGTCTTGTTCCCGGACTCGCACTTGCCAGTATCCCTTGCTCAAGTCGATCCGAGAGAATATTCTTCCTCTCGACAGACTCTGGAACACTTCCGATGGGGCTGCTGTCGGATGAGGGTCGAACACTGTGATCTTGTTCAGCCTCCTGTAGTCGATGCAGACTCGGTTGGATCCATCCTTCTTCTTGACGACAACAACCGGTGAAGCATACGCTGATGAGCTCCTGCGTATGATGCCCAACCTTTCCATGGTGCTGAGCTCCTCCTTCAAGGAGTCGCGCATAGCATAGGGCACCGGGTATGGTCGTTGCCGAACAGGTACCTCTGAGGTCAGGTCGATACAATGTTCGCCTAACTGGCAGCATCCGGGGAGATTGGTGAAGATGCGTTGATACTCCTTCACCACGTCGCCGAGTTGTTGACGTTGTTCCAGCGTCAGCTGCGTTCCATATTGGACATCTTCGTAGCCTTCCTTCTGGTCCCAGCTCCCTAGGTCGGCAAGGTCCTCCGTCATTCCACCGTTGTCGCCTTCCAGGTCGCAGTCCTCGATGACTGTCATGCCAGCTGACTCTACAGGTTGACTCTCGTCCATCACGTCGTCCTCTGCCAGCACAGTCCCAGCACCATCACCGTCGTCGTCCATCATAGCGTCGACATCTCCAGGTGTGGTGTCGCTCCTGCCGTCGTTAATCTCACACATCTCGTTCACGACAGATGCCGGTCCCATTGCCGCTGCTGCTGCTTGCGTCGTCGCTGGTGTAGTCCTGGGGATATACCTCTTGAGAAGGTTAGCGTGCAATGTCTTCTCTTTCACACCCATCTTGACTTTGTAGTCGTTGACACCGACAACCGAGACTACCTTGTATGGTCCCTTCCACTGGACTAAGAGCTTGTTGGCGTTTGTCGGCAGCAGTACTAAAACTTCGTCGCCAGGGCGGAACTTCCTCTCTCGAGCCTTCCGGTCGTAGTAGGTTTTCTGTCTACCTTGTGCCTTTGAGAGCTCTTCCGTCGCTAACTTCCACGTGTCCTCCAGCCGCTCGCGTAGTTCCATGACGTACTGGTAACTGGTCTTTGTCTCCGGCTCCTCTACGTCCTTGGTCCATAATTTTCGCAAAATGTGCATCGGTCCTCTCACCGTTCTTCCATACAGTAACTCGAATGGAGCGAACTTTGTCGATTCTTGGGGAACTTCACGATACGCGAAGAGCAGCGGGTTAATGTATCGGTGCCACTGCCTAGGTTGCTCCGCGCACAGTCGCCTCAAGGTCTTCTTCAGTGTGCCATTAAATCGCTCCACTAGCCCGTTGCACATAGGGTGGTACACTGTGGTGGTCGACTGTCGAATTCCCAGTAATCTGTTCGTTTCCTTCATGACGTCCGACATGAATTGAGTCCCTTGATCAGATAAGATCTCCTCGGGCACACCCAAACGGCTGTAGATATTTACTAAGGCTTCTGCTACTGTCTCTGCGTCAATCTTCTTCAAGGAGGTCGCTTCAGGGTAACGAGTAGCGTAGTCTACGTATACCAGGATATACCGATGTCCGCCTTCACTTGGGGGGTCAATAGGTCCTACTAGGTCCACGGCCACTCTCCTAAATGGGATGTCTACCACTGGCATACTCTGCAAATGCACCTTAGGAGTCGCTCCCTTGTTCACTGTTCTCTGGCAGATGTCACATGAGCGGCAGTATCTCGCGACGTCACCTTCAATACCAGGCCAGTAAAAATTGCTCATCACCCTGTCCTTCGTCTTCTTCACGCCGAGATGTCCTCCGACGATAGAATCATGGGCAACGCTCAGTACATAGTCCCTCAGTTTCTCGGGTAGTACCACTTGTCTTGTAATCGTGGCCTGTTTTATATCCTTATAAATCCGGTACAGTACACCTCCGTGTCTCTCGAAGTGTACGGACTTGTTGCCTCTGTTGGTCGGAATTTTCTTCTGCCCCAACTTCTTGAGGTCTTCGTCTTCTTCCTGGAGTCGGATGAGTTCCTTCCTATCCACTCCCGCGTGCCGTTCTGCCCTCGGCACCCTCAGCGACGTAGACTGGTCCTTCCTCTTCTCCTGGGCCCTCGTGGTCACCGCTCCTACCATCACCTCAGTATCAGGGTCGTACGGGTCATTCGCTCCGTCCACGTTCCCGACTACTAGGTCGCAGATGGTCTCCGGGAGACACAGTGCTGTCACTCTGCCCGTCAGGTAAGGCGTTCTCACGTCGATAATGGCTTCCTCCGCCGCTAACAAGGAGTTATCGATCCTCGCGATGAGTTTCTTCCCACCGGTGAGCTGTCCGTCGTCCACCAGTGATCGCCGCACCACTACACCTTCACAGCCGGTATCTCTTAGGACGTCTACTGCTCGATTTCCAATCAAGCCCTTCATCACTGGTAACTTCAGCTTCTCCACGGTCCTTCCGTCACTGCATCCTCCGCACGTAACAGGCACCGCTAACTGGAGCTTCCCGTCCTTCATTACCGCTTGAACGTTGCTGCTGGTGTCAGCCGTCGTCGCATCCTGTCTCGACGACTCGTCCGCCGCTATAATTACGGCCGCCGCCGCCTTGTTCGGCTTGCCTCGCCCCGTATCCTTCTGGGCTGGACACATTCTCCGAACGTGGCCTGGCTTTCCACAAAGGTAACATTTCAACTCACCTTTGTCGTTTATCTTGGTACGACACTCCGTCGCCTTATGTCCCGGCCTCTGGCACCTATGGCAGACCTGTGGGCTTCTGTCTCCGTTGGGACTCCGTCGCACTGGCCGGCTTTGCAGTCTGGCGCTCCCTCTGAGTGTCCGGTTCCTCGCTACCAGGAACGCCTCCGCTGAGTCTGCGACGTCCTGTAGCGTCTTTGGCTTCCTCTCCCTCACATGGGTCGCAAGGTCTGGTGGGCAAACATCCATGAACTGCTCTCTAACAAACAGGTCCCTCACTCCTTCGTAGGTCTTCTCCGTCTTTGATAGCTTTATCCACCTCTCTAGGTAAGTCTTGATCCTAGTAAGAAACATCCCGACATCTTCTCCATCTTCAGGCTTACCTTGTCTGAACATGAGTCTGTAACCGTCCTCTGACAGGTTATACCTCTTCTGCAAAGCTTCCTTGACTTTGTCGTAGTCCTTGGCCTCATCAATCGGCAATCGACAGAAGCACTCCAGAGCTCTCCCAGTCAGCAGGGCAGACAGTGATGTCGTCCAGGTGGATCTAGGCCAGTCCGCTGTCTCGGCAAACCTCTCAAAACGAAGTAGCCAGCTATCAAGGTCGTCCTTCCCATCCTGAAATGCAGGTAGCTTGGGTCTCTTGGAACTGGCGTGGTCGCTGGTCCCCTGTGTCGACTCGCCTCCACGCTGATGGCGGATCCTCTCCATCTCCAGCTCGTGGTTCATCTTTTCTATTTCCAGCTGTCGTTGAGCCTGTCGTTCCGCCTCCTTCTCCCGAGCCTGTTGTTCCGCCTCCTTCTCCCGAGCCTGTCGTTGAGCCTCCTTCTCTTGAGCCTCTATCTTCAGTTGCTCCATGCGCTCTTGCCTCTCTCTTTCCTCCCTTAGGCCTTCACGGATGTAGTCCTGTCTCTCCTTCCCAGTGAGCTCCAAGGCGTCTGCTTCCTGGCCAAGCCTTCCAATAGCCTCTGACATGTTGTGGATATCCTCGATGATCTTTACACAATTTACTGTACTTTAGAAACACTTCGATGGTCTGAGTTGAATCTGTTCTGATCTAATCGGATCCCGGACGAGCCCCCAATATGTAACAGTTGATGCAAATTTCAGCACGTTATGATGGGGAGAGTCAGATGAACTGATCGTCTACCCCTTAAAAAACGAAACTGTCTCGAACTGTTGTAGAAATAAATAACAGGATCCGATGAACAATTAATACTAACTTTAATAACTGTAAACACGAGCTGATATCCACAAGTTACTTACACCTAGCAGGGAAGGCACTACACTTCTACTACAACTGGATGTACACACCTACGATCTGCACCTTACGATTTTCACCCACGATTTGCACCCCTCCTGCTCGCCTGGCCCTCCTTATATATATTCTGTCCAGGAACGTTCAGGAAGCGGCTTTACCGCCCCATAAGCACGAGACAGACCTAGATCGTTCGGGACACATACAGGCCACCCAATCGTACACAGACACGTCACAGCATTACATCACTCAAGGTCGACCTAGCGTAATCTCGGACACTGCAGTATCTTTCAGACGCTTCTAGATTTTCTACAGTGAGACAAACAAGCCATACATCGACATCAAAGGGAAATACCGGCCTTGCTGGCGAGAGGGGGGGGGGGGTCGCCGAGTGAGACGCGTCATGCAGGGGGAAGAAAAATATCGATCGTTCAACTAGTGGGACGCTACAATGTCCATGGAGATATTATGTGAAGTGTGGCCTAACTGAGTGGGGGAGTGAAGGTGGTATGGAGACTGTCTCCTTACCTGGGTCAGAGTCCATTGCCATATTGGAGACAGCAGCCCATTTTGATTTTTAAAAAAATTGGGTGTTTTTGAAATATGGAAAGAGAAAGAAAGATTATAGACAGCACTTGTGGAGGCAAGTGATGGCCACATAGGACAACTGTTGTGTCCTCATGAGCATTATTACAGGAGAGCAATAGGGACCTGAAAGGAACACGATTCTGGTGTGAACAGTGTGAAGTGCCGCTTTGCCTGGAAAACAGTTTCAAATTATATCACACAAAGGAGGATTATAATAGTAAATCTCTAAGTTCATTCTCTTTATGTTTTGTTTCATGTATTATATTCATTTTTCAGTTGTTTTGACCAGTTTTTGTGTTGAATCTAGCAGTGTGGTTGATTATAATACCTCTTCTATTCGTATGTCACCCCTAAATTTATCATACAAAAATCGGCATAATTTTCGCATGCAAACACACAGTTGCATAAAATCCACCATAAGACATATACAAAAATGATTACCAGATTCAGTTAGCCAATTCATTTTTCCATAAACACACTAAATTTCATTGAAATATCAGGAAAATTCTTGATTCAATGATTTTTTTGATACATAGCAAAAACGTCCGGTAAATTGGGATTGATCGAGGCAATAGACCTGGTAGCCAGTGATTAACCTGTCTCTGGCGCAGTTTCACACATATGAAACTGAAATAAGTGACATTTCTTAAGCCTAAGCTGTGACTAGTAAAAATTTGATTCCTTTCTCATCAACTGAGAATCAGTAGGCCTACACATATTTACCTGCAAAGTCTGTGGACAATCATGAATCCATATTCTCTAAGACTCATCACTTTTCTCCACGCTTTTTCCTTGTGTTTCTCCGCTCGAGTTTTAATCTTCAGAAAGTTGTAAGCACCCAGGCATCCACTGCAACAGGAATGAAACCAAACCACTCATGCCCAACTCTAAATGTCCAGACCAGACATTGTTTCTATAATCCTCAAAAGTGTCCCGCATGCAAATCTCCAAACAACCATGAAGACCACAGGTGAAAATGTGAAGTTGACAAACTCAATTTTTCAAGTTTGAAAGTCCAACATTTACCTCTTGCATCTGAAAGAGTGATTTCTAACAATTTGTGACTGCAGCTCTTTTATCAAACTTTGGTTTCGTGATACAATGGGGGCATAAAGGTGAAAATCACTTTTTGCCACAATGCTTGTTTTTCCTTGTGGTTTTCATTTGTCAGCTTTAATCGTTCACTTCTACACTGGTTTTGCACAAATGTGAATTAGGAAAACTTCACGTTCATTTATCAACAGATTTTCCAAGATAATTTAATGATAAAAACGCTTTAACATACACTAAACAAAATATCTTTAAATCAAATTAAATACCACAAATTTTTACATATGATAGGTTCAGATGCTGATGATTTACAAAGGTTCTTGGTTAAATAAAAAAAGAAAAACAAGGATTTTAATGAAGTTCTTTGAATCATCCGTACAGCCTGTTTCAATCTATGAAAGATCAGGAAGTACATGACCAATCTCCTTGTCAAAGGTGATAAATTTTTATCACTGATTCAAATATTTTTATCCTCAGCGGTACTTATTATTCTATATCTATGCACCACTGGACTCAGATGGCCTCAGCTGAGAGAGTGAGGTCGACATTGTCCAACTCTTCTTCACTTTAAAAAAAATTATCACACATGGCATCCTGTCACCACTCCCACCCCCTTGATGACTAGATGGTCTTAGTTAAATCTGACTGAAGAACAACAAAAACACATCTACCCAGTAACTGAGCACAATTGTGTGTATGTTCCAGCACTGACCTAAGTATGAAGAAAGAATCAGCAGCAAATGTTGTGTTAATGACCATCTGCATCCACCAAGATTGGGTCATTTTCACAGCAGAGACATCGTTATCTGAGCTCAAAGAGAGAGAAAATTTATAAAAAATCTTTGCAACTAACAAAGAAGAGTGAAAGATACAGTAAAAGTAAAGTACAAATGATACTGTAGTGATCCAGACATTGAAAGATTCATAAAGCAATGGATTATAATAACAAAATAATATTAATGTTCAAAAGTAAATGACATAACTTTCAACAACAGAACACAGTACACATGAGTACTGTCTAAACTCCAATTTAGAAATTCTTATTATTTTTACTTCTTGGCCCACTGACTCTGGGAATACACAGGTGTGATTTTTTTTTACTTTCGATCACCAATGTGTAAACTGAGGTGCACATCAAAATTTCCTGTTATAACTTTTAATTCTACTTGAAGAACATGCGCCTTTTTTTCCCGCTCAAGATGTCGAAACGTTCTTCTATTACTCAGCGCTGTGGCTCAAAATCAACGAAAGTATTAAAAATGTAGCAAACTTCAAGACCCATGTAAATCTTTACGTCTTTCTATGCGTAATATGATATTTTGCAAAATTTAAGGCTCAGCGTTTAAAACGTTTTTCATGATTACATTGGAGACCTTATTTCCTTTATTATAATGTGTACACCAATGTGGGAACAATTTTTTCCTTGCAACAATTTCCTTGATGACCAGGACAATATTACTAATGTTTTTAATGGCAGGTCAGTGTTATATTCAGCAAACTGATGTGATACTAGTCAGAAAACACAAGAGTATCAACTGGTGTCATTGTCTTACCTACAACCTCAGGATTCTGATAGATTATGCCAAAAACATTTCCTAAAACAATCCAGCTGATGCTCAACACTCTGACACCGTTCAGACAAAACAAAGTGTCTGGTGATCCGTCAGCAAGAATGTGGCGTGTATTTTTGCGAAACGAGAAAGACAGGAGTAGATCTGTCAGCAAGTTATCTGTGGACATAAAAAGACAAAACGTGGGGAGAAAAAACCCAATAAAATCAACCTGCACCTTCCCGTTGTCCATCTCAAGCACTGGTAAATCCTTGATTTTCATGACTTTGACTTGCAGCTATTTCATCACTGATCATGGTCAGATCTATATTCTCACAAAGTGACAATACAGATCTCACCATGATCAGTGACGCACCGAGATCTTACACGGTTTTGAAGAAGCAACATTTTTGCCACATACTTGTCTATACCTAAGAAATCTCACTCTCACCAAAGCCTTGAAATGCTCTCCTGTAAAATAGGAATACTATTGATATGCAAGAAGGTGATATGGACGATAGTCCCTGGTATAGCTGAAATAATTCAGTGGAAACATAATAACTTACATTCACTTGTGGTTATAACACACAATATTACGCCAAATCGTTTATGAAACATCACTGAAAAAATGCCTATTCTGACAATAATTAACCCTCGTCCTTCGGGAGGCCACTATATTGGCCTCCCCACCCAACACGTGAGGCCAATATTGTGGCCTACATACTGCAAACCGGGTCCAGTGGGAGGCCAATATATTGTATGGCAGCGCTGCTCCTTGTGTTTTTTTTATTCGGTTGCACAACTATCCTTCTTTTCATGATTTTTCTTTTTTTTTTCCACACAAATTTCCCATGTTTATCTATCCTGTCACCCCTACTAGATCTATATCTAATAAAATGGTATCGTCCGATTACGTTTATTATGATGCAACTATTCGTCATACTCATGTAATAGTACTGATGGTCTGAAGTTTGAACTGGGGAAAATCTTGGGGAAACTTTTACTTTGGTGCTGGTTGTCGTCTACATGTCAAATGAGAAGAAAGGGGCCATGTGCGTATTTGAGACACCGTTCTATGTCTGTAATTATGAATTCTGATGTAATACTAGGGCATCCTGCATAGGGGAAAAATAAGGGAAAACTGGGAGAAAATGACAGACTTTGCTGTTGGTCGTTGTCTTTATTTGATGTGGTAATTAGAGAGATATTGTGTTGCTTTGATTAAACCGCTTTTCAGTACATGTATGTGCTCTGCGACCTGGAAATCACATCTCTCGCTAAAACCAACAACATAGTACGTGGAAGCTTTACATAGTAGAGGAGGGAGAAGACAATGCCACGATACATGTGATGAGTAAATTAAGCACCTGGTTTAAAAACTAATTTGTTCACCTGAATAGCCTGACTTAAGGACAGAAAAAGTGCAGAGGTCTTGGGAAAATGATAAAATGTGTGTTAAACGGCATGTAAATGCAGAAAATTCTTGATTTTTGGCCTCCCATTTAACAATAAAACTTACTGCATATCATCACAAGCACTTTGTCCAAATATCATAGGGGCCACTTACGATTTATTCACCATTATTGTTGTTATTGTGTCCTAAAGTAAACACGACACACGTGTTCACAAGGACCTGATTGACCTGACCGCCGAAGTTATCGGCAATCACAAACGATCGGCTGACTGGCCGCTGGCTATCCCCGCACGGGCGTTACGTGGACAAGTTCACTTAGTGTGGGATGAGGGTTAGGAATGAAAAATTAGGACATATGTGAATAATGCCAATTTGAAGGTCTATGCAACACAGATTTACAAATGCTATTTTGTAATTCCTCTGCTTTCATACGCAATCAATGCGTCTGAATACTTTTGTACTTTTGTACAAGAAGCGCTTTTGCTGCCTACAACAGTGTAAGAAGCCTGTGGTCTCAGCACAAAATGTTTTTTACTGCAACTGAAATACCACTGCCATCATGACATTCCCCAGTCAGCACTACTTTTGACATTAATTTATCACTAATTCCAGTACATGCCCAGAACAAACAACTGCTGACAGCAAGACTACCGCAGATCTGCACAAACAGAGCACCCCCATCAAATGAATGTTCCAGCCTTTGACTTCCGAACACTCGAAAGCAGGCATGGGCAATGTCTTATATATTAAGGGCCAGATCTGAAAAATGTGAGGATGCAGAGAGCCGAATGCTCTCACTTCATATCATCAGGGTCATAACACAATTGCCTAAGTCATGTTTTGTTGTTTTTTGAAAACGAAAGAAAACTGTTTACTTCGAAAATAGTGGCAGCTGTTGTTAGGGGAGTGTAATATTTTGCATAGCAATCTATAGCTGAACAGTGAACACAATTCAGTATTTTCTCTGTTTGGTTTTGTAATTAGCCTCCACTCCCCTAACAACAGTCTAAATGGTGACTTAGGAGGATGTGGATTTTCATTTAAAAACTCATGTCAACAAAGCAAAACAATGTAACTGTTGAATGGTGCAATGTGACTGTCTGATTATGGTGAGCATTTCATCTCAAAATACCCCCCAAAAAATGACCTAAGCAATTCTGTTATGTCCATGATGATATTCAAGCCTTTCTTTAAATAACGTTATTTATTTGGATGTTAATTTGTTAAAGAAAAACTCCTTGGGAGGGGAAGAGCAGGGGTTGCATGTGTGTCATTTTCAGTTAATCTCTAGGGGCTGGCCAAAATTGCTTGGTGGGCATGATCCGCCCCCATGGGCTATACATTGCCCATGTCTGCTCTTTGGGGATAGTACCACATCCACATCAAGAGTCTGGGTGTTGTATAACATCAGGTCAAATACAACTTCGAGAAATGTACCTGAGGGTGCTAATTTTTTATTCCGATGTGAAGGTCTGACTTCAATAATACTATGTTGACGATTGAGTCGTGGGGCCAGGCGAATACTGGAGTTGTCTGTGACATCGTGTGGTATCATATGTGTCCCATCAGTCATGTCACTGGTGATACTGGTGCCATCGTATGACAGGACATCATTGGCATCAGAATCTGACCCGTAATCTGGGCCTCTGTGTGTTGGAGAACTGGGAGTGGCAGCCGTGTTGGTGGTCTCTGTCGAGTCTACACCTGACATTTCTATATCCTCCGGAATGTTCTGAGTACAAAATACAGACACCAAACAGATATTCAGCCATATGGTTAATATTCTCTTCCCTTTCCGTGTCATGTATCACATCAATGGTCTTAGTCTTAGACACTAAATGCTGAAGTTAAAAAAAAAACTTCCCGAACTTTTGATGCAAGGCATCACAACCAACAACAACATATGCATCTAGAGGCCCATACAATTTCCATCTCACATAAAAAAAAAAGAAAAGAAAATACTCAGGATATTTCCTGAGGATTCCCATCCGTGTTAAATTGGAAATTCATTACAATGAATGTTTTGGTGTACACATGTCTACTGTTTCCTATAGTGAGATATTTTCATGCATGAAGTACTACAAGATCCTCTTCTGTGTCTACCTAAAAAATAAAACTGCAAAGTCTTAGAGTTCAGAAGTTTATGGAATGAATACAAGATGGGAATACAAGCACACCAAACATCACAGACTTACCTGTAATTCTACATGAGCAGAGGATGCACTGAGCAAACGGTTGTACATCGGTTTAACATGCTCTTCATCACCACGGTATGGACCTGATTCAGAGATGCTACGAATTCGGCGTGGATGCTCGGCACCATTCACATTTTCCTTCTTTGTGGCTTGATCAAGAGACTCTGAAGAGGACAGGGTACCACGCCTACTGCGGCGTTTCCTATTGAGAAGAAAACCCCACTCCATTAAACAGATAAATAATCTACAAAGAAAAATCATCTTCCTACTGACAGAATTAAGACCACAAAACCAATGCCAGATTACATGGACAAAATACAGCAATATGAAGAGACACTGTTAATCTATGAATGCTAAAAGAGATTTGGGAGTCAGAAAAACGCATTCAATGCAAAAATTGGGAACTGAGATTGACAGTTTGATTCCAGTGTGTGCGTTTTTTGGTTGTTTTTTTCTTACTGTATTTCCATTGCGTCCTAAGGTAAGACACTGTGACTAGAATGAAATGAAGATTTCTTCCGTTTCCACCAAAATAACAAAATCGAGACTTTTCAGAGCTGAGCATCTTTGTGCCTAAGATCATCAAACCTGCAGGAGATGGAAAATGAAATGGCATATCCTAGGATTTTGGAAAATTAAAAGATATACATGTAGTTATCTCCTAACCAGCATCATGTTTTGCATTAGAAAAATTTGCCTGTCAACATTTTCCATTATTTCTATCCCATTATTGCCCTATCTGTACTACATTTGCTGCTTGGCTATCAAATCATTTTCGAAATGTTTCCTTCACTCATTTAATTTAGGAAAAGGTCATTCATACCTGGCTGGCACCAAAATCTTCAAGATGCCATATTTATCTGTGTCTTGTTCATAGCCAATTGTAATTTCTGGACCCTGCTTGACTCTCACTTTCTTCCGTCGACGAAAGATGTCATAGGATGTACCAAGTATTACCACGAGAAGGACAGTACACAGAATCAGTCTGTTGAAAAATAGGCAATACTGAAATTTACAAGTTATATTCCTGCTAGACAATGTTTCACACGATATATTGCATAGACTTTTGCAGTCCAGCACTCTCAACCAGTGAATTTATCTTCAGAGATATACCAAATATCCCCAATATCTTCATTGCTCAATAATGTGAAGTGACTGTTGAGTTAGATTTAATCCTCATCCTGCAGGAGGCCACAATATGTGTAACCGCCCGACAAAATGAGGTACTTCGTGTATTTTGGTGGTATGGAGTTATTGTTATCACCAAATAGGTCATTCAAAGTCCTTTCATTAGGTAAGAAAAATACTGCTGTAATTTAATTAGCAGAGAAGATATGGCTTATCAAAGACAGGAAGTGACAGAACCGCAGTTTTGAGAAAATGCTTTTAAAGTTCCAGCTCTAAGTCAAAATTATTGACGATGACTCAATTCAATGTCAGTTTTGAGGCATTTACCCTTCTCAAACAGGATTATCATTTGGAAAAGGAATAGTACAGCGCTTAAACTTTCAAAAATACTGAAAACACAAAATCGATAAAATTGACTCTATGGTGCATTTTATCGATTTTCTCAAATCAGGCAGTGCTGAAGTGTGCCTCATTTTGTCAGGCAGCTACACATATTGGCCTCCTCTCCCAACACTCGAGGCAAGTGAGACCAATATTGTGGCCTACATTTTGCTAGTCGGGTGCTGCAGAAGGCCAATATATTGTATAGCAGTGCTGCTCCTCGTGTTTTATTTATTCTGTTGCCACGACTATCATTTTTTTCACATTTCTTTTTCCTCACTAGTTTCGTTTGCTTATCTATCCTGTCACCCCTACCATGTCTAACAAAAATGGTATCGTCTGATTTTGTTTATTACCATGCAACTATTCATAACTGTTTGTCAAACTCATGTAATACTACTGACGGTCTGAAGATTGAACTGGGGAAAATCTAGGGGAAACTTTTGACTTTCATGTTGGTTGTCGCCTACATGTGAAATGAGAAGAAAGGGGCCATCTGCGTGTTTGAGAAACCATTCTGTCTGTAAATGAATTCCAATGTAATGCTAGGGCACGCTGCATAAGGGCGCCCGTCAGTAGGTTCTTCATCAGGCAAAACTGGGAGAAAATGACCGACTTTGTTGTTGGCTGTTGTCTTTATTTGATGTAGTAATTAGCGAGATATTGTGTTGCTTTGATTGAACCGCTTTTCAGTACATGTGTACATGCACTCTATGAGCTGGAAATCAAATCTCTTGCTAAAGGTGTGCTAAGAAAACTAACATCACAGTACATGGAACCTTTACATAATGGAGGAAGAGGAAGGCAATGCCATGATACATGTGGTTAGTAAATTAAGTGCCTGGCTTAAAAATATTTTGTTCACCTGAATGGCTTGACCTAGGGACAAAAAAAGTGCAGAGCTCTTGGGAAAAGGACAAAACGTATGATAATGTCATGTAAATGCAGAAAATTCTTGATTATGGGCCTTCTATTTAACAATAGAACTTATTGCATCTCATCACAAGTACTTATGTAAATATGATAGTTGTCACTTACAATTTATCCGCCATTCTTGTTGTTATTACAACCTAAAGTAAGCACAATACACGTATTCAAAAGGACCCAATTGATCCGACTGCTGAGGTTATCGGCAACACACGAACGATCGGCTGACCGGCCACTGGCTCTCCCAGCATAAGGCATTACGTGGACGAGTTCACTCAATGCAGGACGGGGGTTAAAACAAAAAACAAATATGTCTTGCAGCATACTCAGTCATTTCATGCAGACACCATTGAATGTTTCTCTTGTCAAGGACATCCAGCGCATTAGGCATGAGACAACAGTACACTAAACTGTTAATCAATGACTAGCTGAGGTCTCTAGATGGACAGAGATAAAGATAGCAGTAACAGTCACTCTGACCCTGCTCAGGGTCTGCATCACTAATTTCATGGCACCGCAAGATACAGCGGATTCAACTGTAGTGAAAAAAACATCCACATATACTCTCTAAATATCTGTTGAAGTTTGGCATCCTGACAGCAGATGTTAGGTGACACTTCGTAATGGTTGGTAAACACTGCTAAATGTAAACAATACTTTGCTTTCTGATAAAATAAGTCACATTTTGACTACATTCCTCATGTCATGCCAGTAATTTGTTTCATTTGCTTCACAGAAAATTAATATTTATGTTGGGTATAGTTGGAGTATTTGCATGATTTTTATTTCAATACTTTCACCAGAGGTCTGAACTACAAGTCTATGCTACTCTCACTTACACAGAAATCAGAGCTGGGGCATCATCAGTGATCAGAGATTTATGGTGACAGTAGACGGATGTAACTGTGATATTGTCGCCATTGTTATCCTCGCTCAAAACTGAAAGAAAAAAACAGAATCAAAGTAAATGAAAAAAAAAAACCATAATAGTGGTTTCAGATTTGTGCTGAGAGAAATCTGCAAGTTATACTGTAATCATCCACCATCTCACATCTCATACTTGCATGCATTTAGTTTGCATATACAACAGGAGCTGGATAATTGGGACAACTCTTATAATTTGTTCAGAACGAATGTAATTACCAACTACATTGTATTGGAATCAATCTCTCTACCTGTAGTGTTTCAGGCAATCTTTTAAGAATGTTTTTGTGACAGTAAAATGGTCTTTTTTTCTTTTTTTTCTGGCTCCCTTTCATGAACCTAGGGCAAAAATGATAGTTTTTGGCATGCATTCAATTTCCTTTCTAAAGAAATGAGTGCATTGTGCCCTAGCACAAATGAGATCTGTAGTTAAACTGTAGGTTATTAACAATTGTGAGGAACTTTTGAGAGAGAGAGGAACAGGGGTTGTAACAGGGAGTAACATCAGAGCACACAACAAATTTATCCCAGCCAGTGCCAGGTACCACTCCTAGACAGAGAATACAAAAGCATTCTGAGTTAGACATCAGATCAGAAATATTGTGCTAAAAAATGATAACATCAAAGGTCTGCTTAATTATGCTGCTGTTGAAAACAGATCGCAGTTAAAGAGTGTTTTGTAGCTGCACAGTAAGATAAACCATTTCTACTGAAATGAAAAATTAGGGTAGTGATGGAACTGGTCAGGGAAAAGAATGTCTGAAATTATTTCAGGTGATCAGAATAAAAACCAGCGCCTATGGAGTCTTGGTAGGGTCCATGTCACCCCCAGCTGGAAAATGGATTTTAAGAATTTCAAAAGCTAAAGCAAGCCAACTCAGGCACTCCTGTTCTACATTTGTGGCGTTGACATTGTGCATAAAAATTAAAATAGTTTTCCTTCTGACCATAAAATGATGGAATTCCAATACTGTCGGTATAGGTTCCTTCCTTGCATGAGGTTCCCCCCAACGTAGTATTTATTGACATTTATATAAATTTCCCGACTTACATGCTTCCGCCACACTGAAGATATCCTTGCGTGAGCAGTTGTTGGGGACACAAACGTCCACAGTAAAAGGGCTATAGGGAACTGGGAAAGGCAGTTTCTGTGAGGAAAAAGATCAGACTGAGTGAAAGAACTGACATTTCTACTCCACGGATTCAAAATCTATCACGAAATTTGAACATCAAATAATAAATTCAAATACATATATATATATATATCTTCAATATATCTGAACATTTCATTGTCCATCTTACATACTGGCCTAGTGATGATTTTTGTGGCTTTGAGTTATGACTAGCTTGTCTTTGCTCATGATGAGATCAATAATACATTCTCACAAAGTGACACATCAATATGTTTAATAGTTTTGAGATTATGAACAGGAACATTTTTGCCACATGCTTGTCTGTACATAAGAAATTACACTCTCAACAAAACTTTGAAACACTCTGCTAGAAATGGCAAAATTGTTGTCATGCCAATATGCAAAATGGACAAAGTTATGAAATTATATAATGAAATACTGTGTGCGTGCTCTTTAATAAGAACAATTTAAAAAATCAGGAAGGACAATAGACTAATATTGTTGTGTCATTTCTAGCTCTGTTTCTCTAAATTGCACTACCATATATCCAATCAACTACCAGGCTTAAAAATCTCACAAGTACTTTGGTTCTTTCCAGTATGTTAATTGATTCTTGGATTGTTTCGTTTCTTAAATTTTTCAAAAACTACTGTCAGTGTACTTTTTCCAGGATTTTCTTTTGTTTGAAAACGGAGAGCATTTATAAGCAACAATAGTGGAAATATAAGTAAGCAAAATCAGCGACATGCCTTATACAATAATGTGAACTCATTAAGTTAAAATCTGACAGAAAATTACAAACAGAATTATGTTTCTTGGGCAAGAAAGATTAAAAACTACATCCCTCTTGCAAAACAGCAAAAGTATATATCTTCTCTCCATAACTAGTGTAAAAGCTTAACCCATTAGTAGTCAGCTCATTAAAAAAAAAGCCATGTTCTTATCATAATCTTTTCTTGCATCTGCTCACATCCATAAGGCTCCATAAAGCAATTTGTTTTGTTTTTTTGGCCAACTATCATCTTACACTTAGCCCTAATGGGACTCAACGCCTGTCGGTACTCATCGATTACATGGGTATAAATCATATGCTCTATATATACATATTCTGGTCAGGTGGACAAGTTTAACTATGGAAACTTAAAACAGAACTTGGATCACAGTGATTTACCCCAGAAACAATGGAATTTAATGTCATAATATATACATTCTTTTCGGGACACACTAGTTCATATTAGCAACAAAATTTTTACTGGTATGAATTAGAAAGAAAAAAAAAAGAGAACATACAATATTGAAAAATGTTTAAAAAATAATTAAATGATTTTCAGTTTGCTTGGTCATTAGTGAAATTCCAAAATCTTTTAACTAAATAAATGTAGAAAAATATGAAGAAAAACTGCAAATGAAAATAGATTTCATTGGATTTCAATTTCATGCTTTGTAAAAAGAAAAAGGAAATAAACTAGAAATGGAAATATATTCCACTGAATATCACTATAAGTATAAATTTCTTAGTAAACACACTGTAGATACTTTGTAAATAACACATCACAAATTTCTGGAAGATGAAGTATACAACTTTAAAAAAAACAGTATTAAGAAAAATCTAAGCCAAAGGTTAGCAAACGCTTGCATGCCTATGCTAAAGATGGATAAAATGAAATATTCCAAGCAAATCTATGGAAAAATTTCTGTCCACATCTACAAATGGTCCTTGTCTCAGCCTGTAGCAGCACTAATGTATCTACGACACTCCCACTGGTGACTTTACACAACTGTCTTTTTAAGCAAAGCATGCATTTTTCACACAATTCAAATACCACAGGCAAGCTTTCAGATAAATGCTCCTCGTCCCCCCACCCCCCCATCCCCTTTTCTAAATTAATTCATTTGGCATGCATGCTATACAAAAACAGATGCATAAGAAACAATTCCAGGACAACTGCTGGTCCTGTGTATAATTCCCTGTATGACTTATTGACAGGACCTTGTGATCATGAATAAAAGATAAAGTGCACAATGTAATGTCATATATGCAAGAAGCAAACTCATTCCTGGACTAATCGAAATATAGTAAACAGACCAAATTTAAAAAACGAAACTAATATTCTATATGCTACTCCTTCCTTCTGCCCATTACAAAGACAACCATTTTAAAAGATTACATTAATGAAATGACATCAGACATATGGAATACACTATGTCAAGCAACTTGGAGAGGATTCACAGGCATTACACAGTCAGTATGTTTTCTTCATATGTTTTATCATTTTTATAACATGATATGGGATGACAGATTCCTACCTCCACAAACAAATTCTTATAATGCAAATTTTAAAAATATGTACCAATAAGCAAATCTCATGCCTACATGCAAAGCTCTAAGCATTTCATTCACAAAATTAGTACATCTGATCATGCTACATATGTCATATGGAATACAACAGTAAGAACATATGGTACAATTTTGTGACTATTTGAACATAAAGTTCAAGAAATATATCAGGAAAAACCGGCGAAAATAATATAATTCATAAAATAAAGTGTCATATCCTGAACAAATGCAAGTGTGGGCAAATAGATATTTCCTGTTGCACTTCAAGGACCAGGTGAATTTCTTTAACAGTTGTATTCCATATTAGAAAGCATTTTCTTCAAAGGGCATCACGCTGGAGATGTAAATATCATCAAATATTTCAGCAGATAAATGTCCCGTGTTACTGCTGCGACCTGCCAGCCATGTGTTTAAAATAAAGCCTGCATTGTTGCTGCGTTTCATGGGCCATAACCAGCAATGGAAACAGAGAAAGCTTTGTCTGTTTCTCTTCTTAACTCCCTTCCAAAGGCGATGTAAAAATTTATGTGCTGCTGACTTTTTTTGGGGGGGTATTTTTCACCATCTTCCCACTCAAACAAAGGCCATCCAGCCTATAGTATAAGAACTAGGTGTGACCAAGGAACAATCCACCACATGCGCAAATAACTGAACTCTTAGATTGGGAAAGGGTTAATGCAATCTGCTACAATTTGTGTGCTTCCATGGAATGACATTCTTGAATCTCATCATATAGCTGTCATATTATTATCTTACCCACTAATACAAGCCCTGAATATTCCCAGGCTTACAAAAATATCTCCTTTTTTTCAGCATCTTGATTCCCTTCAGTTTAGACACAGTGAATGTTTAATGCTACACTGGAAAGTGATGCCAAACTACCACAAGATGACACCCATAGTCACTTCTTCACAAAACACGGACAAGAGAAGGTAGCAAATGTTAGACTATTAAACATGACGTGATAAAGGTAGGCTATAGGGCTTAAGGTAAAAAATTATGCTTGCAAAACAATATGCAAGTGTACCCACAATTCATTTGCCCACTAGAAACCACTTGTTTTAATAAAATGAGTTTAGATGAAAACTGTGGGTTCCTAGATTTTGTGGTTGTCTCAGAGTTCTCTAGTACATTTTGCAATGCATTCTTATTTATACAGACACAATTTAATTGCTGAGTAATCAATTTCTAAAAATGGTTAGTTCTTTTTAACCCTTTTGCTGCCAAACTCAAATGCCCCTGGTTCCTTTAGACTACCAGAATAACGGATTATCGGGTAGAACGACAGCAGGAAATACATGTAGTAAAATCAGGAGTGCAAAATATGCCGGAACAATGCCGGCCAATATATTGACCTCATGACAGTTTTAGCATGAAACGGTAGGGCCAATAAATCGGCCGCGCACAAGTCTTGTGCAACATATGACGGGCAGATATTTTGGCCCTGTGGCAGCAAAAGGGTTAATATCCCTGATTTACATGAATTCTGACTGAGAGGACGGTTTTCATTTTCTGAATGGGAATCCATTGTCTGAAATGTGTCCTATGCCATCAGTATGTGACAAGTCTAATCTCTGCCTCCACTGCTGGTAAGGATGGTGTTGATATGATGGTGAAGATGATGGAAATAGTGTCAGTGATAATATGTACAATACCGAACCAAGGATGCGCAAACCAATGTAAACAAAAATGACCGAACCAAACCGTGTCGTCAACTCACTGAACTGTGTGTCTGGGAGAACCCAGATTATTCAGCAGGTGAGAAGGGATTAGGAAAACAAAAGAATTACTAAATGATTCTATCATCACTTCAGTGCCAGAAGGGAATATCTCCATCTTCACAAATAAGGAGATAATCCCTTCTTGCACTGAACTGACGACATGCAATATAAATTATAAAATAATGATAACCATATATATTATTAAAATGGATGAGAAAAGTAATGGGAAAATCAGGTAACTAAGATAAGAAGAACACATTAGTGATGAGTCCCACTTGACTCCCCATGATTAATTAGAGAATACAAACGTAATTTCAAATCTTTAAAAAGGCACATTTATAACACTGGTGTTTAATAAAATTATAAATTATTGCAGTTTATTGTCGCTGCAGGATTCTAAACGGCTAACACGGTTTTGTAAATTTTACAGGAGAGTGGAGAAACTGAAAAACAAGGCTATTATACACATTTTGGAGCTGGGAATTGGTACTGATACTAAAAATATTTCTGATTATATATCCAGGGCTTATTTTATTTATAGGATGTGTCATGTGATGTCACTCTTAATTCCGGAAAAAAACCAGCACACTGCATTTTCAGAGTTAGCCGTTTAGAATCCTGCAGCGACATTATGGTGAAAGTAACACTTTTCATCATAAACTATAATACAAGCGATATTGCCTTTGGAGTGCCAGAAGAGATTATCTCCTTGTTTTTTGAAAATGAAGATAACACTTTTTTGCTCTGAACTCACAATATTTCATTTGAAATCGCAAATTTGCATGATACTTTTAGTAAGGATGTAAGTGGCCTTTCAGTAAAAAAAAATATAGGGATATCCCAAACAGAAACTACCTGCCAACCGCTCTGTTAAAAAAAAATCTTCCTATCTTTCTTTTCTTCCACCTATGGCAACAAATAAAAAAAATTAGAAACCAATGGAAATCGGCAAACTTTTTACATCCTGGTATCAGTGCTAGTCAAATGGTTAGTGATTTCCAATTTTCCTATGAAATAAATGCATTAATTATACTACACAAATATCAGTGTCAGCTCTTTGACCTGCTAATAAGATTATCAAAGACCATCTGATCATATGTCAATGAATTTGAGAGGTTAAAAATACAAACAAACGAAAACAGCATGTCGCCAATGTTCAGGACACACCCATCTTAAACTGTGTACACTGAAATCAATCATGCAATGCTGTTAGATCTCTCTAGGTTCATAATGCAACTTCTATACACATAATGATTATGATTTCTGTCATCTTGGACACCCAAACCTGTATTTATAAGAGAGAAATTTTATGATATTTCCCTATGCCTCAGTTAACCCTTTACTTGCCAGGCTGGAAAGTTATGATTTTCATATTAATCGTTACTGTTAGATGTGATTATTGCAGTCTTTTCAAGTTGTCAGCGTGAGTCTAAAATAATGAAATATTTTCTACGAATGACTTTCGGTTTTCTATAATTTACCAGCAAAAATATGCAAACAGCAGTTCACAATTAACTACCAATGGCATTTAAAAGATAAATAGAACATGTCGTGGGTATAGAGCAAAATTGTTGTATCTCCAGATTTATGAATAATGGGAGCTTACTCGGAAATACCACAATATTGCTCTCAATGATCTCATTTTTAAGGGAGATACAACAAAACTCCTTCTCTGTAACTTGGAACTGGTTAAAGATGGCGGAATAATGAAAAAATGGCAAGAAGCAGTTTGTCATTATTACAGTATTGCCATTATGAACCCCAATTCATAAACCTGGAGATACAACAATTTTGCTCTATACCCGTGATGTATGAGCCTCCAACTTTATACATCTCTATCTGATAATTGACTTCATGACATCACTGCATAACCTTCATTGAAACATTAGAAATCGAGAAGGGTTCCCTTTAGTCTTTTCATTTTCTTCCATTTTCGACTAAGACAAACTGCATTAATTTATTAACTCAGTGTTCAACAAATCATTTGTGCAAGTTCACTGAATAAAATGCAACTTCCATCCATTGAGTGTAGACTCCCCCCTCAAACTTACTGATACGCCAGCTGAGACCCCAGCTGATACCCTAGCCATCCTTATATCAATTCAACATGAATTTGTATAGGACTTCCACAAGATTGGCAGAGTTATCATACAGGTAACCAGCAGACCCACAGCAGAACCGATGTCATTCGTTTAAGCAAACTTGAGGACAATCCGAAGTAGTCGGACTGATGTAAGGTTACTGGCTGGCATACCAGGAATGTTATAATGAGATGGTTATGGTGCGGATTAGTATGAATTTAGGAGACTTAACTTGTTAATAGGTTAAAAACTCCAGGACAGTCTTGCAGGTTTTAGCTTGTAAATAATATGTTAAATTTCACAGCGTCTTTTCAGAGACAACTCATTCACTGAACTGAATTCATAAATTCTGAATGGAACTCCAAATGTAAACAACCACTTACAATACTATAGGGAGAATTACCCTTATTGTATTATGAATGAGCTTTACATGCACAGCTTCATGCAAATGATGCATTTTTTTTCTACTTTTCTGTTACAGATTAATTCACTCATTTATTCAGTTATTTATTGATTTATCTATCTTATTTATTCACTTATTTATTCGCTTATTCATTTATTTATTTATTTTTATTTTGTTTGTTTATTTATTTACATATTTTCTTAAATAATCACTGAGTCATGCACACAATGGATACAGAGTAGACCAAATCGCATTTCAGTCTGAGGCCCCCCTTACAAAAAAACAAACTTACAATGGCAGCAATCAGTTCTGGCAACCAAGGTGCATGTGTCATATGAATGCTGCAGTACTGAGGCTGTGGTTGACTAAGATCTCCACAACTCCCCACGCCAAAGATAGCACAACGTTCCTTAGCAGAGTTCAAACACTCGTCATAATTGCCTGTCCAGGTGGTCGCACCCATGAAAACACCAGCCGCTTGCTTCCCAGTTGCATCATACACTGAAAAATTTCATAAATGTGACACAGTGGCACAGAATAAGTATTATGTCGCAGCCAACCAAAGCTGAGAAAACTGACCTAAATGATGGTCGGGACAAACATTTACCATTATGTTAATGCAAAACGGCAGCATTTGACTGACTTATCTAAACAGAAAAGTAAATGATTTGAGCTCCAACCATGATTTTGTTTGACTTTCTCATCAACTTGGGCAAAATATCATTAAAAAAACACAGAAAATCTGTGGGGTCCCAGCAAGGCCTGAAGCAATGTCAAAATGTTGCAAAAAGAAAAAGTTGTACGTTGCAAAGCCTCATGTGAGAAATAATACAGAATTTTCCTTTTCCTTTGCGTTTTATTGTATTGTTTCTGTATTATTTCTTGTGTGAGGCTTTGCTATATTATATACAACTTTTCCTTTTTGCCATATTTTGATTGTTTTGAACTTGGGCATATGCAACATAATACCAATCAACAGCTGTTGCCTCACAAAAAAGTGTACACCGATTGGTAGTGGGTCTCTCTAGGGCTAACTGCAAGATTACAGCGGGGGGCAAAAAAATTGGAAAAAAGAGCATTTGTGCATTTGCTAAGCCCAGCTGAACTATCCCTAATGTGGTCATGAATTATTATCATACATGGGTATCTGGATTACATGGGAAAAGGTAACTACGGGTAACCTTTCAGTAAAAAGCAGAAAAATCCAAAATATAAATGACTGACACACATGACTGTTACATAATGTGGCCACTGTAAACCAGATGAGTATGCACTGGAATAAAGATACTCTGACAACTAAGGCCAAAACATCAGAAAATATCCAAAACTTTACATTCCTGATGTTAAGTTTTTATCATAATCAAAACCAACCAAGCAAATGACTCATAAAAATGCTATTCTACACTCAACACTCATACAGATCTCAGGTTGTTGTTTTTTTTTTCTTTTAACCTTTTCCATGGTAAAGATGCCAGGATGAAAACAATACTTTCAATAGAAGACTTTGGTTTCCATAATAATACATTCATTCAACACTCAAAAATATCAACTTACTCTTCCATGCCCAGGCCCTCTTGTTACGAAGACCTGAATAATAATGCTTCAGACTGTCTAGACATGCGTTTGATATGGTATGATTGGCTGTGAATGATTCGGATGCTCCTGCATTTATAAAAGCTCTGAAATGAAAACAAAACAGGCAAAAATATGCATCAAGAGAATAGACTAAAAATAAAAAAAACCATTGTTTTGAAATAAGGAAACTGAATTTGTCTCTACTTAATGACACACAACCTTCCACAATTAATTACGAAAGCTCCTGTATGCAGAATACACTAAAACACCATAGAAAACCTGTCATGTCGCAGAAGGACTTGGAATAAAGGAGGACAAGGAAAGCAGCAACAATAATGAAATCGTGGCTCTGTGATTATTCATTTTCATAAATAGTTTCATTCTTTAAAAATGTTTCTTTTTTTTTTTTTACTGGAAGAACTTAGGTCCAAAAGCTCCTTAAATTGTTTTCTCCATTCCTAATTCCTTTGGACTTCATTGCATGATAACTTTATTGTTTGTTTCTAACAGGCAGCTTTTCCACATAAAACTTTCCTCATTTTTTTCTCCACATGTTAACTCCTGTACATACACAAGACAAGCAAAATAAAGGTTAAGGGGAAAGAAGAAAAAATAAAAACTGATGTTTACATTTTCATTTTTTTTTTCTTGTTGTTCAACAGAGATCCACCGTTTCCTTATAAAAGAGTGTAACCAAGCATTTCATCACGGAAGTAAAATCAAATCCCAAGGCTGCAAACTAACCTGTAAATTTATGTAAACCTGTAAATTAGTTTTATACTAACCTGTATATGTGCGGCATGAGTAGATAGTTGGCTGACTTATGAAGATCCACCCTGCCTTTCAAATCCTTCATAAATGAAAATCTTGGAACTTTATTATCAAACCCTGCAGTGCTTCCCAAGAGGGCAAAGAGAATAAGCCAGAGCTCCATGTTGTGTGCAGCTGTTGAGTGTTTCTTCATCTTCACTTATTTTTCAGGCCTTCTTAATAATGTACTGCAACAATGAAGGAGAGCAACATACAGGTATAGCCAATGAGTGTGATTGACGTCAATAAGGTTGTTGTTTGCTTGGTGCCATTTATTGCTACATCTGAATCTCTTAATGCTGATAAAATACAGTAGAAAGAATAATGGCAAACCTCACTTTTAACAGTTTTCACTTTTGTGAAGTACCAAGCAATAAATGATTTAGCACTTTAGACTGAATGCTCGACATGAATTGTTACTTGTAGCTTTCATTACTATTCTATTATTTTTTTTTCTACAAAGATGAGAGGCACATGTAATTCAAACGTAATTCAAACTCTGTGCGAGAATGCCTAATTAAATTTAACCTTCCTGTCAGCATGCTCACTTTCATCTTTTCACATCATATGGCTCATGTGTTTCACTTTCCCTATCAATGCTCTTCTATAGTAATCCCCCGTGAATGCACGATTTTGGGGTAAGTTTAGAAATCCATAAAAAATTGATTAAACCTACAAAATAGCAGTAGTATCTGTTTATATCCATAGATTATGAAGACTAGTAGAACACAAAAATATTATATTTTTCATAATACGATGTGCAGAGTGCGGCGTGAAACTTTGTAAACACAGCCTGAAAGATTGCTGAGAATCACTGAACTGAGATCTGCAGCATATCAACAGTTGTTAAGTGGTTCACTCAGGAGTTGCCTGAGGTGATGTGAAAAGGTTAATCCACAATCTGGCCTTACTGTTTTCGACCTACTATGATTATTTGGACAGATGGTCAGTGAGAAGGCCAATTTAAAAGTGAATTTTATATAGTGCAAAATGTCTGAATATTGCTTTCCATTGTCACTTTCACTCAGTAAATCCAGATTTACAGGTTAATAATTTACCATTCAACAGACTGATGTAAACAAGTAAAATTACCAGTGAGAAAATCCAAATACTGATAACACAGATTTACAATGAAGCCTAAAAACAGGATAGCAAAAACTACAGGATGCTCTTTTTTGTCTTTGCATAATCATGGAAAGTGACAAGAGTTTAATGTTCCATAAGGCTGGATTGAGAGTTAGGGTACATACTTTTACTATGTCAATAACTTGCTACGTAGTCTGGTGTGATAGAAAATAAAAACATGGTCAGTACAAAACTACAATGTAAGCCTACCTTCATGGTATCACTATCAGTGGGGCAAAGGTGCCTTAGGTGGGCATACCCTTAAAAAATTGTCAAAGCTGATTTCTGCTCAAACCTAAGTATGAAATGGGGAAAGAATTCCGTACATCCTGACCACCCAGTCAAGATACTTAGATCTATCCCTGTCCTTATCCCTAACCCTAAACTTTGTTTGCTGGTTGAAAGGATAAGGGTGGGATGAGGGATCAGGACAGGTTGTGGATAGTTTTCGGGTATCTTGACTGGGTGGTCTGGACATACAGAACTCTTTCCCTAAAGAGACCACAGTATTGTAGAAACTCAGTATTTATAAATAACTTCGTAGGCCTGTTCTAAGTGTTCACTTCCTCACAGCGCAATACTACAGACTACACTACAGTGAAGGAGAAATCAGTTCAACGATTGATGGAAAAATAACACATTCGTCAACTGAGCTTTTCAAATCCTAACTGAGCATCTTTAACGGTTACCACAGGGCTCTTCAGCGACAGTTATTCGCAGTTATAAATACAGGCACATTTAAAAAACAATCACGATACATATATAGAAATTAGCTAGCCTACTTCAAACCGGAAGGCCTTCTTTTTCTCCTCTTCTTCATTAAACGCTCCGAGGGCCGCCGATGTTTTCAACTTGAAGAATAGACTAGATAACACACCTTACCGTGTTCATATTTTTGTTTTAACACAAACGGCAGAGTCAAGGAGTTAAAGGTCTTCAGCTTTGGAATTATCTGAAGATGAAAAGACTAAACCATCACTCCGGTAACGATCGATGTCATCATCGAACAGCTGATCTTTTTCGTTGTCCCAATTCCCAAACAGTCTTAGCATTAAAAAATGTGCATCCGTGGTTCCATGCTTTTGGCGGACGGACGTGCTTTGGTGCTGCTGCTAACGAAGCAAGAACTCGCAGCTAAGTAAACTGTTTCACTTCGTTCCTGTTGAAGTCTTTTATTGTTCGTTTTTTTTTCACTTGACAAAGGCGAAAGCCGAAAATTTGTGTATTTTCTGTCTTCTCTTTAGTTTGCTTTGTATTGTTTGGGTTTTATTTCTCACGCGGGGCTTTGCAAAATGTATACAACCTTTTCTTTTTGCCTAATTTTGAATCCGCGGGACCGTAGGAATGACTTCCCCTGATTTACTTGCTGATCCCCACATGCAGGGTTGCCATTTGGCCCCACGTGGGGCCAAATTTGGCCCCATGACCAGTCTTTTGGCCCCATTAAATTGTATTACTATTTGGCCCCTGGCCCCAAATTTGGCCCCACTGAAATTATATCTGGCCCATTCTGGCCCCTGGCTCCCAGTTTCAATTTTGTATTACAGACACAGTTTCAGAATTCTATGTGCAGTTCCCTGCACATCATCATCAAGCACCAGTGTAACAGAAGAACCCGACGAAGAGGACATTTCCTTGTTCGTTTAGGGTAAGTTTGCTAATTTTCCGGGTTTGGATTATTTTTTTAAAAATTGGCTTATTTTTGCCAGCAGTTTGGATTATTGGTGAAAAAAATTCTGGCAACCCTGTTCCCTGCCCTTATAAAATATTTTTACTTTGTTTTTTGCTCTCCTCTCTTCTAATGGTGTAAAAAAAAAAATATATGTAAAAAAAGATGGAAAAGCATCAGGGGAAGAATATATTTCTTAACAAAACTGATGAGTTTTTAGATGGCTAAGGGGGGTTAGGTGTGTTTGGCCCCAAGGACCTAGTATTTGGCCCTTTTTGAGTAATGATTTGGTCCCTCCATGTTATAAGCATCTGGCAACCCTGCCCACATGCCTCTGTTGATCCTTTTGACGTGGGCATGTGTGTAGCTCACTTGTTTATACATTTCATGAATTACTGATTTCATTATAAAAAAAAAGTTTGTGGTGCTTTTATGATGATACGGGCGAAAAGCATGGCGGAAGAAAAGAAATACAGCTACTGAAATAAAAGTAAGACACACAATTATGATTTTCAGTGAACTTCAACTGTATATAGCGGGCTCTCAAAAACATGCCATGCATGTATCATTATTATCAAAGTAAGCTAACAGATTGGCAAACATTTTCCTTTCTGTCTAATCCATGCGTCAAAGAATCGTAACGCTTGCAGCAGAATAATCGACAAAATATCTTTGTTAGAACTGCGTCTAATGATTCTATTCTCATAATGCTGTTAACTCTAAAGGTTAAAACTACATGTATCACGTTAACCTACCACAACTATATCTGATGATTGGTTTTATGTAAGTCTCGGATCTTAGAGCTTCTCAGTCAAAATACGTTTAACTTCACATGCCAACAAGCTCAAGTACAAAAGGAGCTTGTCGAGAGCAGTTCAACACAATTAATGCTCCTTCTGTGTTGAGGGCGTTTATTGTGTATGAGTCAGTGCCCGACTTCCCGGGAAGTCTAGTTATATAATTTCTCGCGGTGTTTTGAGATGCTCATTCGCAGATGCCCTGAAGGGGTGTGTCTCCTCAGCGTTCCGAAAATGGAAATAAAATCACAACAGAATAGGTCGGCACAGATTTGCAAGTTAATAATGCTTTTCCATTTTGACTGAAGCCAAGAATTTCCACAGTCCATTTTCAGTTTCACACGAAATATCTGACGCAAATCAGGATTTACAAATGAGTAAAATTTGGCCAAGAAACGACGTAAAATCGATATCTCGCAAGAAAATGGTTCTTATAGCCAGTCAGACTACATGGCATACCGCCGCACATTGTCATCTGGCTGGCCGTGCTGGCTGGCCATCTCGCCAAAGAAAATTCTAATTTTCGTGCGTCTTTCCAGAAAACAATTACACAATGCCAAAAAGAAGAACCTGCATTCGTTTCCGCACTCAAACGACGTACTTGTTATAAACCAAATCTCTCGTAGCAGATCGAAATGCATGATAAACTGACACGTTGTTTTACAGAATAACAAGAACAAAACAGCTGATGTTTGAATTCTCAAACGTGCCCAAGTCATAATTACATTATGTTACCATACTCCCAAAGCTTTTGCTGTGATATTTACATGTGATAGAGTGAACTACTAATTAAAACGCAGCTGTTCCCAACACATGCATGCAAAAGCTACATGTCAAACTCACGTGCACTGATTCTGATCATGCAGTGGTCGTAAATCTTACAGAGTATTACTGCTCAGTCAACTCCACTCAATCTGGGGGTTATTCTGATATCGTTATCGGCAATTAGGCCTACAGATCGATGAACATATTCAAAGGGGTATAATAATACAAATTATTGGATCGATGCCTTTGATACAGCCAGAGAGTCAACTACTTTGCACTAATTGTAATGGCACTTGCAGAAATCAGAGAATCTTTAAGCAGTGGTCGATAAACGGGCACATGTACGATAGTTTGGAATTAAGGTAAAAATACACAGCTGTTAGCATAATCAGGTCGCCAGTATGTTAAAATTAAGATACGAAAGATTTGATGACTATCAGAAAAGGCCCATCACTCCTGACTTCACTAGCTTGTCGTTTCTAAACTATCAATTACAACAACAAAACACTCACCAACAATTAAACATTAGCCTGAACATAATTATTTTTGCACAGCCGTGCACTTGGACAACAAAAATTGAGGAATGGAGGTGACATCATCTTCGATATCGTCATTTGAACATGCCGCTCAGTATTAAAAAAAAAACAAAAAAACACACACACAAAAAAACGTAGATTTAAGTGTACTGAGTTACGGTATCTTAAGCAAATGAATGTTCTAAACTACCATATTCGAGAGAGAAGAAGAAAAAGAAGAAGAAGCCAACACCCCGTCAATAAATACTGATACATGTAATTATTCAGTGGGAATGGCAGAAAATAAAAAAGACGTATGTTGCAAAGTATCGTGCTTGAAAGAAACAATACAGAAACATGATAGCAAATACCTTAAGAATTAAAATTTGACAATTTAGGTCAGTGTGCCAGAACTGTAAAGACATAATAATTCAATACAATGGAAAATATAAATGAATGTGTAAGCACTGAAGAAATATGTGTAGGAAGAAAGTAAAAAAGTAAGTGAATGAGTTAATAATAAATAAATTATATACATGTATGAAATAAGTAAATGAACGACTACTCAAAACCTAGAAAGCCCTGATAACAACAAAAACAGGTGTCCTTCAACTGTGTCAGTCCACACGCAAACGTTCTTTAGCAGTCAAAAACATCATCACCATTGCCCCGCTGTCAAGTGTTAACTAAGGCTACAATCCCTCTCTCGGTTTATTCGGCTATACAACAACTCTCTTACAATGTCAAGGTCAACCACTTGTTCATTGTGACAACCCTTGAGGTCACGATGAAAGGTCATTCAAACAACCAGGCGAAAAGATGCGATGAGGGTTGTCAATGAATAAGCAGGTATCACCCTGTGTTGCGTGACACAAAATTTAAGGTTTTGTCCGTCCACATACTTCTGAAGCACAATGCGCCTCAGAATAAAAAAACCCAACAACTGTGTATCTTGCGAACTGCGTGTTAGCTCTATGGCCGTATCTGACGCGTAGATGCGTGTTAATTTTACACGGCATAAATACAAAGCTTTCAAAGAGTAAATTTAGTAGACTACATCTCTATTTATTCTCAAATGGCCTATTTAAAGCAGTGCTGGTAAATTATTATTTTCCTCCGACACAAACATTAAATCTTAAAGGAAAAACCAGTGCATGTAATATATTTGTTTGACATTAGATTCATACTTAACGCTGTAACACTTCAAGCAAATAAAATTCATGGGTAACAAGTGGTCTGGTCGGTAGTAACTATAAATGTGCAAAAGAGGAACTTAAACTTTATAATTTTCCAGTGATTAGCCCAAAGTCCGCCTATCATTGGGGCAATAATTATGATTACTCTTTTATTTCATATTATGATTATTTCCACGTTTTACAACTGTGACAAACACCAGATCTGGCAGAAACTGGAGACACGTGACAACAGACGAAGGTTCGCTAAAATGGCAACAAGAGAAAACAAGAGAAGAAAGCATACATTTTTTTTTTTTTTTAATGAAACGAGAGATTTAATTAACGCTTGGCACAACAGTGAAGAGAATCGAACTGGGGACTCACCGGACTCCGAGCGAATGCTTTGTCAGCTAGACTAAGTTTTTGTGTTGTGAACAGAATCGGGCATCAAATAAGTCCAGATTGCCCGAAAGTATTTTCTCTCGCCTCCGGTGAACCAGTGCATCATCCAGATTCCATGAAGATTATTTTCGCTCCGCTAAAAGGGTCTTTTGTCCGGATCTGCTTATGCCAAGAAGCAGAATACAAATATAGCTTATAAATATTCATACAGACCTCACATTTATACTTTCACCAAATCTGTGCAGAGACAACAGTCATCATGTCTAGGTCATAGATTGTATGTCTGTATCTAGGGCAGGGGTCGGTAACTTGCAGCCGCAGGGATTTTGACCAGCCCTTGAGTATTTTTAGTTTGTTTGTTTGTTTTTTGGGTATTTTTTTCTGATACCCTGCTTATCTGGCTCCCCAACAATTTTTCCTTACTTTGAGTGTTTCACGCGACCACCGATGGATCAGGCTTGGCATCTTATTACAATGGTTCAATTACGCCCAGATTCCGTTTTGCTCCAAACCAAACACTGGCAAAACGTAAAGGAGTTTCTACCATGGGAATTGCATTGACTACAGGCAAAAAGACAAATATTTTCATACATATTCAAGTGTCTGTGTTTTTCTTTATTATTATTTATGTGGCCCACCGCCCACTCGTCAAATATGCCATCCGGCCCGTCGAGACAAAGACGTTGACAGCTCCTGGTTTCGAGTTGAGTATGAAGTAAACAGATGCACATCGACTCCAACTACAGCCGCCTGCAGGTAATTATGAGATTCCGCCAAATTATTAAATTACCGTAGTTACCAGATTTACCTCTCCCTTTCCTCCCCACACCCCCTGCAAAAAGCAATATTCTGCACTGTCCTCAGAGGCATAACTGGAGTTAATAGCACCCAGGGCAAGTTTTATTTATGACCCCCTCCCCCTTTGAAGACTCTCCAATTCCCAAAAGTGTTGAGAAAATGGAATGTTTGGATCTCGATCTTTGTTGTTTTTTTAAAATCATGAAAATGCCCTTCTCCCTCCTCATACACACGTTTGGCATCCAGGGAACCAGGCCCACCTCGGTGCCCTGCATGCGCCACTGCTTCTCTTTTGCTTTCATGCGGGGTCTTCAGATAGATCCCCGACCACCCCATACAAAGCTACGTGAGCGTCAGGTCGGTCACTTCTCTCTGTCAGTTTATTCCCGCCCTTCCTTCCAGATAAGCATGCACGCAGATCGATCTACCGGTGACAGGCCAACATTCTAACGCTATTGAAAAACTCCTTGAGATTTCGGTCGAAACAAATTAATTTGTAACATAAAAGAAATGGATGAAATAGAGAGAGAGACGGATGAAAATGAAAGGTGTTTATAAAACAAGATCAGGAAAATCAAACTAATAGTTCAATAATTTTATTGAATATTTCCTGACACAGCATATTGGTGGCCGTGATTGACACAATATCAATATTATACAAGAACATTCAACACAACGTTAATTCAAACCTCTATTCTTCAGATTTTTTTTCCCTCGCTTGAAGCAACAACAACAAAAAAAAGTGCATTCCTCACACTTTTTCCTTTATTTTTGTTTTTCGGGTTGCCTGTTTGTGCCAACTGTCAAGTGGCCAAAGTGGGCCTCGTTTGCATAATGAATTTTTCGAAGTTTTACGGGTTTGAGATTAGGGTTTCTACTGCGTTTGGCGACTAGTTCGGCACAATGTCTCCGGCGCCGAAATGGCATGAATAACGTTTATAGAAAATATTTAGTCATTTAGAAAAAAAAAAAAAAAAAGCTGCGCATATTTTGCCCTAGTGGCCCGGACAGCCATTGCCTCCCCCCCCCCCCCCCCCCCGCCCAAAAACGATTTACAGAGACTGGGCCTTTTATTATTAATTTTTTCCGAGGTCACATTTCCTTTTTCTCATTTGGCGAAAGATCATAGTACTGTAATAATTTAAAAAGACCAACTTTAATTATTAATGTAAACTTCCAAGTTTTGCAAGCCCCTCACCACCCCCCCCCCCCACCCAGTGTAAAATTTGTGAAAGTTAATAAAATGAATGTATCCTTACGTGGGGCCTTTTTCTTTACTTCAGAAGGCTGACCTGGGGTCCAAACCAACTAATAATATTATATCGTGGTCACAAATTGATTGCCAATAGCTGACTCATTTTTAGCGGTGAAATAATGATTTGTTTACAGTATGTTAATGTGCTAAGTCATGTTTCTTGTTTATTAAAAATTTAGTTGACCTCGCATTGCAAGCTCTGCACGATCTCAAGTTAATCAAAATTAACGAACTCCACGCAGAAAATAAAAATCGCTGACTGTACTCACTTTTCACGACATACAGCAAAGCCATGGCTAAGCATGCCTGCCTCATCTAGTGTTGCTATAAAACCGCAAAATTGAATCCTCCTTGCTGACGAGCAGGACTTCAAACAAACGTCTACCAATTGCACGTTGGTAATCCCACCAATATGGCACAACAGACCCCAGAAAGAAGACTGTGCGGGGAAAGTTTCCAATCCGAAATGTGGGCTTCAGTAACGAACATAAATCATTTCCAGATGAAGACCCGCTGCTTCTGTCTACACCATACAGTTCGTTTCATCGGGAACATAAGAAAATCCTGAACGCTCGATCAATAGAAGGTAGGTTCATTTTTATTTTGCCTTTATTTTGTCTGATAACGTTATTTTAAGATTATGTGAGAGGAGAGAGGAAAGAGAGAGGGAGGGAAGGAGATACGATGGCTCTCAACATTTGGTCTAAGATCATCCTATCGTTAGTTCACAAACGATGTCTTGAACAGACTTTAACTTGCTCGTTAATAATGTGACATATCGTACGCAACTTTACATTTTCCTATCAGTCCAGGCATACCGGTAACTAGTGTGTGAAGACGACTTCCTGAACAATTAACCTAGTGCAAAAGGAATCCCAAATTCAGAACTTCCGAATGCACTTTGAGCCAAAGTGAATAGATATTCTATGGCTATTGCGATCTGCTCTCCGCTCAGGCCAAATGCCGGTCTATTGATACAAGTTAACCTCAGCTCAGGCTTCAGAGTCGAATTATTTGTCATAATAATGCTGATGAACAGGGTGTGGGTCCCAGAAATAGATTTCACAAGCAATTAGTTTTATTGTCTGGCAAAGTAGCTCATTCTTGTAATGGAAAATAACCACTCTGTCTAATGTGCCAGATAGTCTGCCTTGCTTGTGGCAATTCCTCGACTTCGGCGATTTAAAATGAATAATTCAAAACAGATCGTCCCCAATTATAACAGTAATATTTACGCTGTCCTCCATGATGTCTTGATAAAATGCTGCAGTAAATAGCTGTTTAGTTGGCAGTTTGCATTCTACAGAATTTTAATTTTAATTCACATGAAAACCATTAGTGTACTGTGGATTGTCTCGGACTCGTGAATAAAATCATTCACACAATACTTTTTTTTTCTGTCTAATGTGTTTTACAAATTTCCAATGAGTACAACACCCAAATTTATTTCTTGAAAGTCTTGCTGCAGCCATAGACTGATCTGGCTGAAGTTTTTTTTTTTTTTTCGGGATTATTTGCCTTGAGAATCAAACTCGCGATATTTCTGGAATTATCAAGCACAAGTTAATCTTTATAGAGTAATACTTCAGATGAATAACTGGTGAATGGTTAGTCTGGCTGGTTTCCTGGCCAAACTGAAGCAGTTTCCTTGACCTGAATTTGAGTGTTGTCGCAGAAAACAATAATTTGGTGCACGTGCTGTAATTTTGTACATGCCCAGAGTCCACGTGCACTCCAAAACAAGCGGTATAACTGCGAGTTTCGTTTACTGTCCTGTGCAAAGCACATCAACCTAGGACTGTTTATATTAGTGAGGCATCTTCAGGGAACCGACATTTTCAGGATCGAAAGAACGCACGAAGAACGAATTTTTTTTTTTGCGATTCTTGCACGTAATAGAACTAGACCCCTCAATTGCAGACTTCGGGCTTTAGGTGTTAATCGTGAGTTTATTTTCACTGGAAGAAAATGTCGCCAGAGACGAGATAAATCTGAGGGACCGGCCATCAAAAAAGTATGCACGCTTGGAGGGGAGGGGGGGGGGGAGGGGATAGGAGGGGGTTTTGCTTCCAGAGTACGAAAAGCAAAGGAGAGAAGCTTCGGGCAGCGTACATATAAACGCTTTTCAGAGGTAATTGGTTTTACTTTTTTTCGAGTAATTTAAGTTGCGGGATTATGTAAAAATCATATTTCTAATTTTAAAAAAACTTGTCAAAATCGAACAAGCACGTGCTTTATGGATGGCCCCTGACGGGATCGCTGGCAGTCTCTTGCAACTTGAGTATCGAGTACAAGACACTAGAAGGCCACCTTGCAGAACATTTATCTGACTGCAAAACACCTATTTATACGTCCACATAACTAGATAACAGATGTATGAATAATAAATCCTGCTACCATTCAGAATCAGAACGTTTTTTAAATGTAAAAAGTGTTACGATAGTTTTAGATCTCTTGATATATATATATTATTTCGACGCTTCTGATATATACTCTAGCAGAGAATGTCAACTGTCACAGAACACCGAGTTCTTCCTGAAACATTTGCAGGGAATCTTCCGTGTTAGATTAATACTTTAAACATGAAATGTAAGAGTAATTGTGTCCGGACACTGGGACCACTTAACTCCCATTCTTTACAGATTGTTTTCTGATTGAAAGGGTAAGAGATCGGGTTAAGAATAAGACTGGGTTAATGGTTAGGGATACGACAGGGTTTAGGGATAGGTTTAGCAGTGAGGGGTAGTGTGGTTGAGTGGGTAATCAGAATGTATGGACCTCTTTTCGTTCTATTTTGGGATGGATTTGGGGGGGGGGGGGGAAGGAGTATGGCAACAAGCTTGACCTTTGTACTGTTAAGTGTCTGCTTGGTAGTCAGTCTCGAAAATGTTGAGTTGGCTATGTGGAAATTAAACTTGCAGAGAATGCTCAATATTGGTGCTGCATGTCAAGAACTAAGCACAAAAACACAACGCCCTGGCTTTGTATTGCTGGGTTCCGCTCGGCAATCGAAGTTTGAAAGTTGTGCTGATTATGTAAAGGTCAGGACTGAATGTTTTCTCATGCTGAGAATGATGGATATCCATGGATTTACCAATAGTCAAAAAATGTACTGAGATCTCTCCACTTTGTGCCATTGGCCACTCAGTACTTTGCAGTTGTAAATGTTCACATGGCAAGCACAGGAGGGGTACTCTGGGTCTTGATACCAAACACCACAGATGTCACTGATGTCTTTCGTTTTGGCGTCCGCTGAGCAATCAGTGCCTGAGGGGACATTATGCCCCGTACCATACTGGCAAATTACAAATGGAACACTTCAAAGTTGAGATGTCGGATATCCAGGGATTTACAGTGTGAGAAAATGCGCAGAATTCTTGCTTTGCATTGTTGGGCTTCGCTCAGCAATCGGAGTTGTGGGAAATGTTGTGCTCGCACAAATTACGGAAAGCAAAACTGTTCTGCAACTCCGATGACAAGATACCTAAACACAAGTCGGAAATGCACGGAAATCTTTGCTTTGTATTGTTTGGCTGTGCTCGGCAATCGGAGTTGAGAGAACTGTGTTGACATCTAGTTGTCTTGGAGATACACACCGATTTAGTATCATAAAGTGCACACCGGAGTCCCTACTTTGTACTGTTGGGCACTGCTTGACACTCAAGTTTTGGGGTGTGTGCCGATACTGTGGAATGGCTCAAGACATACCCATGCAAAAAGATAGGATATCCAGGGACTTTTAAACAAAACTTGACATGCAGCACAAGGGTTTTAAGAGACGCTCTAGTTAAACTGGGCAGTCCTTTTGGAGCCGACATATGTGAGTGTGCATGAGAAAACCCGGTATAAGTCGGGAACATGACATTTTGAGTTCTGTACATATAATAAAAGACAAGACATTTCTGATAAATTGAAGACAATGACTCCCCTAAAACAAGATTTTGAGAAAACGGCATTTAATCGTATTAGTGGCCATAGCTAATTGACCAAGTAATATTGGAGTGATTGCTGTTAGGAGACCGTAGTCTAATAACTAAGCAGTTATAGATATCATAGTGAGTAGTGTTCACTGCTCATCTACAGTTTACCCTGTAACACGCCACGGTCCCCTAGCAACAGCCGAGTCGGAAGTTTTTTGATCTTGTTAGGAGGCCGTAGTCTAATTACAAAGCCGTTATAGAGATCATAGTGAGTAGTGTTCACTGCTCGTCTACAGTTTACCCTGTAACATGCCACGGTCCCCTAAACAACAGCCAAGTTGGAGGTTTGTGTCGGACCCATATTTTCACTTCAAAGCCGTTTTTCTCAAAATCAGCTCTGCCGACTTATACCGGGTTTTCTCATGCACACTCACATATATGCTCACAAAGTTAAATTGAAATAGTAGCCACAGCGACAATGAATTGTGTACAAAGCCGTCTGGGTACCACTGTTCAATCTGGCTGTTATCCAGTTCCAGGAAGACTGGCACTGGAAGTTGTCATGGCGATAAAATCTAGTGGGAGACTTTGAGCTGGGCAAATGGAATAAACCATGGTGCAAAATTTGTTTCTGACATAAGATTGTGTATATTATTATAAAACTTCGGGTGGCCAATTTTTGCTGGAAATCTTACGGAAAGTTTGATTATTGTGGCCATTAGCCTATAAGAATTTGGTTTTTACAGCAGCCCATAATTTAATTTCAACGAAATGGTCATAATAAAGCATTAAAAGTAAGTTATTTGGTTCTCTTAATAGGGGCGAGGAAGAAAGGTCGATTCAGCAAGGTTTTCTGTGACATTTTACCAACGCAGTTGTTTTTTTTCTGCCACTTGCCAAACTTGCCAGATCAGCCAATTTCAAACATGAAAGTTAAGTTCTGGATAAGGGGTAAGCTTTAAAATAAAATTTAAAAAAATAAAAAATCGGTCCAAGATTTTTGAAGAAGCCTCACAAATTGTTTGGCCAGGCAGCCAGTTCAGTGATTCCTTCAAAAACCCAGAAAAGATTGAAAGACGGCAGTTTGACAAAAAAAATGTATCAGTATTTTATGACAGTACACTTTGTCCTGCCAAGTTAGCACAACTGACTAAACTTTTAAAAAATTATTAGCGATATACGCAGTAGGATATGTCGTATATATTTAAGGAAAAATTAGTTTAGAGCTCAATTCGTCCAGATTGGTCTTTGCACGTGATTGCAAGTTGGGATTACCGCCCCATTACTGAGTGGTCCTTTTGTAACTGTAAGGGTAAGTGGACTAATACCTAACACAACCATGTGCAAATTTTGATTCGTGGACAGTGGCCTTGATAGAGGTCCACAATTTTTTTTTTCTCAAAAAGGGGCATTTCTGATGAGTTTATGGATATTTTTTTTATCTTTATATATAACCACTCTTAGATGCTTTTTATTTTTCAACAAAGGATTTTTTTTTTTTACTACAGTCGAAACCCTATCATACAGGAGTGAAACATTAAAAAAAAAAACTTGACTAAAATTTTGAGGCAGAAAAGCTCTTACTCAAATTCTGAAGCAGGCACTAGGGGAAATTACATCGGTGTTCGTTACCAGCATTGTTGCATTGAGTACTGTCCTAATTTGAATACAGATGTAGTGATATCGGAGACTGGTGATATCAAGTGGGCCAGGCATATTATTTCAAATGTTACGATGAACTTTTATGGTAGGAATTTTATAAACAATGTGCAGTGTAATCTCTCCGGATGTAGGTCATTCGCAGTAACAGATGTGAAATGACTAAAAATGTCACTGTGCTCTGATATTTTTAACTTCAAAGATGCCGGATGGACACGTTCGACTTGAATGCGCGGTCAGACCCGAGAGTAGGATGCCGAGACGGATCAGCTTGCGAAATTTCGTTCATCACGCGGAGCGCATATCAACGATATCAGCAACGCAACATGTTCGCAATATCCCTTCTTAAACAATGCTAAATAACCAATTTTCACCACGCGTGCAGATTGCAGGCATACTACTGAGAGAATGAATAGTTCGTCTAGTGACCCTTGTCTGTCATACTTTGTGAGCCAGTGAGCCCTTTTAATTTGTAGCCCCATGTACATGTATTTTAAACCTGCATTCAATCATTGTAATCGCACTATTAACTCTATTCATTCCTTGTCACTTAAGGCTTTTAGTTTCATTGTACTACATACTGACATTTGAATTTCTATAAGTACAATTTTAATGAAACATTAAGAAGGCTGAAGAAACTAAAGAAAAGTCTAATCCTCGTTATCTTTACAATTATTTTTTTTCGTCTTTCTGGACCAAAGAATCTACGATACTGTTTTATAATTTGGATTCATCTAACAAGTACATATCAGTTATGCAGGGAAATGAGGAGATAATTATGGTCGGGTACGATAGTGGGGCATAAGCTTTAGTCTTGCCAGTTTTGTGCACTGGGAACGTGCAGTTTGGCACGATGTGTATGTATAGCATATTGGTCTGTGCATACTTAAAGAATGTAATTTTTTCCAATTACACATCTCTAGTGCACTCAAATGGGAGTTACTGAAAAAATCTATTCCCAACGACAGAATGATTACATAGCCTGGTTACTGGCAACTGCCGACTGAGTTTACAAAATTGTCATGTCCACTTTGATTACAACTTCGTATTTAAAATGTTGATTACTAGAAAAAAAAAATTAAACCCAACAATTTGGGCTTCAACTGGCTAAACACAGAATGCGTGCGTCACGCATATATGCCAGCTTGGATTTTTTGTCCTTGATCAGTAAGAGATTAAATATGTTCGGTCATGACCCTTCTTTGTTTTTAAAAGAGATTTTGGGGGGGGGGGGGCTCAAAGCTCATGGTCCAGCATGAGCGTCGAGAAAAGGGAGCCGGCGGTGGGCATATTTTTAAAAATATATTTTTCTTAAATTATTTTGAACGTTCTCTGCAAAGAAAATTACTTTACAAACTGAATTTAAAGTAATATATTAGTGTAATCAGCGGCAGTCTATTCGGTCGTCAAGTGTGAAACCATCGATGGTCATCAAAACTTGTCTGGGCCCAAAGTGGGAAATAATATAACATGTGAAAGTAAGAGTTCCAGGATTTTCACTAAAGTAACGTTGAAAAAACAGAAAAGGGCTGTAAGTTTTGTTCAAGTACTAAAATAGTAAAGATGTCAGCTTGAACCAGTTCATAAGTCGTCATAATGCAAAACTGGCGGCGGTTGACGAGGGATGGGGATGGAAGTGACCGAATGTCTATTCCCCCTGTCTCTTCTCTGCCTCCCTCGACACCCCCCCCCCCACATACACGCACCAGGCCTGACCTGATTTCAGCTTTAGCCATCCGGAAATGTAGGTCAAGTGGAGTGTTTCTCTGATCATTATTAACTTATAACATACAACCAGATATCTCTGCATACAACTTGCCCTTTTCCTTAACACTTTAATCGAACGACAGTTTCCTGCCCTTCCCACGACTAACATTACTAACAAAAGTGCAGACAGCAGATAAGGTACTAGGCCTACTAATTTGCATAATTATGTATGTTTGTATTTTGCAAGCGTTTATCGGCACGAGCGTGAAATAAAAACCAAAACCTTTTATCATATCACTTTCAACAGTGGTTCTCAATCTTTTTCAGGCAATCGCCCTCTTGGCCACCAGATTTTGTTTCATCGCCCTCCGCCTCTTAATTTTATCCCATCCTAACATGCAACCAAGGGTGCACAGACGAGACTTAATAATCGGGGACAAGGTGGTCTAGAGGCAAGGTGCTCGCCTCTCGTGCGAAGAGTCCCGGGTTCGAAACCCGGGCTGTGCAGGCATGTTGGAAATTGGGATTTTTCTCATATTTTCATGTCCCTGATCCTATTGGGGGGGGGGGGGGTAGGATCGAGTACCTAGTCTTCTCGGATAAGGACGAAAAAATTCGGAGGGCCCGTGTGCACGTTGCGCACGTTAAAGATACCTTGGCAGTTGGAAATCGTAAAGAGCAGGCCGAACAGGTCGCTGCCCGGGCAAAATTAAATTAAAATTCATCCCTACCATTCCCTCCTCTCCCCCCCATCTCCCCCACCCCCCCCAGAAAAAAACGGCGACCGGCGCTGCACTGTGGCGACGACGTGCCTGCTCCTGTTATAACTTGGCTGCAATGGCACAAAGGCAAATTTCCCAAATGGGATTAAAGAGTTATACAAACAAATTACGTTAGGGTTTTCAAAGCTTTTTCAATGACGCTTGACACTATCTAGATCAGGGGTTCCCAACCGGATGTGCTAGACGTTTCAGAGGGTGCCAAAACTGGATTTGGAAATTTTAAAATTACAGTGCACATGTCATCTTCAAACCAGATGTTGCTTTTGCAGGGGGGTGCAAGAATACATCGGAAATTTTCTAGGAGGTTGGGAACCGCTGATCTAGTAATATGAACAAAAAAAAGAAAAATCCTTCATCAAATGCATCAAAAATTGACTCTTGGCTGTCCAAAAAACTCATACGCAGTAACAAATGGGTGACCTTCTCGTGGCTGGTGTGCTGTGGTCAGCTATACAATGTCAATGCAAGAAGCAAACGTAGATCAACCCTCTCATAGATCTACATCTGAAGACTGCTTCTGTTTGGAGAAAGCTTTGTTGCATTCGATCATTTTCCTACAAAACAGAAAACGCGGGGGAAAAGCCACTAGAAGAAGAAACGTCCTTCCTGGCTGAGGGAAGTATTGATGTTCCGGTGTTTTATCCGAAAACTTTGAAGCCCTCTCGTTTGAAAATTGACTTGACCCTAGATGCAATGTTGGGAAATCTAGCAAATTCTTCTTGCAAATGCCTGGTGCATCATAAATGCATCGTAACAGTTAGGGCTCATGACAGATCTTGCAGGTCTTGAAATCTCCTGTGCCAAGTTGAGTGAAGTGAGCAATTCACCCCTTTTCCCCCACAACTCCAGGTTGACGGAAAAAGACGACAGGATGTAATTTGCCTTAACGAGATTGGTCTTGTTGGCGTTAAGTTCACTTCATTAAACCTGGCAAAAATGTATAATGCAGGTAGCTTCTGTATTCTCTCTAGGTTGGCATGCCGAGTCCTATTGCTGAAAACAAGGACAACAAAAACAAACCACCGCACCGATTCAACCAGCGCCAAAATGCGTGGAACATTTCTAAGTAGCCGGTCAAGTTTTTCGTCATTCTTGCCTGCGGATCCATGAAAGAATTCTTTTCTGGCGTGGATCTGCAGCACATCCTGTCCTTTCAGAGATAGGCTAAGATGTACAACTAGTTTACAAAATTCAATTCTATTTTAAACGACAGCTCTGAAACAGACCGATAGGCGCAAAGTGGCCGCTATTGGACTGACGCTCCGTAAAAAAGCTTAACTCAATTTGCGTCGTTCTCAGTATGGGTGGGTAGAACTAGAAGGCCATGCACTTTTTTCATGAGGCTTATGCATCTTTGATGCCATCTCATCATTGATGGGTGCTCCATCTGTTGCAGCAGAAATTATGTTGGTCAACGCTTAGGCTTTCTCTTTAAAATCGTCTGTCAACTGTTGTCAATTAGATCTACGAGTAATTTATTGAATGGTCAAGGACATGTACGTGGTTTTGTACTGAAAAAGAACAAAACACCCGAAATTATGGTCAAGATTATGGTGCTAAACTGTAGTCCCTAATTAAGAGAATATTAATTCACCCCCCCCCGCCCCCGTGTTCACCCCCCCTATCGCCCCTTTCCATCGTTGTCGCCCCTCCCCCCACCCCGTCGTTTTTGCGCTCAAAATAGCCCCCTTTGAGAACCACTGATCTACAATGTGGCAATAAACGGAAAAACACTGGAGCCTTGTCTGTTGAACTTGGCAAAAGAAGGAAACCACTGTTTTCGCCAACATCTTTCAGGGGCGTTTCCACCCCGACAAGCACGTAGGTAATAATTTTGTATAGACCCAAGCCAGCACATGCAATGCATATTCAGTACACTAAATTTAATACTTCGTGTACATAGCACTTAATATACTTTAAAAAATCTATAGCCAATTCAATATATTATAAAAATCTATACTTTAAATGTACGAAAACTATGAATTGGTAAAATTTATTTTTCGTGCCATATTCACATGTTGGGCCCCTGTTTGTCTTAATCATTGATAAACCAGTCGGTGGGAAGTGTAGACAAAAGCATGAAAAATTCATTAGTAATACAATTATACTGTTTGAGTCTCACAGCTCGTGTAAAATAGTCTCCAGGGCCCACGAGACAGAATCCATATTCAAAGGGCGATAAACAAATTATTTGGAATAGCACTGTAGCGGAAGGGACACAATCCTGGAAATTCTGGCCAGTTATGCCCCATCAAAATATCAAGTCGGTATTGCACGGATCCGCGTCGGGGTAGCCACTTCGTTTTATGAATGGCACAAATTCGTCACAATCTACAGAAGCCAGCTCTGTGCTGAAAAATCAGCAGCTGAATGAAATTTAAGTTCAGGTCAATGACACATTACGGTTTCGATGAGGTTAGCAAGATTAGGCACATTAGGAAAAAACATTCAGGACACCTTGTGCAGGGAGGGTTAATTAGAAACCGTTTGGTAGCCACACATAGATAGATCACGACTACACTTTGTCGGGTGACCTTCATCCATTCAGATAATGTAAACACAGGGATGATTTACTAATTCTGTTCGTGACCAGAGCAACAGGTGGTGGCAAGCTGGACAGTTCGTTAACTGAACTTGCAAATATTTACTTGTACTGAAAACCACCGCAGACAAGAAACCATTAACATTGTCCGCTTTCCTGCTGGCAAAGTACACAACGATGTGTGTGTACAGTTTGTCACGAGTGGAGTGAGTGCAATTAAGGGGATTGCTACAGAGCGGGTGTAGAGTAAGAATGGCTCACGGTAGACAAGTAAGATAAGCGTGCTGTTGTGAGTAGTGGGGGGGTCTGAATGAGGCGAAAGCGCTGTATTACTATCACTGCAAGTTAGAAGGTCCTACGGAACGGACCTGTGGATAAGAGCCCATCGGGCGGACATAAGGGGAGCAGTCGAGAAGACTAGTGAGAGAGTCTTTCCAGTGATGACTGGTACGTAGAACGTTGATTGATTATTATGATGGATGTATTATATTATATTCGTCTATTACCATGATGTAAATAAGTATATGTGAGGAATGTGGAAGTCCTTGATATTGGATATAGCAATGTGCGCCATGAGCGATAGATGAAAGTGAGTTCATGGATTTGTAGCGCGAGTGAGTAGTGTGTACTCCGATGGAGGTGTGTTACCGTAAGATGTGTGGTGAGTGAAAGGTGAACTAGTGTGTGTACGCTTCATGGGTTGTAAGGAGAGGTGGAGTGAATAGAAATGGTAGGGTATTATACCAATGTAATGTTATTCTTGTAGGTGTCGAGGACGGGCCGCAGAGCCACCTCGATGAGCACAGGGGATAGGCCAGCATAGGGCCGGAGGCCACACATAGGCCAGAAGTGAGGCTGTCAGTGCAGGACAGTAGAGGCACATAAAGTCGTGGCAGTCAGGCCACGGACAGGGACGTAGATATGAGCGTGAATGTGATAATGCACTATTGCCATGTTGAGGGGAGAATGTACTATTGAAATGATGTCTATTGAAATGATAATGTGTTATTGCCCTGCTGAGGTGCTAGGGGAATGCTAAGGTGTATGACAATAGGAAGGTGATATTGAGAGACTGCGGTGCCAGTAAATTATTAATGTGCTATTAAGACCCTGAGGGGAGAGGCTGAGGCCGAAGTGCCTTTAGGAGTAACTACCGGATTGTGGATCCGAGGGAGAGTGTGTGTGAGAATAAGGCCGTTGTACGGCGTTGATTTCAATAATATAATGTATGTAATTGCGCTATTATCTGTATAATTATGTTTAATAAATGTGTGAGTCTGATGGATTGTTCTGTTAAGTGTTAACTTGTTTGTTCGTGATTGTTGTCCTGTCATAACTTATTACATCTCCCAGTCTGGGATTTGTGACACTGGGGGCTCGTCCTGTTTACCTGTGGTCATTTTGACATTGTGTATTCATTATATCTAGTTGTTTTTCTGTTGTGCTAGGAATTCGTGCTGTTGTCCTTGTTCGTGGGATAAATGGAAATTTCATGATGATATGATTTATGTATGTTTATGAATAATAATATGTATTGGTGCATGTATTAATGTGTACTTAAATTTCTGCAGAGTGTGCGTGTCAGCCTGTAGAGAAGACAAGCAGCCAGAGCTCCGGCACACGTCAAGTTAAATAAAACGCTGATTGAAAGTTAAGTAAAAGTCAAAATTTTTGTGCCCTGGATTGTGGGCTGTTCCTTTAATCTGTCTTTTTCTCTGTTTTTGCTGTTTTCGTTGTAATTGATTGTACGGGCGGTGGCGCGGGTTTGCTGTGGTGAGCGTAGTTTATCCTCTTCGGGAGGTGGGCTAAATTTGGAACTTCGTTCATCACAGCGAACAGTTCTGTAGGGACCTGTATTTTTGTTTAGATTGTAGCGTTCTATCTTCCTCGTTGTTTTAGGAAGACGTTTCCCTTGTCCCTCTTCTACCTTTCTGTAGATACGTTCTTTTTTTTCAGACTCTGTTCTTGTTCGTACCGTGTTGTGTAATCGGCGTAGTTAGGTTGCATTTTTTTCCATTATATTTTCTTTTTTTACGTCTTTGTCCTAGTCTGGTTCGTTGTTCCTCGACGTCCTTGTGGTCTTTCTACTAAATTTCCTTATTCTTGTCTTTTCTATTCTTTTTATAATTAATAGTGCTATACATTTTATAGATATAGAATTAGTTGTGCTGTAAAGGTAAATTTCTGAATTGTATTTGAGACAACTGGGTATTGTTATATCTGGTGTGATCTCAGGTCTCTGGTCGTATCGTTAGTGATCATACCGACAGGTTGGTCGTCTTATAATAGATACCATAACCATAAATCTGTGAAATGGCGGAACTCCAACAATTAATGAAGTTGGGTAAGGAACTTGGCCTTGAGGGGGAAGAGCTACGCGGCTGGATTAAAGAACAGCAGGCGGATTTGCGCGATGAGCGTGCTAAGGATAGAGAGCGAGAAAAAGAGGCTCAAGACCGACAGAGAGAAGAGGAAAGAGAGGCTAAGGATAAGCAACAGGAAAGAGAGGCTAAGGATAAGGAAGAGGAAAGAGAGTTTAAGTTAAAGGAGTTGCAACAGGAGAGGGAGTTTAAGTTAAAGGAGTTAGAAGCTCAGCAACAGGAGAGACAGGCTAAGGAAAGGGAGCAGGAGAGGGAGATAAAGTTAAAGGAGATAGAAGCCCAAGAGCGGGAGATAGAGGCTAGGGATAAGCAACAGGAGAGAGAGGCGCGAATAAGAATCGCCGAGTTGGAAATCAAAAAGAGTGCGCCAACAGAAGCAGTTGAGCGGCAGGTACACAATAAAGGTGGCGTTAGGATTAAGCTCCCTACGTTCGACGACCGGAAGGACGACATAGACGCCTTCCTTTACAGGTTCGAACTGAACGCACAATTGCAATGGGGGGAAAATAAGGAATTATGGGCCACGTACCTGGCGTCGCTGTTGCAGGGGCGAGCGTTAACCTACTTTAAAGAGCTACAGCGCGAAGACGTGCAAGATTACGATAAGCTGAAGGCTTTGCTGCTTCGCCGATTGGCGCGTACCGAGGAATATTTCCGGGAGCAGTTTAGGCGAGCACGTGCAGATACCAGGGAGGACTTTGCTGCCTTCGTCGCGAGACTAACGGAGTATTTCGCGAACTGGGTAGACTTGGCGCATGTGGGCGCGGATTTTGCTAAACTGAAAGACTTAATGATCCGTGACCAGCTGTACGCGTCGTGCCACAAAGATCTGGTGGCTTTCCTGAAAGAGAACGAACCCGCGACGGTGCAGGAGGCGTCTAAGTTCGCGGAAGCATACCGTACGGCACATCCGTCCAAACCAGTCGCCAGGGCGTACGTCCAAGATGCTGGGTACGTCGCCGTTGTCGAAGGGTCGCCGGCAGGACTTAAGGACAGGTCGCGTTAGCGTGGTGCCTATAGTGGGGAAGCCCAGGGGCAGCGTAGGGGCTATCACCAATCACCGGCATATGGATCCGGTAAGTTTGACCGAGCAGGAGGGCTAGGTCGCGGTAATGGCCGGGGGCGATTTGTGACCTTTGCCGATGACCGACGGCATAGGGACTCTAGTTCCGGTCGCGATGGGTCACGGGGAACCAGGCCTAGTGCAGCACAGGGAGCGGAGTGTTGGACTTGCGGACGCGTGGGTCACTTTTCACGCGAGTGTAGGGCCGCGAAGTGTTGGAACTGCGGTAGAGCAGATCACATCAGCGTGAATTGCCCTGCAGGTAGGATAGCGGCGAACGTGGACAGTAGCTCCAGTCCATGTTCCCCTAATAAATTTCATCATGCGGCTGCGTGTGTTACATCGGACAACGGAGGCGGACAGTATTCTAAGTGTCCCAGTTGTGAGAAGTTATCTTCCGGTGTTTTACCTTGTGGGAGAAAGATCCCCGTTATAAATTCATGTCATACAGGAGGTGGTCTTAGGGTTTATCCGGGGTTTGTTGGGGACGAACCGGTCTCGGTTTTACGAGATACAGGATCTACCGTTGTGGGAGTGCATAGGGACTGCATTCGGGATTCACAGCTTACAGGTGAGACTGTCCCGTGCATCCAATTTTCGGGGGCCATTGAGAAATTACCCATGGCAAGAATAGTGATAGATACACCTTTCCTTAGCGGGGAAGTCGAAGCAGTCGTTGGTTGTTTTCCAGGCGCCCAGCTCATCATTGGGAATGTATCACGGGTAGTTTCCCCTTCCGATGAGAACGTGCAAGCATGGTCGCAATCAAAAGGTATTGACTTTTGCGCCGCGGTCGAAACACGTCGACGGGTAGCTGATAAAGATAAGATTAGACCTTTGGCGACGCCAGCGGTCAACCTAGATATCACGCCAGAGCGCTTGGCGAGATTACAAAGGGAGGACCCATCATTAAACCCATGTTTTGGGGAAGCGCGAACCGAGAAAACGAGGAAATATAAGAACGGCTCGTCTTCCTTTTTTGTCCAGGGGGGCATTCTGTTCCGTATGTACGTCACAGTGGCTTCCGTTCAAAAGCAGGTCGTCGTGCCACGGTCGTTGGTTGCTACGGTATTGCATCTGGCCCATGATGTTCCATTAGCGGGTCATATGGGAAGTACTAGAACCAAGGAGAGAGTTCTGAAAGATTTTTATTGGCCGTCAGTATACAGAGATGTGCGGTTATATTGTAAGACGTGCAGTGCGTGCCAAAAGACGACGCATAGGGGTCGTACACCCCAGGCTCCTCTTCAAAAGATCCCCACGGTTTCGGAACCGGTTAAAAAGGTTTCGATAGACCTTGTTGATTTAAGAAAAAGATTATCTTCAGCGCGCACTATAGCAGAAGAAGCGTCTAGTATCGCTTCAGCAAGAGCAAAGAGCTATAAAGATAGAGGATCTAAACTGAGAATTTTTAAGCCAGGAGACAAGGTCCTATTGTTATTACCTACGGACCGTAATAGGTTATTTATGACATGGAAAGGTCCTTATGTTATTGAGCAAATTGTTTCGAAGGTAGATTACGCTATCCACATCGATGGATCAGTTAAGGTTTTCCATGTTGATAGGCTGCAGAGATTTCATGAGAGACCAGAGTATCTGTATTCTCATACTGGTATTAAAGGACATACCTAATGTCGTGTCATTCTTTGACGATATAGCATGTCATACGTCGACATGGTCTGATCATATTCAGACACTAACAGTAATTTTTCAACGATTACGTCATTTTGGGTTAACTGCTAAACCCGCAAAGATGGATTTGGCATGTCCAGAGATAATATTCTTAGGACATATCGTGGGTAGAGGTGTTCAGAGACCTGAAGTAACAAAAATTGACAAGCTGGCAGGGTTGCAAATCCCAAAAACAAAGAAACAAGTCAGAAGCTTAGTGGGAATTTTAAATTATTACAGAAAGTTCATTCCAAATTTTTCCTCCTTGTCATCTTCTCTTACTGACCTTACTAAGAACTGACAACCCGATAAGGTCCAGTGGACGTCTGAATGTCAGACAGCATTTGATAATTTGGTGACAGCATTATCGTCACCCATTCTGATATTACCCGATTTTCGATCTAATTTTATCCTCAGAACGGATGCGTCGGACTCTGGTGTCGGCGCTTGTCTTCTACAGGAGAAGAACGAATGTCTCCATCCTGTATGTTATGTCAGTAGGAAGTTATTGCAGAGAGAAAGAAAGTATTCTGTGATAGAGCGTGAGTGTCTTGCCATTGTGTGGTCCGTCCAGAAATTAGGACGTTATCTCATGGGACGAGAATTTTGTATCCAGACAGACCACAAGCCACTGACATTTTTGTCGAAGAATCGTTCGTCCAGCCCACGCTTGTCTAGATGGGCATTGGCTTTGCAGCCGTATACCTTCGTTATTCAACCAATTCCAGGAACCAGCAATCATATCGCCGACTACCTTAGTCGAGCCTAGGGGAAGATTTCAGGAGCTTATACATCGGAGGACAGGAACATTGACAGGATTTGTGTGAATGAGTCGACTTTAAAATATTGACATTATAAATATGATATGAAGAATGGTTGATAGGTTGAGTGGTTTTTGATTCTGTATTAAGTATTGTGTTTAGTTAGCTATTCATGATGTGACACATATATGCATATTGCAGGCCATATTGATCCCCATATTTTCCCCTGATTTCGGTATTTTATATACTAGGGGAACTGCTAGGTCAGTTTTTTTAGTGTAGGTATTGCTCACGCTCACTCGTTGACAGTCATCTTGATGCGATTTGAAATTAATTGCATTAATTTTTTTGGGGTGGGGGATGATGTCACGAGTGGAGTGAGTGCAATTAAGGGGATTGCTACAGAGCGGGTGTAGAGTAAGAATGGCTCACGGTAGACAAGTAAGATAAGCGTGCTGTTGTGAGTAGTGGGGGGGTCTGAATGAGGCGAAAGCGCTGTATTACTATCATTGCAAGTTAGAAGGTCCTACGGAACGGACCTGTGGATAAGAGCCCATCGGGCGGACATAAGGGGAGCAGTCGAGAAGACTAGTGAGAGAGTCTTTCCAGTGATGACTGGTACGTAGAACGTTGATTGATTATTATGATGGATGTATTATATTATATTCGTCTATTACCATGATGTAAATAAGTATATGTGAGGAATGTGGAAGTCCTTGATATTGGATATAGCAATGTGCGCCATGAGCGATAGATGAAAGTGAGTTCATGGATTTGTAGCGCGAGTGAGTAGTGTGTACTCCGATGGAGGTGTGTTACCGTAAGATGTGTGGTGAGTGAAAGGTGAACTAGTGTGTGTACGCTTCATGGGTTGTAAGGAGAGGTGGAGTGAATAGAAATGGTAGGGTATTATACCAATGTAATGTTATTCTTGTAGGTGTCGAGGACGGGCCGCAGAGCCATTTCGATGAGCACAGGGGATAGGCCAGCATAGGGCCGGAGGCCACACATAGGCCAGAAGTGAGGCTGTCAGTGCAGGACAGTAGAGGCACATAAAGTCGTGGCAGTCAGGCCACGGACAGGGACGTAGATATGAGCGTGAATGTGATAATGCACTATTGCCATGTTGAGGGGAGAATGTACTATTGAAATGATAATGTCTATTGAAATGATAATGTGTTATTGCCCTGCTGAGGTGCTAGGGGAATGCTAAGGTGTATGACAATAGGAAGGTGATATTGAGAGACTGCGGTGCCAGTAAATTATTAATGTGCTATTAAGACCCTGAGGGAGAGGCTGAGGCCGAAGTGCCTTTAGGAGTAACTACCGGATTGTGGATCCGAGGGAGAGTGTGTGTGAGAATAAGGCCGTTGTACGGCAGTTGATTTCAATAATATAATGTATGTAATTGCGCTATTATCTGTATAATTATGTTTAATAAATGTGTGAGTCTGATGGATTGTTCTGTTAAGTGTTAACTTGTTTGTTCGTGATTGTTGTCCTGTCATAACTTATTACATCTCCCAGTCTGGGATTTGTGACACAGTTAACAACTGAATATCCACGCTGAGTTTTCGGAAGATTCCCCAACTTTTTCTTTGTGTCAACCACGATTTTTTTTTCAAATGGATTTTTGTCTGTCAGACATAAATGGTGGTCATCACCTTCGAACTGCCGTACTTCCCTTTTTATTATATTTACAGAATTCATATAGACGTACTTTTTTTAAAGTATGGGCCTTTTCCCGCGTGACCAGTGGAGTGATAATGCATCAAAATTCATCAAATATTTAGGTTCAACATCAGCCGCACATTCCAAAATTGTCTTGCTCACCAGTCTAGCGACTGTTTTTGTTTACTTCCGTAAAGGGCGAGTTTGCATATATTGTTGGGGATCGATTAGTAATTTGGTTCTCAGCTTCCTTGGGACCCAAAGTATCGACCAGGTAATTTTTTTTTTAAAGGGTGGGGGTTGGGGGGGGGGGCGACAAATTAATGTTGTCCTAGGTGCAAAGTGAGCGGCTGATCTTGGTCCATCCTCGTTTATAATTTTTTGTTAAAACGTATCCCAAGACTGGCACCCTGACCAAGTGGTTAGGGTGTTTGACGCGGGTGAAAAAGGACCGACCATTTTCCTCAAATGCATTTATTAACTATTGTCGGGAGGGAGTTACTGTGCCACCAAGGGTGTTCCAACAACTACAGGTCTTCAACTTACGAATGTAGTAACTGAAATTTTTATTTACAAACCCATACTAATTATCATTTTCGAAGGCTGATTTAATATGCTGTGGCAATCAAGAGATGAACGAAAATTTTCTTATGACAGTAGCGGGGTTGAAAAAGCACATGCGTCGATGGCCTTAAGAGGCTCAAACTCGATCACACTTTTATAGCGTCACTGCACGAAACAAGGATTTAAATTCCAGATTTGCAGGTAATGGTTCTCTGGTAAGATGAGAATAGCTGCAATCGGTTCCAGGTTAATCTTTCCCATTCCTATGTCCCATCAGTTGTGTCGGAAATTACTGTACATTATAATATAAGCCGACGCTGAAGGATGAACACAATTTGGTATTTTCTCTATTGACTTTCTATTTAGACAACATTCAACATTCATTTAGAAATGTAACCAAGTCCACACACTGCACACACACACGCACGCACGCACGCACGCACGCACGCACGCACGCACGCACGCACGCACGCACGCACGCACGCACACACACACACACACACACACACACACACACACACACACAGACAGAACAAGAGCTTCCTGGTTCAGCAAAATATCTCTATAATCCTGATATTGAACATCAAAGACAAGCATATATTCATTGTTGGCATCTTCACAAATTTTAATGCACGTTCATCATAAATTGACGGGTAACTGTTGAAATTTGTGCCGTCAAAGAGGGAAACACCTGATCAAACCAACTCTACGTTGTTACGTAAAAAACATGCCCATCTAGGTCAAATTCACATATCGAATGAAGCTACCCGGGCAAAATTGAAATTAAAATTAATAGATTGCCCAGTTCAGCTTTGGTATATTGAATTAAACAGTCGTAGAGTTATAATTTACCACACAATTGTGTATATATTGTCGTGGTGCTGACCCTTTGGCATAAGTTATTTTTTGCACTTCTGAGAAAATCGCAAAAAACTTATTTAAATTCCTTTACAATGCAGTCAGACTTAGGCCAAAATGACTCTAGGTAAAAGTGGCCATCATCCACGCTGGCTGAAACAACCCCAGAACCAAAATGGCCTACGTCTATGTATGAGTGAGGCTTAGGCCATTACAGAAATTTTTATTTCCAGGATAATGGCTTGGCACTTTTGAATGATGTTCTACATGAATAGATGCCCCATGGATAGGGCAATGACGTAACAGGTACGTCTGACTTAGGCCAAAAGGTTGGCACCATGACGATATATAGCCTGAAACAAATGGTACGTGCCAAATGCACTGACATCGAGAACCATGAACACTGACCATTAATTTGCATGGCTGACTATGCTCATAATATAAAGAAGAGGAGGGGTTAAGCCAAGTGTATGAAAAGCGCACTTGGAAAAAGGGTGGGGGTCTCCAAAATCCAGCTAAGTACCTTATGAAAGGGGTTTTGTCTAATAGTCTAATACTAGTAATAGAATAGCTTGATACACTGCAGTGTCATGTTTTGTCATGGGCCCCAGAATTTGCATGTCAGAACTTTGGCGAAAGGGGGAGGTGGTGTGGGGGGTGGTTCAATCCATTAATTTAACGGTGTCTTTTAAAGGATGGATAAAAATGGACAGAAAATTCAAGTCTTAAGTTGAAAGAAATGTTGAAATGTTGGAGAGGAGAGAAGAGAGAAACAGTCGGTGAAGGGGGGGGGGGGAAGAGAACGTAACGTAGCCGACAAAAGAAGTTAATGGAGCACAAGCAGGACATTCCAGTACCCAGTGCACTGCACTCCTTACCCCTGGGATCGGCGTTCCAAACAAGCGTACCGGATATATTTGTAGTATTGTACAATGCACAGCAAGTAAACACGCCGTTCTTCTTTGATGCTGTCGCTATTTTCCAAGAATTAGTCACACCACAAACACAGCATTGCTTGATATGATATAAAATTATATACCATTACATATTCGAGACAAAATCTCTAATAATATTATTTAGATTCCAGCTATCATAGTGCTCCTTCCGAAGAATCTCGACAAAGTTTGTTTGTTCTATAAGAACTGCACACAGTCCATGTGTTCACACACGAATAAGGACTCGGTGTTCAGAGTCCAAATTAATAATAGCGGGGCCTCGTTGTTGTTTTGTTTTTTTTGCTTTTAGTGTCACGTGGCCTAATCGGCACATGCAGCCACTCCTATCAGAGAACCGGAGACCTGCTTGCCTGGAAAGTAAACATTACAGCACACACACTCCATGTGTGTGTGTGTTATACATGTATTGTGATTTTTTTGTGTGTGTAGTTGGTTTACCAGCTCCTGGGGAGAGAGAGATTACGTGCATTATTTATAAGTTGTGGCTACCCAGCACGGCAGCACGTTTCCAGGCTGTTTTTCACCCCGGTCATGATTGTGTCAAAGGTCAAACGAAGTTAGGCTACAGAGGCGTATCTGGTGTCAGGAAATGAGAAGGGAAGGGGGGGGGGGGGCGGTAAATTTCACACAGAGCTTCACCTATTTTAATAATTGTTTGCGACTTTAAGATTAATATGAATTCTGGTATTTGTCAAGATACTCTTACACCAGTTTTGCTGACTGCTGCTGTAAGTATATAGTTACGACCACGACCACCCCAACTGCCATTTTGCCTACAACTACTTTACCAGCTCTCACCACTGTCCATAGATCTGACTTGGCCTGTTAACCTGGCCATGTTTCCTGGCCATGTTTAACTGGCCAGCGAAGCCCCCCGATCAGCTGGCGCACGATAGCCAGCTGAAAAGGTAAATGGCCTGACATGACCCTAATTTTTAGGTAACCTTCCCGCCCCCGTTACCGCACACCAAAGGTAAGGGGTCAGCTCGGGCTCACTGGGAATCGAACTTAGAAATAAGTTTGTATCTGCCCAGGCGAGCTCAGATACAGGCAAAGTAAGAATCGAACTTGGAAACAGGAAATTGGTATACATTGATTCTCACTAGCCAGAGCGATTATACAATAGTAAACAAAATACGAACTTGGAATTTGTTGATTAACTTGGCAAGGGCAGTTATATAATAATAATAGCAAGACGGGAGGGGGGAGAGGTGGGGGGGGGGGGAGAATAGTAAACAAAATACGAACTTGGAATTTGTTGATTAACTTGGCAAGGGCAGTTATATAATAATAATAGCAAGACGGGCACGAGCGAAGGAGAGGTGTGAATTTTTAAACCACTTGCATCCGGATTTCCATGCTTGAGGGCGGAGGAGGGGGAGGTGGAGGGGAGAGGTGGGGAAGGGGGAGAGGTGGGGGGGAGGATTGGCGGGGGAGAGGAGGGGATTGGCGGGGAAGGGGGAGAGGTGGGGGGGGGAGGATTGGCGGGGGAGAGGAGGGGATTGGCGGGGAAGGGGGAGAGGTGGGGGGGAGGATTGGCGGGGGAGAGGAGGGGATTGGCGGGGAAGGGGGAGAGGTGGGGGGGGGGAGAATTGGCGGGGGAGAGGGGGGGAAGGGGGAGCGGGGGGGGGGGGGGTTGGCGGGGAATGGAGAACGGGGAGAGGGGTGAGAAGGGGAAGGGAGAGAGGGGGATTGGCGGGGAAGGGAGAACGGGGAGAGGGGGGGGATTTGCGGGGAAGGCAGAGAGGGGTGAGAAGGGGAAGGGAGAACGGGGAGAGGGGTGAGAAGGGGAAGGGGGAACGGGGAGAGGGGTGAGAAGGGGAAGGGGGAACGGGGAGAGGGGTGAGAAGGGGAAGGGGGAACGGGGAGAGGGGTGAGAAGGGGAAGGGGGAACGGGGAGAGGGGTGAGAAGGGGAAGGGGGAACGGGGAGAGGGGTGAGAAGGGGAAGGGAGAACGGGGAGAGGGGTGAGAAAGGGAAGGGAGAACGGGAGGGGTGAGAAAGGGAAGGGAGAACCGGGGGGGGGGGGTGAGAAAGGGAAGGGAGAACCGGGGGGGGTGAGAAAGGGAAGGGAGAACCGGGGGGGGGGAGGGGTGAGAAAGGGAAGGGAGAACCGGGGGGGGGGGGAGGGGTGAGAAAGGGGAAGGGAGAACCGGGGGGGGGAGGGGTGAGAAGGGGAAGGGAGAACCGGGGGGGGGAGGAGGGGTGAGAAAGGGAAGGGAGAACCGGGGGGGGGGAGGGGTGAGAAAGGGAAGGGAGAACCGGGGGGGGGGGAGGGGTGAGAAAGGGAAGGGAGAACCGGGGGGGGGGGAGGGGTGAGAAAGGGAAGGGAGAACCGGGGGGGGGAAGGGGTGAGAAAGGGAAGGGAGAACCGGGGGGGGGAGGGGTGAGAAAGGGAAGGGAGAACCGGGGGGGGGAGGGGTGAGAAAGGGAAGGGAGAACCGGGGGGGGGGAGGGGTGAGAAAGGGAAGGGAGAACCGGGGGGGGGAGGGGTGAGAAAGGGAAGGGAGAACGGGGGGGGAGGGGTGAGAAAGGGAAGGGAGAACGGGGGGGGGAGGGGTGAGAAAGGGAAGGGAGAACCGGGGGGGGAGGGGTGAGAAAGGGAAGGGAGAACCGGGGGGGGGAGGGGTGAGAAAGGGAAGGGAGAACCGGGGGGGGGAGGGGTGAGAAAGGGAAGGGAGAACCGGGGGGGGGAGGGGTGAGAAAGGGAAGGGAGAACCGGGGGGGGGAGAAAGGGAAAGGAGAACGGGGGGGGGAGGGGGGAGAAAGGGAAGGGAGAACGGGGGGGGGGAGGGGTGAGAAAGTGAAGGGAGAAGGGGGGGGGTGAGAAAGTGAAGGGAGAAGGGGGGGGGGTGAGAAAGTGAAGGGAGAACGGGGGGGGGTGAGAAAGTGAAGGGAGAACGGGGGGGGGAGGGGTGAGAAAGTGAAGGGAGAACGGGGGGGGGGGTGAGAAAGTGAAGGGAGAACGGGGGTGGGAGGGGTGAGAAAGTGAAGGGAGAACGGGGGGGGTGAGAAAGGGAAGGGAGAACCGGGGGGGGGAGGGGTGAGAAAGTGAAGGGAGAACGGGGGGGGGGGAGGGGTGAGAAAGTGAAGGGAGAACGGGGGGGGGGGGTGGGAGGGGTGAGAAAGTGAAGGGAGAACGGGGGGGGGAGGGGTGAGAAAGTGAAGGGAGAACGGGGGGGGGAGGGGTGAGAAAGTGAAGGGAGAACGGGGGGGGGGTGGGAGGGGTGAGAAAGTGAAGGGAGAACGGGGGGGGGGGTGGGAGGGGTGAGAAAGTGAAGGGAGAACGGGGGGGGGGTGGGAGGGGTGAGAAAGTGAAGGGAGAACGGGGGGGGGGTGGGAGGGGTGAGAAAGTGAAGGGAGAACGGGGGGGGGAGGGGTGAGAAAGTGAAGGGAGAACGGGGGGGGTGGGAGGGGTGAGAAATTGAAGTGAGAACGGGGGGGGGAGGGGTGAGAAAGTGAAGGGAGAACGGGGGGGGGGGTGGGAGGGGTGAGAAAGTGAAGGGAGAACGGGGGGGGGGAGGGGTGAGAAAGTGAAGGGAGAACGGGGGGGGGTGGGAGGGGTGAGAAAGTGAAGGGAGAACGGGGGGGGGGAGGGGTGAGAAAGTGAAGGGAGAACGGGGGGGGGAGGGGTGAGAAAGTGAAGGGAGAACGGGGGGGGGGGAGGGGTGAGAAAGTGAAGGGAGAACCGGGGGGGAGGGGTGAGAAAGTGAAGGGAGAACGTGGGGGGAGGGGTGAGAAAGTGAAGGGAGAACGTGGGGGGAGGGGTGAGAAAGTGAAGGGAGAACGGGGTGGGAGGGGTGAGAAAGTGAAGGGAGAACGGGGGGGGGAGGGGTGAGAAAGTGAAGGGAGAACGGGGGGGGAGGGGTGAGAAAGTGAAGGGAGAACGGGGGGGGAGGGGTGAGAAAGTGAAGGGAGAACGGGGGGGGGGGAGGGGTGAGAAAGTGAAGGGAGAAGGGGGGGGGGTGAGAAAGTGAAGGGAGAACCGGGGTGGGAGGGGTGAGAAAGTGAAGGGAGAACGGGGGTGGGAGGGGTGAGAAAGTGAAGGGAGAACGGGGGTGGGAGGGGTGAGAAAGTGAAGGGAGAACGGGGGGGGGTGAGAAAGTGAAGGGAGAACGGGGGGGGGTGGGAGGGGTGAGAAAGTGAAGGGAGAACGGGGGGGGGGTGAGAACGGGGGGGGGAGGGTGGAAAGGGGAGGGAAAGAGTTACCGAACGATCGCACTACATAAGGAGGGTTGGCAAGCAGATTGTTTTCTGTCTGAAATAATCAAATTCTTAACCTTCATAAAAATTCAAATCTAATTTCAACATGGTCACATGACTAGTTTCATTGGGATGTGAAATAAAGTCACACACACACCTTATGTCTTTGATATCTACTGGCATTTAAAAGCAATGAATAAAATTGGACATAACGCATTCTGGTTGATAACCTCGTTAATAAATATATATACTAATTTTGCTACTACATTTATGCAGTGCTGTCAGAAACCTAGACGGTTTAATACTTGCAGGGCGATCACGTACACACCAATGAAAGAAACAGTTATCTGTTTCAAATACTCGTAGACTTCTATCACATTTGCCAAATAACGTCAGGCTTTGGGAAGGTCAGGGCCACCTAGGAGGAAAATAAATGCAGTTATTTTCTTGTCAAGGTAAAACAATTAGGTTCTTTTGAGAGCCAACTTTAACGCCAAACCTTTGCAAATGTCCAACACTCATATTTTTTATCAGTTTCGTTTAATTTATATGTGTAGTGTGTCATAAGTGTGTGTGTTTGTGTTTGTGTTTGAAACTCCGACAATTCACAAATGTATGCACTTGTACGTGCACACATGTGCAGGAGAAAATATGAGGCGAACCAAGTCTGTAGTGCCCAGTTAGTGCTCAGAAGAGCAAAGTGGGGTTGAAAGAAAGAAGAAAGAGAAATGATCAAGATGGGATTAGAACCCGCGACCTCTGCTAGTGCTACTCTATCTTCTATTAACATCATTTAGAATGTGAATTAAGGTAGCTCTAACATTGATCCCATATATGGAATTGCCGCAACTCTTGTCAGGAGGCAGAACAGCTCATTCACTGATAAACTTCCTCTTGACTTAAACTTCAAAGAAAATCCTATGTGCAATATTAAAAGAGGTACAAGCCTGGCCAAGTTACTTGAGGAAACTTGCTTCATTGTCTGGGATGAATATACACTGGCTCAAAAAGGAGAATTCTAAGCACTGAACAAGACGCTATAAGACATCAAGCAGAATCAAGAAAGGTATCACGATGTTACTCTGTGGAGACTTCAGGCAAACTTTGACAGTGATATCCAGAGGAACAGCAGCTAATGAACTCAACGCCTGTTTGAAGAGCTCCTACGTTTCGCATCATGTACAGAGTCTGTCCTTGAGAACAAACATGAGAATCATGCTCCATGCAGATTTGGATGCCGGAAGATTTGCAGCTCCTCTATTGAAATTAGGAAATGGAAATATTCAACAAGACAGTAAAGGAGGCATTCGTCTTCCAGGAGGATGTGGAACCCTAGCAACCAACTCGTCCATACTTTTCACTAAGGTCTGCCCAAATCTTGCTAATCACATCAAGAACCATGGCTGGCTCTGTGAAAGGGCAGTGTTTGCACCGAAAAATGAAACTGTACAGTCAGTTAACTGGAGACTCCTTCAGTCTATTCCAGCTGAGCCAAGAAACGTCTCCTTTCATACTATTGTTGATCCCGATCAAGCAGTTAATTACCCTACTGAGTTCTGAACCTCGTGAATATTGGCATCAACATCAACAGCACCTTGGTTCACACTTAACAGCAACACAGTTCTCTCTCTCTCTCTCAGTCCCTCACTCTCTCATACACAAAAACACGCACACAAGCACGCACACACACACACACACCCACACACTGCAGCACGACTTGAAAACAACCACAACAAATCAGGACGTTCATGTTTTAAACTTTATGTCCTCATGTACCTGAACATTCCCTTAGAAGCCCTGCACTCTATATAGATAACTCTAGCCTGGCGTGGTTGTGTAAAACTTGGATTTCCCGCAGAGTATTCAAGCTGTTCAATGTCCACCTATTGGTTGTACCCACTGACCTGTATTATTTTATACACCCAAAGAAGCAAGTGAGTTTGAGACCATGTATCATGCCGGGAAATTTGGATTAGATAAAATCACAAACTCTCTCTCTCTGTGTGTCTCTCCCCCCCCCCCTTCTCTCTCTCTCTCTCTCTCTCTCTCTCTCTCTCTCTCTCTCTCTCTCTCTCTCTCCCTCTCTCTCCATCTATCTATCTATTTGTCCACAAACAAAACCATAAATTTTTGCCACGATTAAATTTCCAATTAGTATGTGGTCAGGTCCTCCAATGCAAGAGCAAGCCTATAGGTTTCAATATTCCACAAGACTTTGACATCATCATAATTATTGAACTATAAATATAATCTCAAGTCGGCACAGCGGGGCAGCCAAGCTTGAGTGAGCGAAGAGGTGTGGAGCGTATTAAATTACTTCTTGTGTCTGGGGATTTGAAAACCTTGAACATAATATTCAAACTGAATATTATATATATATATATAGTCTAGTTTTTTTTAGGAACACGGGTAGGGGGAAGGGGAGGGGGGAGGGGTCACCGACATGGCGGCACAGAAAACAGGATGTGTTTTTAAAGCATTTTTCGAGAATGTTGTCAACAACATGAAGCGAGGTCAGCTATTCATTTCTCTTTTTGGTCCATATGATCCAAGAGACCTGCAATATAGGAAGCGGCTGCAGGGAGAGAGAATCATGCCTTACCTACCGTATCAGTAAATTTTTCCATTGTCATGATTCGGATGTTGTTAAAACTCACGCAGAGAGTGAGTTGTTGTTGTTTTACCAGGGCCATGAGAAATTGGCTGGTGGCCTTGAACGGCCCTCGCGAATTATAGTTGGTGAGTAAATAAATGTAAAGTTAAACTGTTAGATGCACGCTTGTCGGTTTTAATGTTCGTGATTAATAAGTAATGGAGTAGGGGTGAAACAAGGTGGGGATAGTTGACATTGTTAAGTATGACTAGACAAGTTTTTGCACGTTAACTGGCTGGTAGAATAGTGCAGACGTATTACTACAATTAAAATGGTGGGAGGTTTCGACCTATGAGATAGCTGAACTAATTGGGCCAGCGGACTAGCACTGCTGGGTAGCCAGATAGTATATAACATCGTGTAACGTTCAGATTTGGGGAATACAGACGAGCAGAAGCATCGTGTCGTGAAGTATCTCCGGTTGGCCAGTACCTGAACTGTGTGGTTTGAAGACTAGAAGTCCTTGCTAACGGACTGACTGAGCTCTAGAAAGAAGGGTCTGAGTGGGCTGACCTTTGAAAGCCCACGCTGCGCTATTTTGATGTTCGCGCCTACCAGTAGGCGTGACCAATGGTAATATATCTTATTTGTTCAAGCATAATAGAAGATCAGAGATAGAGAGAGAACCACAGCCTCATAGGAAGTCTAGGGAAACCCCAGCTGGCGCTCGACGACGAGTGGCCTGTGTTATAGAATTAATTCCATAGTATGATTGAAGTAATAGGGCACATTGTTGATGAATTGAATAATGATTGTGCATATATATAAATAGTTTTTTTGCAACTGCGTAATTACCTACAAGCCGAAGTGTGCTTCTGTAGGCTTGGAACGTACTGGGCTCTCCTAACATTCAAGCCCATATGATTTAGGGAGAGTTTGCCTGGCGACTGGCCAGTGGCGACTCAACTGTCACTTTAACTTGATATCTAGTTTCGTATAATATACCTATTTGCTATTGATTGCAGCACATCCAATAAGGAACCATAATTACATGAATATCATAGATTAAGTTAGTAATTAGAATTTATTGCTTTGAATATACCTCTATTGTCTTTTGTTTTGTTTATTAATATTTATGTAAAACATGGCCTGACCGGCCTGACATATATAGATACTCTAGTTGTTTAATACTTTTCTTGTGTGGATATGTCCGAGTGTGAGTTAGCTGCCTCTCGTGCAGTCGAATGCTCCCCAAGACCCTAACTCTGCTCGTGACATCCATCCTGGTCTATCTCACACTAGGCAAAATCCAGGCTTGATCTACGTAGACCATGACTGTTCTGATCTACACTGGAATATACGACAAGCTACTTTTCAAAACCTCAAAAATATAAGAAGGTTTAGAGATAAACAGAGCTGAATAAATCGTAGCAGCCATTCTATTATTCCACAAATGGTACGATTTCGTTTTTCTTGTTCTTCCTCAGGATAAATGGATGTTTTCATGAATCGTTGCGGTATATCATGACAGCAGTTCTGAGGAATACTTGAGATCATATTGATGTACGATTAATAATAACGATGACAACAAAATTAATTAAAGTAGTGATTATATGAGATTTCCAACAACACATCCTGAGGTCTCCACTGATGATGTGACAGTAAAAAGTGACCAAAAAAAAAACAACTACTCAGAATCTGAATCAGCGACATAGTGTCTAATAGAACTTGCGTGAGTCTTTCTGTAACTGAGAGAGAAACAACTTTGCCATGAACAGTTTTTCTCTTAATTTCGTAATTGAATCAGGAAAACCAGTTCAACCAACAGGAGGTGAGGGGAATTTGTGGTGTCTTCTCGTCAGTTGAAACGCTCCGTGCATATGAATAGGCTCTCCTATTTATTTGCCATTAAAGCCCAGCATGGGGTAATCACAGTTTCAATAGAAGTTACCCAATACATAAATTCTTGTAACCCCATCCCATGGCTGGTATGTGTGCCCGATTTGCATGCATAAATTAAAGTGTTTACGCCTTGAGACAGCATGGCATAAATAGCTGGATTTAAAGAAAATTTTAAAAATGCCTTTCAGCCATTGTATATTGGATTTCTGAGCTTGATGTAAATAAGTGTATGGAAAAAGCAACAGTAAACAGGGGCTTTGCTACAACAGCAGATAGCTCATGTCAGACTGAGACATTTCTTGCATTTGGGCGACGTACCTGATGCTTACGAATGAGAGCATTTTATTTTCCGTAAAGACGATCATTTGGAATACATCCCAAACATAGTCAGATCTTGCCCCTATAGGCCCCTTGCAGAACGTCAGCAAGGCAGAGCAAAGCAGATAAAATGTTGCATTGGCGTTATTGAGGAGTTCTTGCATTATCCAGTTACAAAGTTAAAGAGCAAGACAAGGCCAACAACTTTCGTCGTTTGTGGAAATTATACATAATTATCTCAGGGGATATCATTCTTCTGGTTTGGAATGTCTGTGTGATTAGCTCGCGGTGAAGATGTAGCAATATGCTATGAAGTTCTTAGAGTTCGATCTAAGAGAAAATCTGGAAAAATCTTGATTCCTACGCTTCCTAAATTTTACTGTACGTATAATAATATTTGTAAACAAAAACCAAAAATAAGACACAAACAATACACATAAAAAGCAAAAAGATACTACACATGTGTATTCAGAGACAATGTTAAAACTTGGACAATCAATCTTAAATCATCTCCGATAATTATACATGACATTTTTTATTTTATTTTTTATCTCTTAATGTTGTGTGTTGAGATTTGCACAAATCAAATTGTTAATTAATTATTCAACTAGCCGACCCAAGCAAGATAAATCTTGCAACTTGCAAACTCTTCTAAGTCCAGCCGTACATCTACATCTAAGTCACATTAATAATGGCGCTTCGATTCGATACAAAGACTAATAACACGTACTGTTACACCCACACGTCCTTGCAGATCAGAATACACAGATAATTATGATAACGTTTCTTTTCGATCAGCGGTGTGTAAAGAGAATTTTGTCATAAATGGATGTGTCCACGTAATTTATCGGCAACAATAGTGGCAGTACACTATAATTTTTGGCCACGTAGTTCTGACGTTTCAGGCTTGCATGTTCACCCTCTCGTTCCATTATAGTAAAATTTCTTCAGCGTTACCATCAATCTGTATATAATTATAAACGATCCACCACGCGCTGAAGCATTATCTTGTATCATTTAACCTGCTAACGGGAAATAGGAATTACAAATAACAAATACATGTACTATGGAGAGCAACCTTCATGACTCACTGGAAACTGATCTGCAAGACAGTATGTTGGTGTTTACGAACAAAAAAAGCTTTAATACTTATTGGCTTTGATGCCTACAGTGTTCCTCCTCAAAAGCAGTTTGATAACGATCCCCGGGTTGATGTCTTTATTAGTAGTATGCGTCAGTATTTTATGGTCTGGAAAAAATCTGCACAGTGTGTAGCCTACAGAGTGAGAATACCATTCAGGTCAGCAGGGAGTAACTACTATAACTGATAACATTTTAATTAATATTCTGCATTATTTGGGGCTATACAGTAGCTAAATGCCTACTACCCCTGGATGGACGGTGGGGTGTGCACGAAGGGTTTACTGTGATGAACAGTATAAAGATACATGGTAATGATGGTGCACATCATACCGGATAGTATACATGGTATGTACAACATTACCAGGGACCTAGAAATAGACCTCACATTAAAGAAAAAAACATGAAGTGTAGAAGTATACAACTGCGGGAAAACAGATCAGCTATTAATATAGACAAACTGACAGAGAGCTACAGTATTGGTATATCACATGGACATAACACATGTTATCCTTGTGATTACTTTCCTTTAACTGGACGCCTGTTTAGTGCAACTGTATATCATCGATGTAAAATCATGGTTATCGGTGGTAAATGTGTTTTCACACCAATATCGTACACATTAAATCGCTATTTTATTATGTGCAACCGACTCCTGTAGACCTGCGGGAATTTGAGTTTGAGTTTGGTTTGACGCGTCGGCATGATAACGACTTTCAGCCCTCAAATTCCTATAGCTAAGACCAAATACAAGTGAAGTTAAAAATCTAACGGGAAAAGGCCCGCACTATAAAATTTGGTCAGTGAACCTTGTAAATCTTATCTAGTCTTATTACAGAGAGAAAAAAAAGTGGCGGGAGTAATTCATTGTAATGCAATTTTGCCCCCCCCCCCTTTTTTTTTGTTGCTCGACGCTACAGCCTAAACGATAGCTTCAAAAATTACAAAATTAATTTTCTGAAATGTCACCTAATCCATTCCAATCGCTTTTGTATCGACCGATTGTGTTGATTCAACTCTCAGGTATTTTTAAACAAAAAAAAGTAAAAATGTAAAATACAGTGATCTTTATTTTGGCTACCTATAGTAAGCCCGACGCACTGGAAACGATTTTCATACGTGTTCAATTCCGTGCACGCAATTTCAGTATCAGGAATGAGTGAGTAGTGCTATGGAGCGCACTAAGGTTGTAGAATATGGGAAGCTTTGTAGATCCAAGAAAGAAAGAGATAGAACTGTGGGTTCACAGGTGTATCCCGGATAATGCCGGGAACTTCATCTGCTGTGGTATAATAATGATATAAAAAAAATTGGAGGACTGAAGAGATTCAAATGTAAGACATCGTTCAAAGTATGAGAAGAAACTAAAATTATAGGCCTACATAAATAAAGGTATATTTCATGTGACCACATTGTCGCGATGTGGGTTAGATGGGGAAAATTCGACTGACACTCTTTCGAGGTCCGCTCCGACAATCGACGAACACACAAAAAAAATACTTGCATTCTAAAAACTAAAATCAATTGCTTTGATTTTTAGCAGAACTGTAGGGCAGTTTAATTACATGTAATTAATGTAACAAATATAAATATAAATATAAATATCAATTCAAGGCAACTGAATCTAATGAAACCAACAGCTTTCTATAAAAACTAACTTATTCAAACTAACTATTTGCAGCTCATATGTAGTTTAACTGCCAAAATGGAATCCGCGCACGTGGCGACGGATATAACAATTTAAATTCTATTATTCCAACGAGACATGTTATGATATTAACATTTCCTCTATACAAGCCATGGAGAATGCTTGTACAACCATGCGTTGTCTGGCGGTAGCTCTGAAACTGTCTTCAAAAGTAGGTAGCCATTATTACAAATTAGTATTTGACTCTCACCATGCGGCTCTCACTGGGAGTGAGAGCGCTGGATGTAATCGCTGTGGGTTCATATATCAAACCAAGTAGCTTCGGCTCTGGAGCTTCAAAAAAATCAATGCTCCTCACAATATGGACTGCTCAACTGCGTCTCTATGTCACTCATCTGGCTGAGGACTATCGCCGTCCACTTCGTAAATGGATCGTCTACATGTGGCAACTACTGTATCTAAGCTCTGTACGGGTTTAAATACTAAAGCTACGTCTCCACCTTCCGTCCAGATTCATACATTTGATTGGTGCAGCCACTCGGGCTCAGCCTGCAGTATTAATTTATTCTCGTCACGGCCTTGCGCCAAAATCAAGGTCAATTTTACCTAGACAAATAAAATTTGAAAAGTGAAACATTAACTACTAAAATCTTTAAACCCCGTGCTTTCTACTCTTATGCACGAATTTCTGAACGCCAACTAAGCGTCTAAATAAACTACCTTTACTCGCCCCTTCTCTGTGTTAATCAAAATCACAGGGTCGAGAACTGCTCTGTCATTCCTAGCTACACATTTATTCTGTCTCGCCCCTCCTTCTCTCCATCTATAAGAAAAAAGGTGTTTCAAAACAAAGTGTTCACGAGAACAGCTCAAGGACAAATTACGCTGGTTATAATTAACAACATCGTAAAAATTAACTCACTGAAGTCGTGACCTAGCACGGCATTTATAAAACTAATGTGCTCATGACACACATCACACAAGACTAGTTGGGGGAAATTCGTCTTGCCTGATCGGTACTTTTTCGTGTTAAAAAATGGACTGAAAGATCTGGCCATAAACGGGTAATGAAGAAAAGACAAAAGTTCATGGTTCAACCTTTCTTTTTGCATTCTTCGAAATTTTCCCGTCCCCTCTTTGTCATATTTTAATCTTAAAGGAAAAAGGAAGAGGCCGCTAATAAGGAGAGGAAAGAAAAAAACAGCTCTGAGAAAGTTACAAAAAGAGAAAGGAGAGGAAGAATGTGGAAAAGTAAAAAATATTTTTTTTTAATTCATTAACTTTATTTCCTGTTTTATCAAAAAGAACATTAAGTGTAAGGGCTTAATCCAGACTTAATGAGAGAGCCGTAGTAGCTCAGTCATGTGCTGCTTACCGCCTGAATAAGGGGTAACCCAGCCAGAGGCTGGCGTAGGCCCCAGTTGGGTGGCAGGCCACCTAATTACCAGATGTGTATGCATCACACTAAAACACGTACTAGCAAGCCACACCGCAACCCAGCTGGGTGCCAGGTGGATGCTAGCTGGGGGTAAGCCAGACCAACGTTGGCGTGTATTGGCACGCCACCTAATTAGTATACAGAACACTAAAACACTACTAACAAGCCACACCGCGACCCATCTGGGTGCTAGCCATAGATACACACTACTGAACGGTGCTAGCTGGAGGGCCATCAATTGCTGGCGACAGACGTTATACTTAGGGCAGTGCGGTATAATCACCAGTCACCAGTCTGGTGTCAGCTCGCCCGATGCAAAGCAATATATTTAAAACACTGAGGACGTCTGTGCACAATTTTGTCATACAAACGGTCCTCTCACCCGTTCCCATCCTTTTAATAACAAATGTGTGGACTTCGATGATTATAATAAAAATTATTACCAAACGATGCTTACGGGTCAGAATTGGGTCACGATGGCCTTTGTAAACACAACGGCGAGCAATGCGCCTTCCTCACGCCCCGCCGCCGATACTTACTGTGTTTTCACATTGGTTTGACGCAGAAAAATGACCTCTGTGTGTTATGAAACTTGACAGCCTATCAGATGAACTTCGGCTCCGTAGCTTGGTTTTTTTTTTTTCTAGCAGCCATAGACGTTGAGTGAAGTTAAGACACGGTAGCTGATATTTTATTTTGTGTTCACTTCGAAGATGCATTGAGATCGTCAGAAGGAAAGTGTATTTTTATAGATACCATATCTAAATAAATAACTTGTCTTCTCTCTGCACTATTTTAAATCCAGATAAAACACTGTGTTCGTTAAATCTGTCCCTACGGGGGCGAACCATCGGCCCCTTGCTCGGTGCTGCGACGCTCGGTCGCGCTAAGAGTGTCTGACCGGGGATTCCCCAGTAATGTCTATTCTATTTCTAGTGTCAGAACTGCCTAATTTAAGAACCAATGAAATGTCGCGAGTTGTCCTATTGATCGACAGAAATACCAAGGCTGAGCGGGTTGAGATGGCTGTCATTTTCGGCAATCACTGTGGCAACGCCATCACCCCAGATCCAGAGCTGGTACTACACCAGTCCCCAGTCTGGAGCTCTACCACCCCAGCCTCAGCTTTGGTCTGGCTTACCCCTAATGGTGTGACCATGACCGTTGGGAGTGGCAAAGAATAAGTATGCTATTCTGAGGAACGTTCAGTTGCGCAAGCGTATAGCGCGAACCGCCAGCAAGGCAGCTAGCAGGGCTGCCTAGTGGTAGAGCAAGGCAGCCTAGCGAGGTGCCTGCCTCAGTTTTTCAATATGGCGGCACTCATAGGATTCAAAACGACGCTTGTTCCATTTTGAAGTGCATACTGCTCGAGCCGAATCTAAATAATAATGAAGATCATCTATATAGCGCCTAATCCAAACAAGTTCGCTCTAGGCGCTTTACATAATAATGATAGTGGACTGAGGGTTGTATCACTTATTTTCATGTTTGACAGAAAATTTAGAATAGTGAAAGAACATGTCATGAAATCTGTAATTGTGGAAGAAACGACCGACAGTTAATAGATACTATGTATTCAGTCCATGGCAATAATTTTATTATTGGCCTTATTAGTTATCACTTATTGTAGTTTTCTTTTGTCATCTTTATTGGGGAAGTGGGGAGGCGTTTGGAAGTGGTTTGTTTTTCTTTTTTCCTTCAGTGGATTTTCTTTGGACATCCCGTGTGGTTGAATGAGTGTTGGAAGCGTCACTTCTCGGTTGTTGGTTTTTTTTTTGGCCAAAAACCACCCACCACCATCGTTTTCCTACACAAAATAATGCAAAACAAAGCTAGCCACCTGCAATCCTCCCTTTCTCGTCGTATAGCAAATTAGCATGAGCAGCTAATAGAGCGTAGTTTCAGCTTGACCCAAACCGAGAAGTTGGTTGATCTTGATGACGGAGAGCGCTCTTGTCTTTAGCAAAGTGGAAAGGGACATCTGTTCTGGCCCGAATCTGGCGGCCGTTGAAATACATGTGAATTTCTAGGACTAGACCCATCAAATGGCGGCGTTTGTATTAGATCAAAGTTCCAGGAATGAGTCGGTAGGTGCGAATCTTGATTTCATCAATGATCTATTAAAGGTTTGAACCAATCTGTCAGTTTCTGTCTTGGTTCCTGGGTGGTAAAGAACACACGGGAGATGTTGAATACCACACTTTTGCAGGCGTCCATTTTGGATGTATTCTGAGAGTTGCCAGCGTTTCATTATATTTTCTTTTACGCGTTTAACTGAAGCCATGTGTCATCTGTTGTAAGGCCTTTAGAAATTGAAAAGACTTTTTTTTTCTTTTGACTTTTTTATGAAAGGATTTTACTTATTTCTACATAAATCTATACTGAAAAGTAATTTTATGCTAAGGCAAATAGAAAAAGCACCTCAGGCAAAGTCTCAACGATTTTTTTTCCATCCATATTAAAGATATTGCCGTCTGAGCTGGCCAAGAATTTTGAGATGCACTTTAGCAGGCTTTCACAGGTCAGGTATCAGGATCAGTGTTCAGTCCACGGCGATGGCCTTATTACTTCTTTGCTTTTGTCATCTTTATTGGGGAAGACGTAGTGAGGGGCGTGGAAGCTGCTTGTTTTTGTTCTTCAGTTTTTCTTTGGGAATTCAGGCTTTCAGAACTAGTCGCTGAAACATTGACTCTCATATCATCGTTCTGCCACACAATCAACGCAAAACAACCATACGAAGTAATGAGTTTTGTCCTTTAATCCGGTGTTTGAACATAATTTGGGCACGCTTCCAGTTCGCCCATACCGATATCGGGAACGAATTTCTACATAAATATTATTTACAAGTAATTTGTCGGTGGCGTAGCCTTCCTTTATGCTAAGTTAAGGACGATGGACGAGGGGGTATGGGGTGATAAAAAAAAATCTACCGAAAACTTCCTGGTCCTTGGACATTCGTTCAAATCAAAACAAAACAAGGGTGCAGTCACTGTCAGTTGTATTGTAGGCTAATAGCGAACAGTAGTTTATGAGCAGCAGAGAATATACTTCGACAACATTTTGGTGACGTCAGTATTGATGTTTATTTTGTACTCGTTATAAAACCGTCCAACAGTGAGGAATGTCATAACATTTTCTAATTATTCAGACGCATTCACAAACTGTGGCAGACATTCAAAAATTAGAAAGAGAATCAATGTATAAACACAGATATCCAACTTGTATATTTTATTGCATTGGGAGTTTCTCAAGTCAGCCAGCATTTGTGCCAACAAAAGATGACCTAAATAGACCTGATGTAATAGAAAAAAAAAAAGTGGTTTCTGCAGCCTGCAGAGTTTAGTTTGAGGTTTAAATACCTAATGCAGTGATACTCCCAAAATAAAGAATTCTACACATACAGCGTCCAGTCGCTAGCAAGTTACTCAGGCTACGGCTTCTCAGCGCTCATCTTACTGTCAGCATAAGAAAGTCACTGTCTAGGTGCTCACATTTCATTGCAGTCGTGTCTTAGTTTCATCTTCCTTTTGTCATTGCAATGTGCCAATGTTTCGTATGCGTGGGCATCTCCATCCAATCGTCAAGATTTCAACAACACAACAAAATCCCATAGCTTAAGAGGCAACGCTTAAGGAAGACCCTCACATAATTATGATCATGTTACAGCTCAGTCTGTAGGTAATTTTCCACGCCATCAAACATAAACGAGGCCTTGTATTGCGTACCCACTCAGTCATCACATCATTTTGGACAATTCTAATCTGTTGTTAATCTAAACTTCGACACCGTGAAGGACAAACCAACAATTAGTTTATTACAGAAACCAAAATATAGATTTAACGCGAAAAATCATGATTTTTATCCTAGGCACAAAAACGTAATTGTTATGGTACGTTCTCATATCAATGATATATTTCCATCAGGTAGAAGGGGCAATAATTCAGTAGACTGGGTGATAACTCAGTCTACAGAAAATACAAGGTCAGTCTCTGTATTCTGAAACACCCTCCCACCAACCTCCCCCATCCATTCTCAGCCTTCGCTCCGTTACCAACCCTCCATCCCTAATCCTGACATGTTATGTCGTGTCGTCACCAAATGAAATTGAAAAAGTAACCGGCACCGTAATATATTTTTTAAAGTTTTGGGACATAAAATACAATGATCTCTAAATTGTCTGGATCAGTTGGAGTTCGGAGAAAGCACATGGACACGACAACAGTTACGTTGTGCTAGGAAAAAGCAAGACAACAGACGGAATATAACAGAATGACAGGACAAAAGGAGATCTCACCAGAATTGCCCACCAACTATTCGATGTCTTGATCAGAGGGAGAGAGAAAGAACGGTGAGAACACTGGTTTATCCAGGGTAATGCCGGGTACCTCATCTAATATATATATATTTTTTTAGCTTAAGAAGGACCACATTTAGTTCTTTGTGTCTGTATTTTCATAGTTTGTGCAGAGAAAGAATGTTTAGGCTGCCCGCCCACATAACACGAACATTTTGCGTCGAAAAAGTTCCGTCAGAATCTGTCTGTTTCCGTGCGTAATTGTAAACCCACAGGGGCCGGAAAAAATCAGTGCTGGTAAGCCAAAAAGATAGCGCTTAGTACTAGTAGGAAGCAAAAAATATTCTTGTGGTGGTCGTACAAGAGAAAAAGACTGCAAAAGCACCGCAGATTATGGATCCACCCCATTTTTGAACAACGTGGATCATTAGTCGAGTGTCGCTTGATAGATGAAGTGCTTGCAGATGATGAGAAATGCTTAGAATATCTCAGGATGAAAAGGGTCACTTTCGATTCTCTGTTTGAGATATGCCAAGCACTCCTACAAAGAGAGGACATGAACTGGAGAAAAGCAGTATCGGCAGGAGTGCGTTTGGTGGTGACATTAAGGTGAGGACTCCCTCCTTTGTGGCTTATTTTGAGAAAACAAAAGCACGTGTATGTGTGTTCAAGGTGAAAAGTGATGTCCCCTTACCGACGGACGACGGAAAAAATAGCGCATGCGATACGAAATCTTTTGCGTCTCTTTCCGTTACTGTCTGTTGCGTGGTGTGTTGGCGCAGCAACGGCCGCAATACAAGGTTATATAGGAGGTATCCGTTGTGCTATCTTTTGTCACGGATAAAGGCGGAAAAAATAAGTTCCGTTCCGTAGCTTTCCGTGGTCTGTGGGCGGGCACCCTTATGGTGAAATTTTTTAAGGCGTTGGGACAGCAATGACGCAATTTCGTGTGGGCGGTTTGGAATTTCCTCCTTCAATGGTAAAGGGGCGTGTCAGCGTCACGGATATGACGTAGATCCAGGGAAGTGAAGTGTTTTAAATTTACCCATAAGCACCCGGACTATAAAGTGTTGCGCCAGGCAGTAGGTGGCAGAGAAGATTTGCGGCAGCGATAGGTGACGAGCTGAAATGTTACTGTGTATGTATTTTCATTTGTTTATATCTTTGTGTATAAAATACGGGTGATTGTGTGTATCATATCATTACAGTATTGTACTGAGAAGACAGGAAACCGTGTGGGAATACAATATTATTAGTTTATATCTATATGTAAAAAATCTGTAAAATTACTACATTGCCCACCAGAAAAGTTGAGAGTTGTTCTTTTTTTTTTTGATAACTTCTAATAACCGAAGATGACATTTAATTAGTTGCATTAATTTTGCTGAATAAAAATGAAACAATAATAATAAACTCCTTTTCTTTCTCCCGCCGAGGACACTCCTTCGTCGGCATTACTGGACTATGCCATGCGAATATTCTTTATATTATTTCCTTTTCTTAAAAAGTATGAGGTCTTTACATTAAACAAACGAACAAACAAAAAAAGTAAAATAATAGTTAGTACTCAAAAGGTCCAGATGGGCGAAAATCGGTTTAATGCAAACTATCTGATGAATGCACTTGAGCTGACGTCAAAAACCATTGAATTTTACAAGTATCTAAAGCAATGCTGGGCAATAATTTCATCAATACAATTGCTTCATTAGTGCAAAGCTCACATTTCTGATTGGAAATAAAGCTGTGGCATCTCTGTGCAGACTAAAATGTATCGAATGGTGAAGATGTTTGAAATAAAGGTGAATAGTTAATGATAATTATTTAGAAAAAATCACACGACTTTTTGTGGCTTCTCATCTCTCTGTATATGTAGCTTTTAAAAAGCTCCGAGAGTTGCTGTTTTATGTTGTTTTTTTTTAATTACTTGGCGTTTTGATGATGGTATAATAATCTAAAGGAAGTGTATATTTAGGCCGAATACGGCCTATACAATCCGGTGCTGTGCTATTTGGGCCGATGGTATTTTAGGCAAGGGAGTGACGGAATACGGTGTCTATTGTCGATTCAAGTGTGCATTGGAATGGTCAGATGGACCTGGGGACGAGAGGGTCTAGTCAGTTTGTATCACTGTGCGGTAGTCAGATTGACTAATCAGGCAAAAGGAGCTGGGGTAGCAACTGGCGATCGTCGTACTGTCAATGGCCACCGCGGTAGTAATTGACGCTGCCGGCTACCACAAAATGCGGTGGTAGTTGACGCTACCTTTAGGCAATATTGAACGGACACAAATTCTCTGTTTTCAAAACAAACCAAAAAAAAAAAAAACACGCCAGAATAGTGCAAACTGGAAACTCGCACTACCGGCCCAAATAACCCGGAACCAGGGTTTTGTGCTAGTTAGGCTGTAATCGGCCCAAATATACCCAGCCTAATCTAAATGTAAATTGAAACGTTCTATTCGGGCCTGAGGTGGCGATCTGCTCTGGATAATTGTAAAATTCAGTGGTATTTAAAGGGCTAACAAAAATCGGCAAAAATTCACAAAATAGAACTAATTTCTTTGGCAATAGAATTTGACTGTCCAGCCCTCAACTGTATGGTAAGCGTGAGATTGCACAGTCAAACATGGCAAGTCTTGCACTTTTTTCACCATTGTTTATCCTGACTAAATCGAACATTTACTCACACTTGGCTTCGGTTTCTGTACTGAAATTTTATGATGGGCATATTCATTTGTTTGCTGAGTTAGGGTTTAGTTTTTATAAAACTTTTCATCAGCATCAGTGACCACAAAACAACAACAAAAACATTTTAAAATGGCTGCAATTAACACATTCAGCCCCCATAATTTTAAAAAGACCATTCTATAACTGTCCCTATGCATGCATAATAAATATTATGTCACACTCGCCATTCAAAAGAAACAAATTTTGGTTTTGCTAGGTCAGGGGGTAACTTGGGTGCTAACAATCAGCCAAGGGAGGATTTTATCGCTTTGCATCTGTTCCTCTCTTATCTATAAGCAAGCAGAATAGCTTAACTGCGTCTGGACTTGCAAATGATATTTGCTTTCCTGGGCAACTTGATAAAAACCTACTAATTAATTCCACCCGTCAGCAAGTTTTGAGGATTTTAAGCCATTTGCGCGGATATATTTCAAAACTGACCACCATATAAATGTATTCTTTTGAAATAAGGCTTATTATATTATGTTTGGAAAAGGAATTGAATCAGCTTTCCTAACTTAGTAATTTTCATGTTCGTGTGATGTGACGTGTGATACTAGTGACCTCTTTCACCTGTTATTAAAAATAGAAATTTACTCTAAAAGTGACTTTCGCGATACTCATAAAGAAGGGAAAAAAATAAGTATGAAGCACAGTTTGAGAATTGTTATTATAGATATTTAGCATATTCATTGGTGCATAATAATTATATCCAGAAATAGGTAGATAAATACACCACAATAAGGATGTGAGCAGAAGATTTGTGATGCCTTCATTTCCCTCATTTTGAAAGGTGTCTTCATCAATGTTTGCACTTTTTTCTGTATCATCATGCTGAGGAGTGGGCTGCTCTGACAGGTTCGAGGACTCTCCTCCCCCCCCCCCCCCCCACACACACACATCCCTCTACCCTGCACTTCGTCACTCTCAGTATCGCATTTTACATAATTTACACCATTTAAACGGTTGTAAAAATAATAATATAATAATAATAATAACCACACACGTAACACTTAGAACATCTTCAGTATATTTTGCCGCTTCTATTCATTTAGGAAATCCGAACAGATTATAAACCTTATAGAGGGTAAAACATAATTGATTCGGGTGTTTGAATTATTGTTACGCTATAGACTCCAACAGGAGCTAGGAAATCAAACCATCATAGTAACCATTACGCATCATGATAAATTCGTCGTCCATCTCACTTTCTGGCGTATCGATGATAATTATTGGTGGCTTTGAGTTATGACTGGCCAATCACTGCTTATTCTCACAAAGCGGCGCACTGTGTTTGTCTGTACTTCACCCACGACAAAACTTTGAAAAGTTGTCCTGCAATATTGAGAAACGTTGACACATCACTATCTAATGTGATGTGGACTGTCAAGAGCAAGATTAGGATTATAAATGCCGTGCTAGGCCACGGGTTGAATTCAGAGTTTTTTAAATCTAGTCATAGTGAAGTGTCCTTGAGCTGTTCTCGTGAGCAACATGTTTTGAGTAATGTTTTTTCGACAAAAACTGTAGATGGTTAAAAAGGAATATGTGTAGGTAAACCAGGGATGGCAGAGCAGCTCCAGTTCGTGATTTAATAGTATTGTTAGAGGGTGTGAGGTGGTTGTAATTGACTGTTGACATTCAGTGGTTCGTGAAAGCACGAGTTGTTAAATTTTCATGCTGAGTCAATTTAATAAGATTTTTGGATTTAATTTTTATTAACCTATTTAGAAGACGACCTTGTCTGTCTTAGTGCAAGGCCGTAACCGACTCATACATAGAATGTATTAATACGGCGAGATGAGCTCGCATGGCTGCACCAATCAAATCTAGGGATTTGGACGGTAGTTTGCAGGTGGCTAGACATTATAAAAGTCAGCCCATACCTATGTCCATTATCACATGCAGAAAAGTATCCACTGCGAAGTGGTCGGCTAATTTTCGAGCCAGATCGAAACAGAGACGCAATAGAGCAGTCCATCTATATGAGGAGCCTAGAAATGACGAGCTCCAGCTAATAGCTACCCGCACTTTGTCCACCATCCAACGCCTTTGCTGATATTCCCTGGTTCTTGATAGCCAGGGAAAAATGGTATGCATTGTAATTGTATGTCAGAATTCAGATGTTACCGGCAGTATGGGAGTCTGCTCCTAGAGTCACAGCCAGGCAGTGCCAGTACTATAATATATGACTTTAGCCATTGCAATTGATGTGGCGTGTGCTGAGACAGCGAAGACTATAATTTGTATTAAATATCCTATGAGTCATTAGTTATATTTGATCCAGTACTAGGACCTTTTTAGTCCATTCTAAAATTGTATTCTTATTTTGCAGTTACCCTGATAGTCATTTCATATATATATGTTATCTTTATTTAGCTAACTCAATACATTATTGTGGCCCTACAGGCCTGACAAAACTATTTCATTTGAGTTGTTTAATTAATTCCAGTAGGAAAGTTTAGTGTGTTCGTCGAGTGTGTGTTTTCCTCTTGAATTGCAGTCGTTTGCTATAAACCACATTCGCGACATGGACGACCCATTGTAATCCTTAATGATTTGCATAGGAAAAAAGATGTCCTCGCAAGTGAAAATGAAACAATGAACAGGAACCTATATAAAATATTATTCTCAATACGCTCTACATAATGTATACCAAACTACAAAAAAAATTATAGATTCTATATTTAAAATTTTTTTTATTTTTTTTCTCTCCATCAATTTCGATTGAATTCATTGCTGTTATTAGCGGGTCTATGTGAGATAGCGCTGTGTCAAAAATGAGACGCCACTGGAAATAAGTTAAATCAAAGATATTAAAGTAAAAGTATGGTACAACTGGACGACCAGGTATCTACCCCCCCCCCCCACCCCACCCCACCATTGTGTTCTGTTGTGTGTGCATTTAAAAAAGAAGGGTTTTCTGTTGCTGTTGTTGTTTGTTTGTTTGATGGTGATGATTTCAGAGGTTTTTTGTTGTTGTTGTTGTTGCTTTAAATGGGTTTCGCATTGTACTTTTCTTACTCGTTATTTCGACAGAAACCAATATTTCGCGCTGGTTGTCATAACTGTTCTAGGCATCCTTGTTTGAACACCGAGTTTGTAAAACAATAAAACCATTTTTCACCAACAAATTCCAAGCTTTCATATTAAATTCTGTTCTTTAAATAGTTTCTGTTTGACTATCTGTAACTCATGTTTTACTGCTGTTCAACAAGTCAACTCACATGATCTAAATCATGTAGCCTTCAGACCCCAGAGGTGGCTGAGTGATCGCAGCTGAGGACATCCAGAACTTGCTGACCTGCGAGTCCAGCTACCATGTCAAATGATATAATTATTATAGATTAATTTTGATCAGCCTGGATCAAACAAAAGAATCACAATAAAGCGTTAAAAATTGTATCAATATCAATACAGAAGTTATATATACATGTATCTCAGGTTAGAGAGCACCCAAGAGCAAAAAAAGCAAAGCCAAAAGAAGAAATAACGCCGACATGCGGACAAGGTTCGCTACTGGTGCCATTCCAAATAGACGAAAGCGCACCTTGTTTCTGTTTAAAAAATCGAAATCCAGCTCCTTGTAGTAGAGAAGGTGTCGCTCGACATGGGCGAAAATGCTCTGTTCATTGTATCAGTTTTTGTTTGGTGCGTTGACTAATTTCTACGAGGATGGCAACGCAATATTATGGCCGCCAAACACACTATTCGATCGCAAGGTATGCCGACACGATACCTAGCGGGGCGGCACAATGAAGACACTGGAAATGTTCAGTGATTGATGGTTCTACCCATCGTTTACCAGAAGGGAGTTCCGTTGATAGTTAATTGTGATCGCTACCCTAATAGGAGAAAAAAAAAAAAAGTAGTATTAAATCTACATGAAATCTAGACTTGCGCGATGTTCACGAGCCGAGGATGGATTATGAAATGCATTGTTTTTGTATTCTTTAAGTTGGTCGTCTAAGAGGAGTTTTATAATATAAATCTGTAATTGCACTGTCGGGATTTTATTAATATGCTTCGTAAAATATATTTTATTTTGAAAAAAAAAAAAAAGAAACTTAAATTGAAACGGGGAAATGTCATATTGTCTTTAAAATCTAAATCTCGAAAACTAGATTCTAGACTACCAAGTTCTAGACATGTTATTTCATAATGCTAATGTAAAAGAACGACCCTGTTGGTACCCTAATTATTTGATTTAATACTGGCCATATACAAGCGGAATGGCCACAGCCGTTATTAATCACCGTACTTCCATAGCTTTCCATGGTTCTGATGCAGGCAGAAGTTGACATACTATATGGTTTAATCAAAAGTAGGGAAAAGATATGTTTGCCTGTTTCTGTAGAAAAATATTTATTGCTCCGTTATCCCAGTTACTACTTTTGTACATGGGGGCATCAGGACTTTTTGAAATTGATTTCATGTTTCATCAATGTTTTCACTGTACGGTTATCTGGGAGCAGAAAGTCATTAACTCTGCTGTTCTTAATGTGCAGGTTCTTTCATTTGTGAAAAAAGCGCGGGGGGGGGGGGGGTTACTTTGTTATGAAACAGGCAACCAGAATTTCTGCCAGTTCTGATTTGAAACTCTGTCTTTTTAAAATTATTGTTAAAGAGAGGAGATTAAAATTACATTAACTTTAAAGCCCAGGTTAATAATTAATGCACTGCCATTCATGTGATTCAAATTAAATGTATTGACAGCTAGCCATTAACATTTCTTGTTCCCATCACAGAATGTTTTTCTTCAATTCATATAATTAAAGTTTCATAATTATGTTATGTGCACTTTTCACATTGATTTCAAAACCCATTTTACAATAGGTTGAGTATTTAGCAGACCTGCATAAGTTGGTAAATGAACAATATTGTTGGCAATGCTTGCCAACAAATAAAAAACACCAGGTGTCTTTGTTATGAATTTATCAAATTTTGGGTTAAACATGTAGGCCTATTCATACAATCCTTCATCTAATAGTTGCAGGCTTGTTAGAAATAGAAGCAAAAAATAAATAAAAAATGAGGACTTATTTCTGTCTAGGTGATGGGCTTTGTGATGACAATTGATCAGATTAAATTGCTTTCTATGGATTGCAATCAGCTTTTTAATTCTGATTAAATGCACATAATAATAATAATAATAATAATAAATAGAATTTCTATAGCGCATTTCTAATATAATTATTACTCAATGCGCTGTACATTGCATCAATGATTCATGCATACACTTTCCAAATCTCATACTAAAACACGCACTCTCATCCATACAAACTTTAAGTTTCACACACATAGACGCTCTTAGTCATATGGCACTAGGTTATATAATCAATCATAACATCAAAGTACAGAATAGAATTTTGAAAATTTAACAGTTTCGGAGGAAAAGATGATGTTTTACGCTTTTCTTAAAGCTTTCAAGATTCGGTGATTCACGAATGTTCAAGGGTATCTGGTTCCAGACAAAAGGTCCAAAATAGTTGAAGGATCTATGGCCTATAGTTTTATAGTTTTTAGATGGGATGCTTAAGATTGTTTTGTCACTTGATGATCTTAGTGCACGAGATGGTGTGTAGACTTGTAAAGAATTTTTGAGATAGCAGGGTGCGGTGTTATTTAAACATTTGTAGCAAAAAACAGCAGTTTTGTAAGTAATTCTTTCTGTTATAGGAAGCCAGTGCAGTTCTTTTAACAAAGGCGTAACGTGGTCAGCTTGTTTTTTCTTGGTAATAAATTTGGATGCGTTGTTTTGAATGACTTGAATTTTAGACAGTTTATCTGATGTTATTCCAGCAAGAAGAGAATTGCAATAATCTATTCGAGATAAAATGAGTGAAGTAACTAAAGTTTTGGTAATAGCTTCTGTGAGGAAATTTCGAACTCTGCTGATGTTTCTTAGTTGGAAACGCGCATTTCTGCAAATATTATTTACTTAGGATGTGAAAGACATACCAGAGTCAAAGAGAACGCCTAGATTTTTTATGCACGAAGATGATTGTATGATATGTCCGGTGATGTTCAACTGGATGTTTGGTAGATCACTTATCTTATTAAATGCACATGTAGTTTTTTATTTTTTTTATTTTGATGGGCATTAATTATTCAGTCTTTATGGTTACTGATAATTACAAGAGCCAGTAATTGCGGAATAGGAAAAAAGTATGTATTCTGTGTCAGTGTTTGGTACAGTAAAAATAATGTTATCAAAGTTCACATTCAAGAGGCATTCTTTTGCAAATTACTGTAGATACAAAGCCGAGCAAGAGTCATCACATTTTAAACAGGTGTATGGGAAAACTCACTCTTCACCCACAGAAATTCATCCTGTGCTAAGTATTAATGTCTGGGAAAACTCATATCATACTTCACAAAAATCACTTGTGGAAGAGAAATAAAATTTCTTTGCAGCTTTTCAGTGCGTAAACTTGGTGACAATCATACATTTTTGATGTTGTGGGAGAGTGAAATATTTTGATGAGTGGTTCAGCACTAATTTTGAATAACCGAAAATCTGTGCAGTGTTTAGAAATGTTTTGTTATGTATACAGTGCTGATGCTGGTGAAATGGTGGCTGGTAACACAGCCACCAAACACCCAATGACCAAACCAATAAATAACCAATATTTTATGATAACAGCTGTAAAAAGAGCCAATCAGTCCCTTAGGGATGAAACAGGCCAAGGCTGATGTAGGCACTAGACGGTGGCTATTATGCATCACACGGATACCCTAGGCACTGCCCATGCCACGGCAGTGTGGTCAGAAGTTATCTGACTCCAGGAAAAGCCAGCACTAGCGACAGTTATGAACCATAGTAATGCCAGTGGTTATATTGATTTTTCTCATCCCCTCCATGATTTCTTGTGTCTCTATTCCATGAGATGGTTAATAGGGTCACAGGAGGAATCATGGGCCGTGAATTAAAGTTTTAACATCATAGCCTATCATTCACACTCCCAGACTTAGAGCTTTCATACTGGATGATAGCAGTGGAGACAGACTCATACCAGAATGCCCACTTACCTGTGTGTTGACAAACTTCTTTCGTGGAACATAATGTTTAAGCAGTGTTTAATTACTTTGTCCTGGAATAAAGAGGCCTGTGGGCAGGACATGTTTACTTGATGAATTTCACAATAATAATCATTGCATAGAATAAGTAATTAAATTGAAATGAGATTTTTTCATACATAGTCATATTAATCATAACATTACTTTAGGATCAATAATAAATACAAGAGCTATGAAACTAATGCGTCTGTTGAGGATTTTCCAGCTACGGGTAAGATTTACATATTTAATCTTTGCTTATGAAATTAATTCTATGATGAACAATTTTCTGTGCCAGGCTCTTTGTTTGTTAGAAGGCTAATGGTACCAAACAGATGATGCTGCAATCGTGGCCCACGATGAAACCACGCTCCAGGCTCTCATCAATAGCCTTGCCAAAGCCTGTGACAAATTCATGCTAAAGATCAGTGTCTCAAAAACTGTAGTTTTGACACAAGGCTTGAGAAACCCCAACCCAATCATGCTGAATGGCTCTCCTCTGGAGCAAGTGGGAAAATTCTGCTACCTAGGCTCAACCATCAGTGGTAGCACAGACATAACAACTGAAATAAATGCCAGAATAGGAAAGGCGGCCACAGCTTTTGGCAAACTCTCAAAAAGGGTGTGGAACAATAGCAAGCTGACCATCAAAACAAAGGTACTCGTGTACCAAACTTGCGTCCTAAGCACCCTGCTGTATGGCTCAGAGACATGGACCACCTACTCCAAACATGAAAGATCCCTCAACTCCTTCCACCTGCGCTGCCTACGCAAAATTCTCAAGATCAAGTGGCAAGACAGGATCTCAAATATCGAAGTTCTGAGCCGAGCCAACATTCCATCAACTCAGGCTCTACTAGGCAAAAAAAGACTGCGGTGGCTTGGACATCTCCACCGTATGGAAAATGATCGCATCCCCAGACAAATTCTCTACGGGGAACTTGCTACTGGCAACCGACCCAGAGGTAGGCCACATCTGCGATTCAAAGACACTTGCAAGGTCACGATGAAAGCATTCAACATCGACCCCAATGAATGGGAGAACCTTGCAAGTGATCGAAGCAGATGGAGACAAAAATTGCGCAGTGGCACGCTCGCAATAGACTTCAAGGCAAAAGAAACATACCTGACAAAACGACAGAGGCGGAATGAAAACACTCGCCAAAGTGAACCCAAAAGACTGACCTGCAATCAGTGCCATCGCACTCTCGGGTCAAACATTGGTAGAATAAGCCACGAGAGACGCTGTCAGTCAAAGTGAAAGTGAATATTCTAGCTGCTTAGACCGTCTGTAAAGACGCTAAAGGCCATATATAATGGTACCAAACTGTTCACACATTATCTCAAAACTTGAAGCAGTTGTGTGACTGACAGTGCTTTACAACATGCACTGTGCACATTACTGATCTATCCACGTATACTTAGGTTAGCACTGTGAATTTGTTTCTATTCACCTCTGTGCATAAATGAGACATACATATTGAAATTTGCATTCATTAATCAACTATTTTTAATAAATTATTTCTGGAAACCTTACAATTATGTCATAGTTTTGATTTGATTTAAAAGGTAAAGATGAGAAAAGTAATCATATTCATTTAGCACATGTTAACAGGGCAGCATAACAGATAAATTAATTTAAGGAGACAGGACAGACCACTCTTTCATTTAGGTTTATTTTGATTTAGATTACACACATTCTTTGAAAATTTCCTACATTTTTAGTGTTTTACTCACAGAACCCTGAAATTCAGGCCATTACATGAGGATTTTTAGGAATTGTCCACATTTTTATTGTTTTATTTACTGAATCATGGAATTTAGTTCATTATATGCACTTAAAAAAAAAAAAATCCCCATATTTTGTTTTATTATTTTTTCACATAATCCTGAAATTCAGTTTATAAAGGACAAGGAAGTCAACTGTCGAGTATGCAGTTGTTACATAGAGAAACCAGATCAGGACCCTCCCTTGTAAGTGTGACTGAATATTGTTACGTGGAAGTAATCTTGCTATACAGCTGGAGCCCATAGAATCTGACTTTCTGATTTTCTCTTCATTGCAAATGAAATCCATTCTTCCACATTTCCATTTAACTATAACAAATAAATACATTTATCACAGCACCATTGCAGTGTGGTGAAGTCAAGGGCCGCCATGATAAACTATCGTAACTTGGATTTTACAAATTCTTCAGGAAAAGCAACAAAAAAAAACAACTGAACAATTTTGTCAGACCACAAAGTGATGATATTTTAACCCTTAGTTAAATTCTGAAAACTCAGGGATGGGATTATCAGAAACACACTAGGGCTGTGCCCACAAATGCTTTTGGAGAGCTGGAATTTGTTGGATATGGAGACAAAGTTGGAAAGGTACTAGATCGAAAAACATAATCAGTTTTTGTCCATAATTTGATGCCAGTTTATCACTGTGGAAATTGTCCTGTTCACTGATTTTTGTTTTTAAACTTAATATTCAATTTTTTTTTCACTTGCTGTCCATAGTACATTCGAATGGATGTGGATACACCCATGGGTGTGACTTTGGACCTCTTGAACAAAGTCTGGGGTCTAGAGAAACCGAATCTTCTTATTTCTGTCAGTGGCGGAGCGAAGGACTTTTCTATGAAAACTAGACTTCGAGAAGTGTTCAGACGAGGTCTAATGAAAGCAGCCGTCAGTACAGGTCAGATTATTTTTTTTAAAAGGAACTGGAAAGTGAGCGTCTTGGCACTATACTGATGTAGAAGATTATGTTATAACAACGAAAAGATGGTCTAAGATTTGATAAGATGGCGCATATATGTGAATGTATAAATAAATTATGTATAGGGTGTGACAAATATAAGGTATAATGATAATTGCAGTCCAACAGACTAAAAAGGACATTAAGACTATGGCAAGAAAAAAATCCAAGTTTTCATCAACAGATGTTTGAGGAAGCTACTTAAGATCAGATGGACAGACAAGGTCAGCAATGAAATTGTATGGAAAAGAACAAGACAGAGCCCAGTCAGAGAGGAAATTGGTAGGAGGCGATGGAGATGGATCGGCCACACTCTCAGGAGGCCAGGAAACAGCATCACGAAGAAGGTATTGGATTGGAATCCCCAGGGCAAGAGATCAAGAGGAAGGCCGCGCGGAACGTGGAGAAGAGCCAGAGAAAATGATGTGCAACGAAGCGGAAAGACTTGGAATAATGTAAAGAGACTGGACCATGATAGAGAGGGATGGAAAGTGTTTGTTGGTGGCCTATACCCTGATCCAGGGTGAGAAAGGCAATGATGATGATGATGAAGAAAAAAATTGTCATGTAAAATATTTTAAGAGCTTTGATATTATAATGACAGAAGTTAAGAATGTGGAGAAACCTAAAGTTATCTGTATGCTTGGCAGTCAAATCTGACTTTTTATTATGACAAGTATATCTTCTTTTCTTTTCGACAGATACATTGGACAGTAATAATCAAACTTAGCCATAAAAGAAATTTCTGCATTTGCTCACACCAGATAAACAAATAATTGTAACATTTCTTAAATTTTATGTTGATAGAATTTATATATCAGTGCATAATATAGCATCAAGATACCTAATTACTGGTGGTTCTAATTTGCATGATAAAATTTTGTAACTTTGTCAACTAAATCAAGGTGCCTGGATTGTCTCAAGTGGAACTAATGCTGGTGTGATGAAAATTGTTGGAGAAGCCGTTCGAGACTTGGGTTTGACGGCAGAAGGAAAAGTAAAAGTTGTTGCTATTGGAATAGCATCCTGGGGGTGTGTCCAGAATAAGGAACAGCTGATTGATAAAGATGTAAGTGATGTTACCATTCAAAATAATGCTTGAATTAACAGCAATGGCCAAAGCAGCAACTTTTGAAATCACTTTATTAGTTATATGGAGATAAGAATATAATTAGTGGAGAGATTTCCTCCTTTTAAGAATGAATTATAATTTTGATGGCAGAGAGGAAAAAAACAAACAAACACTGTTGTGGGGAATGAATTTCATGATGTATCCAGCCATAAAAAACATTTCATTGGGAAAGAAATCTGAACTGCTGTCTGTAGTGTGGCAATGCAAGAGAATAATAGTTAGTACTTGTGAGTAATGTAACAATCACATGTTTGGGCAAAACATTAAAAACAAAATACAGAAAATCTGTAGAATCACAGCAAGGCTGGGAACAAAGTCAAAACGTGACATACAAAAAAAGAAAAGGTTGTATATTGTAAAGCTCTATGTTATAAACAAAATAAGAAAGAAACTATCAATAAATCACTAAAGAAATAGAATAGAGAGAAAAAAAAAAGAATGAAAGCGTTTGATCAATAAAGATCTTCTTTGGACAAAAAAGAGTTAGTACAATTGAAACAATATTTTAAAAAAAATATTTAAAAACTTCAAAAATTCAAAAGAATGTTGCAAATCCCTACAAGGAAAAAGGCCTGCTGTTCCTGCTGTGTTTCTGCAGATTTTCTGTGGTTTATTGAAATATTTTATATTGAGACAATCAGATAGGTAAGCAGTACCTCAAATTTACGGGGGAGTCCAGCCCAGCGGTCATCAGATGATTAGTCTGTGGACAAGTGAAGCTATTGCTTTCAGTGAAGAGCTTGAATGACATAGGTAACAACTGTGACATGGATGGTAAAAATTGGTAATATGTCACAACTGCCCAAGCCAAGAAAGACAAGAAAAATTATTGCTGAGCTCTAACTACAGTGTTTGTTTGTCAGTTTGGATTATAATGTCCGCTATCCTATTCTGTTAACAGGATGGTAAATTTTTGTTCCTACTATCATTTTGCTAAATTTTCTCATGTTGAGCAGTTGCGACATACTTACTAATTTTGTGTGGTTGACTGTTTGTGATGTATTTATGTGGAAGAAATGTGGAATTCACTTTCCCAGGCTAAGTGGCCAGCTGTGTACAGTCTGGAGAGTGTCGAGAAAGCAGACCAAGTGCTTCTGGACCCCTACCACACCCACTTTATTCTAATAGATAATGGCACACAACACAAGTATCAGGTGGAGATTCCGTTCAGAGCCAAACTGGAGAAAGCTATCAGAGAAGAGAAAACAGACACTGGAGCAGGTAGGGAATTGTGGGTAATTCATGGAAGAAGGTAACCTTGAATAATTACAGCAAGAATAATATCTGCACAGAATGAATTTTTTTTTTTTTTACTGTCAAAATCAATCCAGTTTCATGATAAAATATATTGGAAACTTTTTTTTCGTTTTTAACAAGGTAGTCATATATTGTTTTAGTCAACACAAATACAGGTATACTGTTGTGCATTATGCACAGGTGATGTAAATATGCGGTGCCTTTGGTGAGTAAAAACCAGTAACATATGATTCCAATGTCTTGTCAGACTGAGTTATTTTGAAGTACCGTATCAGAAAATGTTTTCCAGTAAAAATGGTGTGTCATTAATACTTTATTGTTTATCATCCTGAATCAATGCCCAGACACGCCAGGGACTGAATGGGATTGTTAGAAGGCGCTGGCGGCCATCGTGGGGTGGGTCGCGACTCAGTATTTGAGTCATCGTGTTGGTAAACGGAGCAGCGTGTAGGCCTTTGTCTATGAGAAAGTTTATCTGTCTATCTGTCTGTCTGTCTGTGTACTATCTATCTATCTATCTATCGATCTATCTATCTATTTATCTATCTATCTATCTATCTATCTATCGATCTATCTATCTATCTATCTATCTATCTATCTATCTATCTATCTATCTATCTATCTATCTATCTATCTATCTATCTATCTATCTATCTATCTATCTATCTATGTGTCTGTCTATCTATCTATCTATCTATCTATCTATCTATCTATCTATCTATCTATCTATCTATCTATCTATCTATCTATCTATCTATCTATCTATCTATGTGTCTGTCTATTCCATCTATCTATTGTATTTATTCTATCTATCTATTCTATTTATCTATCTTTCTATTCTGATCTGATCTATTCTGATCTATTCTGATCTGATCTTTTCTGATCTATTCTGATCTGATCTTTTCTGATCTATTCGGATCTGATCTATTCTTATCTATTCTGATCTGATCTGATCTATTCTGATCTGATCTATTTTGATCTATTCTGATCTGATCTGATCTGATCTATTCTGATCTATTCTGATCTATTCTGATCTGATCTATTCTGATATGATCTATTCTGATCTGATCTGATCTGATCTATTTTGATCTGATCTGATCTGATCCTATCTGTTCCTATCTATCTATCTATCTATCTATCTATCTCTCTATCTATCTATCTATCTATCTAATCTATCGATCTATTTTATCTCTCTCTCGCTTCTCTCTCTCTCTATCTTTCTATATCTCTCTCCCTATCTGTCTCTGCCTCTCTCTCTCTATCTGCTTCTATCACTGTCTCTCTCTCTCTGTCTCTGTCTCTCTCTCTTTCTGTTTCTATCACTGTCTCTCTCTCTGTCTCTGTCTGTCTAAGGTTTATCTGTCTGTCTGTTCTATCTATCTATCTATTCTCATCATCAGTTGTCTTCTATCTAGGCTTACCCCACCCTCTCGCACCGTGTCATGCACATTAACACCATTGGCTTTACATTGTAGTTGTGGTGAGTTGTGTCGGTTGAATCAGTCTGGTGTATTTTTGTGTTTTTTTTTCAGGCGAGGAATTTTATTCAATTTAATGTCATAGTGTACGGAAATGGTATGTGAGTGACTATAAACAAATGAAAGTTACAAAATCAATCACAATCAAATTAAAGCTACAAAATCAATCACAATCACCCGCTATTTTTCAACCCATTACCTAGGCTGGGTTAGGCCAGCATCGAGCGCTCAGCCCACACCGCGATGGTGAGATGGGGTTTCAATGCGGACCATTCCGGCTCGCGTCGGGAAGCAGGGAAAGAGACGGCTGGCGAAGCGACGCGTGGAATCTAGTTCACTAGTTATATACTATATCTATGTCCTGAATGCATCTTGATATTCAAGGCTATAGCTGTTTATACGAGGGTACATTTTGCTTCCCACAGCTGCTGTCTCAATTCCTGGTTGTTTACTGATAGTAGAAGGTGGCGCTGGAACCTTGCAACCAGTTCATGAAGGCCTGAAAAGCAATATGCCTACTGTGGTTATCAAGGTAAACTTTATTCACGCTCAGATCTGCATGGCAATAACCAGAAACCAAAATTGTGCCAGACTGGCACGATAATTGCAGACAGCCGTTCTTGGAAATCTTGACAGTTATTTTACAATAATTCATTTGTAGGCTCAGGTTTTTGTCAGCTTGAAGCTGTGTGATTTTGGTTATCAAGTTCTCAGCAGATACGATACTTCAGAAATATTTAGTTTGAAAAGAGCAATGCATGTACATCATTGTGATGAACAGCCTGGAAAACTGATAGATTTAAAAAATAAAAGTCCCAAATGAGTAGAAAATGTTGATGGTGTCTGTAATTGATAACAGAGGAATGGGGCAGTAATATTTTCCGTTTCCCCCCCTTTTTCTTTTTTTAATGTTGGGATCAGTACCACTAGTAGCAGTTAGCGAAAGTAGCAGTTAGCGAAAGTAGCAGTTAGCGAAAGTAGCAGTTAGCGAAAGTAGCAGTTAGCGAAAGTAGCAGTTAGCGAAAGTAGCAGTTAGCGAAAGTAGCAGTTAGCGAAAGTAGCAGTTAGCGAAAGTAGCAGTTAGCGAAAGCTATTAAAAAGTAGACTGACTCCATCACAAGCTGCTTTCATTTTTTCAAAAAAGATCTCGATTCTGTCTCAAGGCAGCTTGTGCATTCAAACTATTTCCTGAGCCCCTTCATTTGTTCTGTGTCCTCAAGGGTTCTGGGAAAGTTGCTGACATATTGGCCTATGCTTCCCAAAATGCCAAAGAGAAAAAGAAGACAACATGGGACCAACAAGGCAATGCTTGTGAAAGGTAAAAGTGAGCTGTACTCAGAACAGACTGATCTCACAGGGGTGTAAGTTTGCCGATTTTCATCAGTTTTCCAATTCTTTAGAAGCATCACTTTATACTGAATATTCAAATGTCTTTGATCTGGTTCACGGTAAGGAAAAACTACATATATTATGGTTAGTTTTTGTTCGGGATTTTCTTACTTTTTTACTGAAAGGCCGCTTGCAGCCCTGGTATTAATCTGCACTATATTTGGCAGGTAAACATTACCGATTGATGTAAACTACTCTAAAAAGCTGAAGTGGTACAAGCAGCAAATATTTTAATAATTAAGTAGTGTCACTGAGCTAAAGGCAGAAACATTGTAAGTTACAAGTACATAAAACAGTCCAAATGATGAGTGAATCTGAAGACAACAAGCAACTACGATAACCACTTTTAAGATCACCAGTTGCCTGTTTCCTTCTCATTCACTGCTATGGGTTTTAGCACCAACATTAGCATCATGGTTTATTGAGTTATGATTACTGCAATCAGTCGCTTTAACACTTCATTGCTTTACAGTGTAAATGCAAATGTCTCACGAAAGTAAAATGGTGATGTCGAGATGAAATCATCCGTGTCATTTAAGCATTTGTTTTGATGCTTTTGAAAATTGGACGAACTTGTGAAGTAAATTTATAAAACTTTTTGTCTTCTTTTTGTTAAAACATTTTCACTTTTGTTTACTGAAAATTCTAATGAGGATAAGCTGTTAAGCTGTTTTAAACTGCCAGTTCACACATTTCTGCCTTCTCATGTCAGCACAACCACTTATTTGGATCCTCGTGTCCGAGCTGAGATTGAAGACATGGTCAGAACTCAACTTGGAGACAAAAACTTGACAACCCTTGTCAGCTGGGTGGAGGAATGTTGCTGTAATTATCCAGACTTGTTGTCTGTCTTTGAGTTGGATTCTCAGCACTCGGCCAAAGATGTTGACTTGGCTATTTTACAAGCATTGTTGAAAGGTCGGTGTACGGTTCTGTTTCTGAAAGCCTGGCTGATAAATGTTGTCTGGCCTTGCAAATGTAGAAAATAAATGGATTATTTGGAAGTTGAAGTGGTCATTCTACAAATATAATCAGGCTTTCCACAGGTTATTGAGAGTCCCTAAAGTCCTTGATATTCTCAAAATTGATACTAAGACCTTAATAAATCCTTAATTTTCAAAGCGACATCAAAGTCCTTAAAATATCAGAATATCATGACTTTATTTGTTTGATATGGCAGTTTGTCTGATTTTTTTTTTCTTCGAATTTTTAATTTCAAGATTTCTAGTTCAAAAAGAATATTAAAAGGCCTTTAAAAAGTGTTTCATTTTTTCTCCAAAATAATCCCTAGACGTCCAGAATTTTGATTTTTAAGGACATGTGGGAACCCTGTTGAGGCATTATTGTTTTTCTGGATGTTTGCTATCATTATAAGCAGCCTGTAATCTGATCCCAGCTGTGAACAAAAAAAAATCCTGGCAAGCGAGGGAAGCTTTGCCACCGAGTGCCAAAAACAGAGTGAAAGCAAAATATTTTGCAGAAATTAGCAATTTAAGCTTTTTTTTCCAAAATTACACTAACAAAAATGAAAGTTTTGAGAAAGTTATTCATTTGAACATAAATAATTTTTAAATGTTACTCCATGTTTTTGGTTGTCATCAGAGTCTTTTCTCCATTTCCCAATTGAAGCAAGTTTACATGCGGGAAAGACTTCTGCTGAGTCCGACTCCCAGGATAGTCATGATAGACAGTTACACCTATAGGCACTTGTTCATCTACGTATCCTTAAAAGATCGTACTTATTTATTTATCTAAGTATTCCTTTTGAAGTGTACTCACTGAAGTATATAATTAAGTTTAAGACATACATATCTAGGAATCTCTAATTTAATCACTGAGTCATGCGCAGAATGAATACATTCCAAATCGCATTTCAATAAAAAAAAATTTTTTTTTTTTACATGCGTGAAGGCCTATATTAATAAGTAATCACATGACATTGTTCTCGCTGCAGCCAACAAAAATGAGACCAAGGATCAGTTGAAACTTGCACTTGCGTGGAACAGGATTGATGTTGCAAAGACAGAAATCTTCACTTATGACAGACGTCGGCCTGTGACTGAGTTTTGTTTTATAAAATTCAAGGATATTGTTTTGTCTTGCTGGCTCATGTAGACCTAATTCAAAATAATATAGACCAAGAAACTAAGTGAATATTTTGTATGTGAACATTATGGCATTTACTGCAATGGCATAATAATAATAATAATAATGTATAGCATTTATATAGCGCATATCCATTTAAAATGCTCTATGCGCTTTACAGAAACAACATGTCAACCACAGAGCAGAATGGAGCTGCCTGCGAAGCGCTCAACACACTGCACTGCTTCTTTCTCTCTCCCTGTCTCGCTCACTCTCTCTCTCTATCTCAGAGCAAATTGTAGCGCAGCCTGTTAGGCGCAGTTCACAACTCACAACAGTTCACAACTCACAGCAGTTCACAACTCACATCAGTTCACAACACACAACTCAAATAATATTTGATCTATATATTAATAACAATATATATTTAATCATGAATAATAAATTTTGTTGTTGCTGGTGGAGGGGGGGGGGGGGGGGGATGATATGGATAAATTTTAATCTATTAATTTCAATTTTCAATGTTGCCCGGGCAGCGGCCTTTCGGCCGGCTCCTTACGATTTCCAACTGCCAAGGTATCTTTAACGTGCGCAACGTGCACACGGGCCCTCCGAATTTTTTCGTCCTTATCCGAGAAGACTAGGTACTCGATCCTACCCCCCAATAGGACCAGGGACTTGAAAATATGAGAAAAATCCAATTTCCAACATGCCTGCACTGCCCGGGTTTTGCACCCGGGACCCTTGGCATGAGAGGCGAGCACCTTGCCTCTAGACCAGACCTCTAGATCTACAAAGATCAAAGTTAAATAGCTTGCCTTTGTCTTTTTTTTTTTTTTTTTGGCTTTTAATATCATACAGTGAGCCTTCAAATTTGCAGAATACTCTCACTGTTTGATTAAGTCACATTTTTTCTCTATTCCAAGAAATTACATTCTAGAAAAAAACCAAAAAAAAACACTTGTTCTTATGAACCCAAAATCACAGTAATTTGCAAGAAAGAAAATTATAATATATTTTAATACTTTACTATCATTATAATGATAATTTAAGGTAGTCAAGTAACTTTTTGTGATAAAGCAAAGAAAGACACCTGATTTTGAAATTCACAGTTTGATATTAGCAGTTGATTTTTGAGGAGTATGATTCATACAAATGGTGAAAAATGAACACAGAAGATGCGGTGATTTATGTTGTTTTTTTGTTTTTTTTTTGAGTGTTAATCTGTTTTATTTCACAGAAGGATTGGCTAAATGAAGTCATGATGTCAGCTATACAACTCAATCGAGTAGATTTTGTGGAACTTTTCCTGGACAATGGAGTGAAAGATTTCCTGACCACCCAGACGTTGCTCGATCTGTACAATAAGGTAAGATCAGTTAATCAACCATCAGAAAAAGTAATATTTTATTCACCATAAATTTATTATTATTTTCTGTACAGATCCTGTTTTCAAGTGAAATGATAAAGTTTTTAGAAATGAAATTCTCCATCTTACATTTGTCCAGATTTTGTGGATTTCTGGTTAAATAAAATTCTGATATCTAACTTCACTGTTTTCTGTTTGTTTGCTCTAGATAAATCAGTTTAAAAGATCAGATTGGATTCTTTGATTTGCACATTTCCTTTAGTTTACATTTTGTAAAATCTGGTTTCTCTCTTTGAAAGGAACCCTGGGTAAAATCTGGTTCTCATCCTCAGTCTGCTAAACAAAGTTGCACCGACAATAACTTGATTTTCCTTAAAGACAATCAAATTATTTTCAGTGAGGCTTTGTTTAACAATCTTGGATTGCAGAGTTAATTAGGGTCAACCTCAGTGTATGCTTTAACTGCTTCAGCAACAATACTCACAAATTCCTATTATCAAACAAAGAGGTCAGATGACCGTGGGCGCAGATCATCTTTCTTATTTATTCCTGCCCTATCTTTATACAAACTGCCTATTGTTTTCTTGCTTCATCTCCATAGATTCCCCACAATTGTTTACTGTATTCATTACTGAAAGAGATCAAGGAAAAACATGGGGATGTAAGTTTGTATGTTTTTGTTAAACTTGGAAATTTTTCCATAATTCCACCTGTTTTGAAGAACTTAGACTTTTATGGAAACAGAAATTTTAGAAATAGAAGTGTTTATACACCGGTATTTGCTTTAGAGATGCTTAATTTGGAAAAATTCCTTCACAATTATACAGGGTCCTCAATAGCATAGTGGATAGCATCTCCGCCTGTCAATCAGGTGACTGTGGTTCAATTCTCAGCCAAGTATTTTTATTATTTTTCTTATAAAAGTCTTTTTTATTAGGAATCAATCTGTTTGATTTTTTTTTTTTTTAGTCCAACAACAATAATAGAGAATAAATCCAGTTTTTTTGGTTTTTGTATTTAGTCAACACCAGTTGTGGCGGATAAACCCGGACTGATATTGTTGGCGGATAAACCCGGACTGATATTGTTGGCGGATAAACCCGTATAGTATCCGCCGATAATATTGGCGGATACTGGCAACCTTTAATTTAGGAAACGAGGTGATTATCACCCTGATTTTTCCCCTGATCTTATATTAACCTGACTGGATAACACAGATTGGGATGGACAATAGAAAAGACTCCTTTAGTGTTGAAAGACTATTCAAAGTAAGAGCATGTGGAGGTGTTACTTTGGAAACAGAGAATTCGTACCTGTTAGCACATTGCACAGCTCACACATTTCAACTCCCCTCTGATTTCATGGCATTGTTCGGTGTGGATGTATAATTTTGGGGTAAGTTTGAAAGTCCACAAAAAATCTTCTAATCAACTTGCACTCTAGCAGTGGTATCAGTTCATAGCTTATTAAGAGAAGAAGATTGGCATATAATGTGTTTTGTATGCAAACATACACTGTGCCGTGTATAATGTGAAACTGGTGACTTCAGGGTTTGAGCATGACTGTGCGAAAGATTGGGGGAAAACGTCCTCAAGTGTAACACGCAGCATCTTAGATACTTCTTAAGTGGGACAATCTGACATTGCGCTTAGGGATTTGAAAAGGTAAGGTGAGGAAAGGTTAGGTGAGGAAAAAAGGCCTTGGCATAATGTTTGCAAGGCCAGATGAATCTGGAATGTTTCCTGGTTAATAATGAATTAATCTGAGTAATGTGTGGAAGTAATGGTAAAACATAACTTTCCAGTGGTCTAATTCTAGATCGGCGAGGATACTGGGGAAGTAAGTCTCTCTTGGTAACTTCGTCTTAATTAACTTTGTTGTAAAGAATGCATTGACTTAAACATCTTCAGACATTCATTTTAAAGTTTGCTAAGTCACAAAAGTGTCTCTCAAAATGTATCAGAAGTTACATGAATGACTAATAATGCATTACAAGTTCATTTCATTTTTTCAGCCTAGCTTTGTGTTCCTGTCATTATTCATGGCAGTTTGTTTGCGTTTACTGTCTTTTTTATTTGTATTTCTCTGTTGTACTACTAATGTTGAATGACGCAGGAAGCAAAACGAGAGTGACATCAAAAAGGCAATGGTTGTTTCTTTCTTGCCTTCTTAAGCTGGCCCATTTCTTGTCTGATCTATGTGCAACTATCTTAATGAATTTTATCTGTGTTAACAGCAAAATGCAGTATCTGGACATGGACCGAATTATTTGAAGAGACCATCCTCCACTTCAAGCAAATATTTTTATACTTTTGCTCCCCAATCTGTTAAGGGGGAAATTTGCATATATATTTAAATTTCAATAATTCTTGCCAACCAGCAAACTGTCGACTACGCATACAGAAGTCAGAGATAAAATGTGGCCAAAAAAAAAGGAAAAATGGGTCTTTGTGACGAAAACGTTTCCATTTTTTGTCCGCAAACTTTAACTTTATCCTAAGCTCGACTGCGACTCCACAGATTTTCTGTGTTTTTTTTATGCATACAAAAGTCAACAATGGTCAACATTAAGAAACTTAATAAATTAATTTACAAACTTAATACATCAGATTGCAGCTTCACTCACATTTCTGTTATTTCAGTTGAAGAGAAGGAATGAGAGAAAACTGGTAATGGGTGCTTTTTTTCCTCTAATCCAACACTTGTAATCACGCATGCAAAAGACATGTTAGGGCATTTCAAGAAGCTGAGTTAAAAGAGACCCATGTGCATGCTGCTTAGTATCTCACTCCTCTATAGAGCTGTTGTAATGGCTAAGAATTAATGCCAGGTGCTGGCTCAAGCTCATTGTGCATTTATGCATTTCCTGTTGGACACTTGTTTTCTGACCATGATTACGAAGATTTGTTACACTTCTCCCCTAAAAAAAAACAACAAACAAGACATAACAAGACAAACACGTTCTAGATCTATACAATGGCTTTTCCTGTACAGGCACTGTGTGTGGAAAGCTTGTTTCTGAAATATCTCTTTTTGACTAGTTTTTCTAGAAAACACTACCCACCGCATCTGACAAGTGGTTCAATGTTTTATGTGTAATCATATTGCATTTTTGATGTGTCATAGAGCCTCTTTGTTTCACAAATTCAGAGTGTCTTACAATTTACTGTCAAGTTCAAAGAAAATGATGACTGTTATAAAATATCCATGGTTATTTGAATGGGCTGTTTGGCCTTAATCAGATTGGTTAATGTCAAGACAAGATATAATCAGATTTGAATTTATTCTATTTGAGATATCAGACCCCAGAAAAATCCCAGACAACCAAACCTGGGGGAATAAAATGTATTCACATATTGTGGTGATGATTTTGAAGAAATATGGGTGGGGGGAGTGGGTATGTGCAAGTAAATCATGCCTGTAGGACTTTTATATAGTTTTAAGTTAATACTAAATCAACCTGAAGCTTGCCTTTCTTTGAGTGTATTGTCTTCTATAAATATATTTAATTTATCATGAATAATATCCAGGTAATATAGATTAAGTGCTTTTACCATTATGAAAAGGGGATAAATAGGAAAACAGCCCTGGTATGTTTTAATGTATTTTACTGAAATTCTTTCACCTTGAAGATGCATTTTACATTTGTTTGAAAATCTGAAACATGATTTCAACAACTGCAGTTAGCATAGGAGAAATTCAAACCTTTAAACAGTAGAACAACAATAACAATAAATTGTGAATTTCACAGAATATTTAAATCTCTTTCTGGTACTTTTTTTTAAACCATTGAAGTGCAATCATAGCTGATAACTGAATGTCATTGATGTTTTAATAATAAACCTAGTATTGTGGTTAATACTTCAGTATTAAAGATATTGCAATAACTTTAAAATTAAATTTCTTTGTGTGAGATTATAGTTTTAGTTTTTATGCCAACCAATTGAAAAAAGTGCTGTGTCAAGTCCTTTCGAAATGTTTGAATAATGTCTTCAAAATATCTATGTTGTAAACAATCTTTGAATTAGACATTTATCAGAAACATGAAATGTCATGTTAATTTGCAGCGCCACTATTTCTCATTGGTTGATGTCGGCCATCTCTTGCAAAGCCTTCTGGGAGATTACTATAAACGAAATTACCTGACAGGTAAATATATATAAATATACTCTCATTCAACAAAGAAAAATGTCTCCAAGATTTTTTGTGAAGTTTGAAGTTGTTTTTCTTGAAAATGGATCATCGTGAGCCTTTTTAAAATAATTGAGATTTAGGAGTGCTTTGGCTTCCACAACATTTAGTTGTTCTGGAATGAGATGTTGGTGGACAATCTATTTTTGCCGAATGTTGAGTCATCAAGCATCAAGCTGGAGGACAGCTTGAGTTTTCATATTCCTGGACCTTAGCTTCATAGACTTTCTACAAATGGAGATTGTTAACACTGAACTTCCATTTACCTGTGCAGATCCCTTACATAGGAATCAAGGGTTCGAGCGACCAGCTTATGAAATATTCATCTGGGCCCTTCTGATGAATTATCACAAGTTGTCCAAGCTCTTCTGGAGAGAAGGAAAAGTAAGTGGCTGTTGGTTGTTGGAGGAATAATTACAGTTGTGTGTAGTCATTCTTAGATGCACACTGAGTAAGAACAAAATTGAAGATCTGTAACACATAATTATAGTCTACACCGGTGAGGATCAATAAAATTAATAAACCAAGATGAGCAAGTTGGGAAAAACAGGATTGGGAATGGAGGGGGGGGGGGGGGGTAAATGATTTAAGGACAAAAGTGTTTTTTTTTCTTGTGAAAGTAAGAAATGGAATCTTTGCTTCTTGTGTGGAGAGAGATATACTACAGTGAATATTACTACTGTTTACACAAGAAATATTCAGTTTTGTTCAATATTCATTGTCACGAGCCGCGTGAGCTCTTTTCTGTTAGTCATGGGTTGGGTTTATTTTGAGAGAATATGAAACGCGTTTAGCTATTAATCGAGCCACGGATTTCGTGATGAGGGATGTGTGAGTGAAGTTTGTAAACATTAAGTTAACCCTTTGATTTTGGTGTGCGTGTGGGATTTTCTTGTTTACATAGTAGGATTGTAGAAGTTCTCGTGTGGGTTTTTGAGTTGTGTCCATATCCTTTTGAGAAAGCAGTTAGGGTTAACTGAAAGACAAACTTGTGTTTGTCGTTGCTAGGTCCTTGATCGTCCAATCGGGAGGGAGACCCTTAATAACCATCGGGGGGTATAAAAGCTAACACACGTAGGCCTACTAAGATCAGTGGATTCATATTTCGAGCATTTGGCGAAAAGATGAGTCACGGGGGCCTCCTACCTCAGTGGAGATGACAGACAAAAAAGATTCGCACTGTGAATAGACCTATACAGTGATGACACCTCTGTGCACCAGGCTTAAGTGTGCACACCGCTTACATTGGACTCTCTCGCTCGCAAAACCATCGCGAGCGAGGAAATGGTGAGAGATCCCTCGTATGTGTTTGTGCCAGGAACTGTGACAGTTTTTTCCGTCACCCCATTGTGACGAAGAGAAGGACATTGAATATATTTTTTACTAGATGTGTAATGAGCTGTTAGATTGTGTTTGAGATTGAACTATGTTCATTTCCTAGATGTATACTTCTTAGTGTGGAGCAGCATCGATGATTTGTAAAGTGTAGTACTGTGGAAGTTATTAGAGAGTGCTGCTATGCTTTATCAGTCAGTCAATTATCTGATTAGGTGCTATTACTGATTGTATGAAAGCGAGATCGACCAACTTGAATTTGTTTACACCGGTATCCTTTAGGAACCGTAGACCTGGATAGGCGCACTTCAAGAGTGCATAGTACTATACTTTTCGATACCCTATTTTAGATAGACTCGTTAGAAGTTCAGTAGTGGATGACATTTATGTAATATCTATGATTGTGATTACCGTACATTATGCAGTCGAATGTTGTATGATCATTACATGGCCCGTCAGGCCTGAACATAAGTAATCCTGTGTTGCTTAGTTATTGTGGTGTGAATGTTTCGGGTGCGAGTCTACTACATCCACCAAACCCCTCGTTGACATCTGGAGGGGACCTACAATAACGCAAGTATCCCCAAAATCCCACTTCTGACATTCATAGATTTCCTTGAGTTCGTTTGAATACGTATTTAAAAAAGAGTTTTCTACCCTGCACAGGACTCGTCAACTGGTGCAGCATCTTGAAATCCCTGATGAATCGCACTCCTGATGCAGAACAAAAACGAAAGTTGCAGTCGAGTGCTGAGTATGTAGCAACTTAGTTTCTGCACTGAATTTGTGGAGAAATCATGCCATTAAAGTACACTAGTACAGTTTCATATTTTTTGTTTTGCTTTTTACCCAATCAGGCATAATTGGGTTAGAAATCTGGCAATTTGTCTGAGAAATGTTACCTCTTTCTTTTTAGTTCCTTTGTGTCCTTCCCATTGACTCTCTTATGAAAGAAAATTTAATTGGCTGGAAATAAATTTTGGGGAAATGCTTCATAATATTTTTCTTTGAAGAGAAACTATTTTTTAGCCTGTGACAAATTGAATGTCACTTAATGTATCTCTCTTCTGTGCAGTTTTGAAACATTCAAATTTCTAGTATTTTTTCTGCAGGAAAAAGTAATTACCTGTAGTAATTATCAGATTCTTAATGAGGGTTGTAAACACTTTAAAGACAAGAAACCATTTTAAGAAGGATTTGCATCATTGCTGCATTTTTCTGTCTGAACAGTGATTATGCACGTCTAGCAGTAGGTGTGATCAACACATGTTACAGCTCAGACGAGAAACGTGCCCATGACCTACTAATCTGCGATATGCCTCAGTGGGGCAAGTCTACGTGTGTCTTGCTGGCTGTGCAGGCCGAGAACAAGGAATTCATTGCCCAGACCGCCTGCCAAACTCTCATCACCAAAGTCTGGTATGGTGACATGATGGAGGACAACTCCCTGTGGAGGGTCAGTGGCTAGCCTTACAGTTCGCATCTCCATCATCATCATCATCATCATCATCATCATATCCTCCATTTTTTTTTGTCATTGTTTTTGTTACCTGATCAGACTTGTATAAGTATAATGTTATTAGAAATACTAGAATATCACAGAACGCTGTTATGGTTCAATAATAAATTCTGTTTCCTTCATCTTGTCAACTAGACACTCACCATCTATTCAGTCCTCCTCAGAAACATGTAGCATCAGTGAGAGTGTTTTCTTTACAGAAAGTTGAAATGACAAATAATTTACTGATGTTAATTAAAAACATTGTGTTTTTGTTGCTTTTCCCAGATTGTATCCAGTATACTTCTGTTCCCTTTGATCCAAGTTTTGATAAAGTTCAGGCAAGATGAAGATAGAACAAATTTTAATAGAGAATTTGGGGAGGCGGAGAATACACAAAGTAAGGTAGGTTGTTTGTTTTTAGGACCTACCACTGAAACTTTTGTAGATCAAATCAACTGCGCACACAAAATATTGCTTGCACATGAAGCAGAAAGACATATAAACATGTGGTGGGTTTGAAAGTCATTCTGGCAGACACCAAAAGAGGATGAAACAGGTACTAAATTGATACTGGAACCATTCTTGATTAGAAAATTGATGTGTGAAAAATGTTGGCAGTTTTGGAGGTAATGGTTATCTGCTTCATGTATGACATGTGAAACACATTTGTAGACATTAAAAGCATTTTATCTTTTTACAGAAAGATATAGCCAATTTCATTCTATATGGTTTGCAGCTTCAGAGTAAACAGATTTATAATGTGCTTTTTTTTTTATCTTGAGCGGAGTCAAAATTGATTTCCTTGCAAACAGAGTTTTAAGGTTGTTTGAAATTTTACGCGGGTTCATGTTTCATACTGAATCTTTTGGAAACAACTTTTTATTTGTTATAGATTATTTAGCACATGTTTGGTGGTGTGGATTTTTTTATTTTTTTTTGTTAATTTTATATTTACAGTAGGCCTATATTTAACAATGCACAAAGAAGATCAAGCTACAGTCTAACAAATTAAAAATCAGTCCTATAAGGTTTAGTGTAAAATAATTATTAGTTTCTGAGAAAATTGATTTTGATTCTGCTTATGATTAAAAAAAGACACATGCACTATAATGTGAACCCAAAATTTGTAACACTGACATTAACTGACTCACTGCCATTACACATCTCTCATCATACTATCCCCTCTGGAAGTAAGCGATCACCTAGGAAGTATATTACTAAGCTGATGGCACCACTTACAATTACTCTCGTTCTAAGAAAAAAAAATATCTGTGGGGAATTTCAAATAATTTTTTTAACTGATTTTTTTTTAAAGCTTAGGTTAACTTCTAGAAGTTCATGAGTAAAATATTAAAATTTACTTTAACATGGTGAAAATTGAAACAGTGAGTGTTTTGCTGAACTCAAGAACCATATGTAATTTTAATTAAGTACATAACATTAATATCTTTGTTTACATAAAAAGGATAAACAAGATGATAAGAAGAATCCAACTTTGAGAAGGGGAGCAAACACACCTCTGATGAATCCCACTCCTGATGCAGAACAAGAACCACAATCACAGTCGAGTGCTGAGTATGTAGCAACTTAGTTTCTGCACTGAATTTGTGGAGAAATCATGCCATTAAAGTACACTAGACAGCAAACGTTTGGAAACATTTTATGAGTTCCTTCATAAAGAATCTATTAACTTTCTCCTGGCTGTTCTGAAAAGGTAGGGTGAGGAAAGGTTAGGTGAGGGAAAAAAGGCCTTGGCATAATGTTTGCAAGGCCAGATGAATCTGGAATGTTTCCTGGTTAATAATGAATTAATCTGAGTAAAGTGTGGAAGTAATGGTAAAACATAATTTTCCAGTATTCTAATTCTAGAGCTGCGAGGATACTGGGGAAGTAAGTCTCTCTTGGTAACTTCGTCTTAATTAACTTTGTTGTAGAGAATGCATTGACTTAAACATCTTCAGACATTCATTTTAAAGTTTGTTAAGTAACAAAAGTGTCTCTCAAAATGCATCAGAAGTTACATGAATGACTTTTCACCCACCCAGGTTTGATTTTGTTTCTTCAGTCTAATAGTGTGTTAGATCAGGAGGTATATGTGCAATAGGGAGAATTTCTAAGGTCGATTGTACTGAGAGACAAAAGCGGTTCTGTGAACCAAAGTTAACAAAACAGTGGGCTAAAAGTAGGTCAGTGCAGCAAACAATGCCTGTTTTTGAATGACTATGTGGAGAAAGAGCTTACTTATGGTTTTGTACAGATTTCCAGTACAACCCAAAATATGAACAAAGCACTGTGAGTAAATCTGGACACTCTTAATGGTGCAGACGACTCTTCCCAAGATCTTGTTTACCCTACTGAACTAGTTTTGCAATTTGGCAGGATGATGTATCTTTCTTAATTTTTATCTTACGTTAGTCTAAACAAGTGGGCACCACTTTCTACAGAATTGAATAGATTCAAAAGGCAGTTTCAAGCCTATAATTTTATGTTCTAGTGGTTTCCAAACTGATACATAATTCAACGAGTCTCCAGCCATCAACCCTGCCATCACCAGAAAGAAAGAAAATGTTCAAACATTTAACTCATTTTTAACTGAATAATTTTTAACTTTCTCCTTATATGCCACCCTGTGGTCCACACATTCTAACCTAATTTGTTAAAAAAAATACGAGGAAAGTTCCTTCTCTTATTCTGACCCAAATGTATGGAATGCTCCTCCCAGAAGATAGAGAGATATATTTCTTTATATGGGAAATTTAAGAGCTAAAGTCAATCCTTTATTGGAAATGCATACATCTTCTGACCGAATGAAAATGTCTCTGTTATGCCTAATTGTTTTGTGCAGCATGAAAGTATATTTGTGAGTAGATAAGAACATGCATGTTTGTGCATGCCACCCAGTTGGGATGGCATAGGACTATAGGGGACATAAACAAGGGTGTATTTTTCAAAGCTGAATAGAGAAAGTCCTGAGTTGTGTTCACTGCTCAGTTATATAGCTCTTGGCCTTGATTCAAGTACATGCACCTTAAACTCCAGTCACTGTAAGAGAAATGTGGGCCATTTTTGTTCTTTTTCTTGTTAATTGTGGTATAATGTAACACAATCTTAGTATTATAATACGCTGTACTAAGCACTGTTTCCATACAAAAAATTACAATGCATTATAGATCCTGCCCATGATCAGTACCAGCACACCGTCTTGTCTTATCTAACTCTGTTGTATTTTTTATTTGAATTGTCCATAGAAAATATTTGTGTGTTTGATTAAATGTTAGTGTAATTTGTTCATGCAGAGAGGTGTGAAGGGTAAGAAGGCTTTTTTCATTATGCTTTTATTTACTGTTTATATTTGTGAAATGGAATTGATAATGACTGTACGTATTTTCAACAGAGATGCTGCACCCAGAGAGAAGAAAGCAAAACGTTATAATTTTGTAAAGAACACATAAAGTTTTACCAGTCCCCAGTGACCAAGTTCATCCTGAATGTGGTAAGCTTGTATTCATTTAACTGATTGAAAACTCATTAGCACGTGACATCCAATATATTGAATGTGGATTAAGTAGTGAGAAATACATGAGATCCGATATATCGGATGTCGTGTTTCGAGAATCTGTGTGCCAGCTCCAACTTTCTAAACTACTTTTTACTTCAATGGAAGCTATGTCAAAATTGGGCAAAAAGAAAAAGTTGTATGTAGCAGAACCCTGCGTGAGAAATAAAATCCAAACGATACAAAGCAAACTAAAGAGAAGACAGAAAATACACAATTTTTCGGCTTTCGCCCTTTTCAAGTGAAAAAAAAAAAATCGAACAATAAAAGATTACAACAGGCAATGTATAGAATAGAAGCGAAACAAGATATGTTACTTATCTGCGAGTTCTTTCTTTGTTAGCATAGCAGCACAAAAGCACGTCCATCTGCCAAATGCATGGAAGCTCGAAGTGACGCATTTGGCTAGTAACCATGATGAAGGCGCCACATAGTGCCTCAGTGTCAGAGCACAAGACAGGGATGGTGCGCAATATCGGGAGTCGCAGTAGAGGAACAGAAAAAGAGATTAGGAAAAAATATAATTTTAAAAAATAGAAATAAAAATCAAAAATAAAAATAGAGTAATAATAATAAATAAATATATTTACAACAGTGGAATCATCTAAAGCAGTGTTGGACATTGATGCCATGTGGAGTAATAGTGCCGAGGTGGAAAATTAAACGTTGCTCAGTCTCAAAGCGTACATCAGCGCCTGCGTGACAAGACTTGAGCCCCAGAATCTGAATGTCGTTGGATGGCTCATGGTCTGGTCGATTGAAATGGACAGAGACAGGCTTTCCATTTTGATTTTCAATGTCACGGAGGTGCTCCCAAAACCGAGTATGAAACTGACGCCCCGCTTCACCAATGTACAACATATGACACCTGGCACAGCGGATAGCATACACCAGACTACAGCTATGGCAAGTGAAGCTTTCCTTAATGCTGAATGTCGCCAATGGGCACACGATGGAAGACGAGTGAAGGACACGTGTGCATGTCTTACAACGAGAATGGCCACACGGTTTGGTACCGCAACAATCAGTGTGAACAAGCCTGCTCCGGACCAAAATGACTTTGAAATTTTTGGATTGTCTATATACCAGCAGAGGAGGTGTTGCGTCAAGCATGTCATTGAAGCTCTGGACAGCCCTCAAGATAGAAAGATATCTAAGGAGGACTTGTTTAATAGGCAAAAACTGGGGGTGATATGTGAAAACGAGTTTGATACGATTATCTTCACTCCTTTGTTTGGGAGTGAGGGCACCCAGCCTACTGATACCACAGGCCCTCGACCGGGCTTAATAGGCACGATTATCTCCACTCCTTTGTCTGGGAGTGAGGGCATCCTACTGATATCACACGCCTTCGACCAAGCTTAATAGGCACGATTATCTTCACTCCTTTGTCTGGGAGTGAGGGCATCCAGCCTACTGATATCACAGACCATCGTATTGATGACAATTATGTTTCGAATTACAAATGAGCTAATTTACATAATTCAGACTAAATGTTTCCCCTGTTTCAAATTCATATTCTCATTCTCTGTTCTCTTCCCATCAAAAAACTCTGAATATGTAATGGGATCTGACAACTCCTTCCTTGTGAAAAGTTTGATTTTCTGTGTCTAGTCACTTTCTTTTCCCTGTCTCTACAAAACCCCTGCGTATTCTTGGGAACAGAATGCTTAAAAAGGTCACGTGCTGAAAGGGTTAATTATTCACTTCTGAGAGACAAGGTGGCAAACAGTTAATCGGAATACAATTTCATGTTTTACCTGGCCTTGTCACCAGTGACAGTCATGTGGGAAATATCAGCTGCACATTAATTTATGTTATTTTCTTTAAATTCTTTTCCGTGCATGACAGATAGTGAGAAGAAACGTTTGTTTTTTTTACCAAAACAAACTAATCAAAGAAGAAAAATGTGCAACTGAGAACTTTTCTGCTTGTGTGTTTTCTGATTTTTTACAAATTTGTTCCTAGTTAGTCCAATTCTGATACATGTATTAACAATAAATTATTTTGGTGACACCTGACATCCATAAAAGTTTAATTCTTGTCCATGTAAAATCAAGTCAAGCCATAAATTATCAGCGTGTCTTTTTATTTTTAAGCAGACCTGATAATCGAATGAATTATCAAATGGCTGTTCTTAGGGGGCAGTAGTCTAATTACAAATAGAGAAAATGCTGAGTTGTGTTCCTTGTTCAGCTATGTCTTATAATGTAAAATACCATGGTCCCATAACATACAGCCACTAAAAAATAATTAGCTGCATAAAAACATGAATTTTTCACATTGGTGTCAAAAGATTTCCATTGGCATCAACAAAAACTTACAGTTGGCCTTTTATACTCTGTTTACATAATTACTGTTGAACGTTGTAAACGTCAAATTTGTGCAAATTAAGAATATAAGACGCATTCCCGGCCAGTAATCCTATGTCAAACATCCAATTTGCTCATAGGAACAACATCGACCTTACATAATAATAATAATAATAATAAGTCATTTCTATAGCGCCTGATTCCACAGAAGAGTGCTCTAAAGCGCTTGACAGTTCTCTCAGTCACACAACACACATTTTCATCAACCTATACCTAATCACTGTCTCAAGAATGTTACATATCCTGCGTATACGCTTTTGTAAACAACGCTGTTTTAAGTTTTCTTTTGAATTGGATCAAGCTGTTTGAATGTTTCACATGATCAGTCAAGTCATTCCACATTTTAGGTGCACACACATAGATTCACTGGTTGCGACATTGCGTTGTCATCTGTTTGATAATGGAATTCCACCGGGTACTACTAGGTTAATCGTACCAACTCTATGAAAATCCTATACAAATCTATGTCGGATTGACATAGGAATGTTGGCTTGGGATTTTGTTTAATCTCTTTTAGGTGCACTGTCACTGTGACATGCATTTGAATGTATTATGGGAAATATTTAGATTATTCAGTGAGGAAATCAATTTCCTCACTAGCTGAAAAATGAGGTACTTGTATGAAGGAAGTCTCGTTTTTTTCAGATATTCTTTAGATTATTCAGAGTTGATGTGGAAATCAACAATTATTGCGCCCCCCCCTCCCCCCCCCCCCCCCCCATCTGAAAAATGAGATACTTGTAACAGTGAAGTCTTGTTTATTTCAGATATCCTATGCATTGTTCTTGTTTCTTTATGCCTACATTCTGGTGGTTGAGCTGTCTCAAGACTTCCATTTCCTGGAGGCAATTCTCATGGCATGGGTTTTCTCCATCGCTGTGGGAGAAATAGGCCAGGTAGGTAATGCTGTCCTCAGTGTCATCAGGAAATTGTATAGCATCCTGGCTAACAGTTACTCATAAGAGCAGGCGACCAGTGAGCTTTTCATGGTTATTTTTTTTTTTTGTTTGTTTGACATGCTTTTGGACCAGATTTGTACTTTTTAATTCCAATGGTCCTAGGTAAAACTAGTCATTTGATGGCAAATTTGTTTTTATGAATGCTTGACCAGTTGTAGAAATATTTGTCTTGCACTGTTTTTGTTTAATTTGACATTGACCAGAATTTTGCACATACGTGATTAAAATCAGCAGTATACGGCACTGCCTAACTACTGAAGTAACAAAACAGCTTGTAACATCGCTGTTTCTCTCTAGGCTGGATTATTGTAACATACTGCTAAGTGGTCTTCCAAAAAGTAAAATCAATAAGCTTCAGTTAATCAAAAATAATGCTGCAAGACTAATAACAAGAAGAAAACGGATAGATCACATAACATCAATAGGGGCCTACTTAAGGAGCTCCACTGGCTACCTATTGAGCAGCGAATAAAATATAAATTGGCTTTATTTTGTTATAAATGTGTCAACAACATGTCGCCAGAGTATATTTCAGAACTTATAGAACTACATCGCCCTGCAAGAGCATTAAGATCATCTTCTGACAACCTTAGACTAAAAGTAACCGTAGTGAACCTAAAAAGTTTTGGTGAAAGGGCTTTCAGCCATGTTGGGCCCAGGGTGTGGAATGAGATTCCTTTAGATGTCCGCAGTTCGCAAGTATTGTCACAGTTTAAAAGGATGTTAAAATGTCATGTGTATGAGAGTTTCTAGTCTATGTAAAAGTTATCTATTATTATTATTATTATTATGTGTGTATCAATGTGGGTTGTGTGTGTGAGTTTACCCATGTATTTTTTGGCATGTTTCTGTAAAGCGCATAGAGCATTTTTGTAATGGACATGCGCTATATAAATGCCATCCATTATTATTATTATTATTATTAATATTATTAGCGGAAAACTCTTCTCCAACAACCACTAATTACTGTTCAAGAATTGTGTGTTGATTATTTCCCAGAAGAGCTCTTCTGCTTCTCAGCAGGCATTAGGAACTTCTCATTTAGATTTCCCATACCTCTTCAGAAATCCATACAGATCTCTATGTAGTCTTGAACTTAAGGGCAATAGAGAACATAGTATATTACTGTATTACTGGTCTTTCTTTTCTCTTCACGTTTGGTTATATTTAGTAGTAATTAATGTTTTTGGTTCTCTTTGCAGTTTGCAACTGTTTATGCGTTTTCCTTCAAGTCCATGGTTAGAGCATACTTCAGGGACAGTTGGAACATTCTAGATAGTGTGTCTATCTTCCTGTTTGTCCTTGTCCTGTTTGTCCTTTGTGGCAGCAAAAACTGAAAAATATAAAATGCGGTACTATAGGGAATGAAAATACAAAATGAAAAACAGAAAGTGAACACTTTAGATGGTAGGAAGAGGCATTTGAATAAAAAGGATATGTGGAGAATGTGACCAGTATTCAGAGGTGGCGACAAAAATCAAGGCTTTCAAGAAAGGACTGAAATGCCATTCTACGTTTAATCCTCAAAATACTTGAAGTGGTAAAGAGGCAAATTATACCATGTGCATGAAATATAATTATTTTAACTGCAGTTTCAATGCCACATCGATCCTTCATATTCTTGAAGTAAACATTAGCAGAAAATCTTGTCGATGTACGTCGGTTATTGCTCAGTGTTTAGGGTAGTATTATTCAGTGCTTAAAGTAATATTTTGTTCTTAAATACTGTTTTGTGCATGCTCCATTTAGCATTTCAGGCTCTAGAAGGTTAAGACAACCGCCTGCAGCAAAATTCTCTCTAATTTTTCCAAACCACTGATTGGAACTTTTGATGCTTTGAGCAAAAGTATTTTAAAACAATTGTATTTTGTAGATTAAAATGAGAGGCACCATTCTGATGTGCGCGGCACCATTACAGCGACTGCACAGCCACTTGCCCATGCTGATTAGAGAGAACATTACCCTCTGGTTTTCATTTGTTTGATTTCAGTTGTCCAGGATAACATGCATACTGAATGCCATAATAGACATATGCTTACAACTTTCTCACAATGAATATGCTCACATTTTCACGTCTATTCCACTATAGGTGCAAGACTTGATGGTCTTTGTCTTCATCCTGCTAGTATTCATCATGTCCTACGCCATTGCATCTGAGGCAATTCTCATTCCCAATTCTGAGCTCAACTGGAAGCTATTTTTCTACCTCACTTGTAAAGCTTACTGGAGCATCTATGGAGCATTTCAGCTGGAGGAAATTGAAGGTCAGTGATCACAGCTAACTGCTGTTTCCATCAAACTGTTGCAGAGAGCCCTGACACTATTCTAGTATTCATGAAATCATATCTCCCACCATACAGTTAACTTTTCCCAGGATCTTTAGAGAAAGAACAAAAAATACAATTATGACCTGAGGGGCTGTTGGCAAGACAAACCTAGACTAGCTTTGGTTGACATATTTGTTTATCATTTTTATTTTTTTTTAAATGTTTACTTTATTTCTGTTTTTTTTTTTAATTTTTTAATGTAATGGTTTTAAAAAAGATTTTCTCTAACAGTTTACAGTATTTGCTGCAGAACATTCTTCATGGACATGGCCATAGATGTGAATATATGAATGAACATAAATCAATCTCCAGATTTGTTTTGAAGGAAATTTTAGCAAAGAGGTCTATGGAGGATCATGTTTCAAATGCGCCCCAGGTCAAATATCAATGTGCACCAAAGAATTTGCATTTTATTGAGGTGCCTGTCTCTAAATAGTGTCATTCTGCTTTTGCAGGGACAAATGATTGCACTGATAATGCAACATTATACAATGACTATGAGGTATTGCGGTGTCCATCCACTGTGGGAAAATATTTTGTGCCTGTCTTGATGGGATTTTACGTCCTGATGGCCAATGTTCTCCTCCTCAGTCTCCTGATTGCCATCTTCAGGTAAGTCGCTGGGAGAAGATGGAAGTTTTCCATAGAAACTTGCACCAAGTATTAAAAATGTGATTGATTTACTTAACTCACCGTGCACTCCTGATCATGGCAAAACTTCACAATTTAGATATTTGAGTTTAAGTTATAAATGCATCAAAATAATATATAGCCTATGTTTGAATGTTATGTGTCTATTTCCTCAGTTATACAATCCAGAGGATTCAGGAAAAGTCACATATGCACTGGTGTTTCCAGAGGTTCAACTTGGTGCATGAATACGTGCAGTGGCCAGTCTCCCCATTTCCTTTCAGTATCTTCTTTCATATCTATGCCTCGGTGGCCTACTGTTGTAGGGAATGTGGCCTTGGTAAAGACCAGGATAAATTTAGTAAGTGTATTAAACTGTCTTTCAGTCTCTCGATTCCCCTTCCATTTGCATTAGGGAATAAAGATGTACATGTATCTTTTTAAAAGACATTTTTCAGAAGAGTTAACGATAAACATTATTTTCATATTAACACCATGTGAATATGGAACTTGCTTTTTCTCATTATGATGTGATTTGTGTAATACAACAATAAAACTTTGATACAAGGTTGCTGTCACTTCTGTGATTCGCGTAGGTAAGAGTGGTTTAAAGTTGTTACTTTATAAAGTGACACTTTTGACATCCAGGCCTCCCTGGCCTTGTCATTCATTACCCCTCCCTTCTCACCAGTCTTGTTCTGCTCTATCAAGTTTGAATATGAGTTTTACGGCGGGTCGGCACGCTAGGTCACTTTGCACCCTTCATGGTCTATTTGGGTACACATTCTTTATTTGTTATTTCAGCAGTAAAGATGGAGGCTTTGAGGTTGAGTCTGAGGCATTTGGCTTCGCCATCTGCACTTGAGGATGAGGCAGATCCTACTGAATCATGGTCTTTGGAGCCATCAATCCTTATTAGTTTTAGTTATTCATATTTTAATTTTCATCCATCGGTTTCTGTTTTCTTATTGTCTCACTTGATTAATCTTGTTTAATTTTTGTCATTATCCACGAATTTCTGCAATTATTACTGATATTTATCTTTCCATCCCTTTCCCTTGGAGTCTTTGTGTCCACCTATTGGACTTCCATGTTTTTAATTGCACATGAACCAGTAATAATAAAGTTCTACCTGCCATCTAAATTACATGTCACATAGTACCTTGTTGTTTTCAGGTCAGATACTGTCTTTACTTTATTTACATCATTTTAAAAATTATTTTTAATGTTCAATTTTTCCTATTATGTGTATTTTAAAGTAATTATTTTATTTTCAACATCTGGCTCCACTGCTCCACAGGAAAAGTATTTCCTCAATGGAAGAAGATTGAAGAGAAACAACTAATGCAGTGGGAGAGTGATTTTCACACGCTATTTGGATGCGGATGAAAGACTTGAGCAAGACAGCTTGGCTGTCAGACTTAAATTGTCAGTGGAAAGGTGAGTGGGACATTTTAGTACTGAAGAAGAAGAAGCTGTGGTGTAGAAGTATCTGATGGGTCAAACATGCTGGGGGGAAATCTGTGAATGAACCAGTGAACGGCTTACATAGCTTTGAAAGATTCACTGATGGCAATGCAGAGGTTTTGAGAAATTGTGCAGTGATATGTGTATATATGCGGCACTGATAACAGAACTTTTTGCTGAGAATGAGGAAGAAAAATGTGGATGGTGTTTCTTGATTTCACGATCATTTTCGTTCTGCAACTCTTTTTGTCTTTTATCGTGCCAGGAACATTTGCCATTAGAGAAAAATTGAAATCTTATTGGAACCTAGTTATTTACATTATCATTAAAATTTGATTTCTTATTTTTTTCCTCAAATGGTTATGTGAAACCTGTAACATCTATTTAAAGCTTTGTTTTACGTAATCTAATGGCATTTGCTGAATGATTGGGAATGAGAATGCAGACAGAGAGGCATGTCACATAATTATAACATTTGGATTATTTATACTAGCTAAAGTACTGTTCGTAGAAAGGTGGTCACATAGTCATGAAATTTCCGATCACACTTTTCAATGTTACTCGATGAAAACTGCAGCTCCTTTTTTGTGACTCAAAAAAAAAAAAGAGTAAATAAACAATATTGAAGACTGGATTTTGCCCAAAATGGATGTGTCCACGTGATTTGTTGTATAAAATTGAGGCACTATACAAAGTTTCATAATTTTTGGTCATGTAATCATAAAGTTTTAGGTGCTTACATGTTCACCCTCTAGCTCCATTATAGTATGATATCTCCGCGGAAATTTACAAAATAATAATCAGAATTTTGCACCCAAAAATGCAAAATTTGCAACCTGAAAATGACAAATTTTGCAAAAAAAAATTTGCATTGGTCTTTCTTTAACAAAACCTCTAAATTAAATATATTTCAATTATAATAAAGTCCACAGTTCATCATGCATAGTTTTTCCAGATTAAAAACAGGAACATAAATACCTGGATAAAGATTTCCTCAACATAATAATAGGTTAGACTCATGTATGTTTTTAAGACTGTATGAAACTTCAGACAACATGGATTCAAAACAAATAACACCACTGATCTTATTCCATGGCTGATTTAATTTTAAGAAAAAAATCACTTCTAGCAAAACCATTCATACATCTATTTTCTATTTTCATCAAACCAAATAACACCACTGATCAAAACCCTCCACGGTTCCCGCTATTGTTCACTTTCTTACTTGATTTGCTGCTGGGAGACAGGGCGCGTGAGTTAGGCCAACGTCATGAACGGAAAATCCAGCCTCGGTCCCATGTTATTCTAAAAATAACTAGATCTATCTTCGATATGATGGTAAATTAATAAAACGATTGTGACATTGCTACCACATTTAAAAAGGAAAAAAATAGCCAGAAGTTTCCTACAAACTACAACGAACTACCTTATAATTACAACGAAAGAGACTTCAAACAAGGTCTAGGGTGAGAGCTGAACACCGAACAAAACTCGGCATTTTTTCTCTATTCGGCTTTGTAAAATAAATGCCGTTGTTTACATCTCTCACGCTGACGCCACTAGGTGGCGCTGCCAAACCATACACGGGAAATCCCCCGGGTGTCTCATCTTGTCACTGGAGTATCTTTACTGAAAGTAACTCTAGGCCTAAGCAAGGGGAATCACTGCATTTAGTTGTACCAGCATAAAAAAAAAACTTCGCTACCTTCAATCGTACAACATAATAATTATTTTCCTAATAATGCATGCGAATTTTGCAAATTTTGCAGGAGTTTGCCGGAAATCACAGATTTTGCGGCCACAATGCGGAAAAGGTGGAATTTTGCGGCCGCAACCATGCAAAAAACTGTGGGGACAGATATTTGCCTTGCTATTGTCCTGTTGTTTGTAATAATCAAATCCTTGATCTTATCTAATTAAGTAATAGAGGTTTTGATAAGTTTTTAGACTCATTTTGTTTTTTGTTATTATACCCGTTTCTTGAATAATGCAGGTATAACTTTCCAACAAGATGAATATTTACATTTAAGAGAGGAGGGTAGTCTACAGGAGAGTGAGTGATGAGGGAGAAAGAGGATGTAGATAGCTTTTCATAAATCTCAAGGATGAAAAATAATAATAATAATAGTTCGTCCATCAGGTATGATGATGACCTTAACAACACCAGAGGAATAAAGAACAGAAATTGTTGAGAATTTCAACACATGGACAATAAAGAGAACTAAAGGACACAGAGGACAGAATGGAAAGACTGTTCTTTCATGACTTATGGCTTCTCATGTGACTGATAAGTCCTATTTTTGCCCTGCAGACCCTTCCGCATAAATGACAAGAGTGCTCCGTTGGTTCAGTACCACTGGGCCTTTTCTTGCGCCGTTCTCTTTTTTTGATAGCCTGCTGGACTCTGTCAGCTTCCCATGCTTTGCTGCCTCTGGTAAGGGCCGCCCTCCAATTTGCACGATCAAGCGAGAGCTTTTCCCACTCACTCACATCAATGGCAAAGGCCTTCAGTGATTGCTTGAGAGTGTCTTTGTAACGTCTCTTTGGGGCCCCAACATTCCTCGTTCCATTGGAGAGCTCAGAGAAGAAGATTTGCTTAGGGAGTCTGGAGTCGGGTATTCTGACAACATGTCCTGCCCAACGTAGCTGAATTTTTTTCAGGTGGCAGAAGATGCTCAATTCCTTGGCACGATTGAGGACCTCAGTGTCTGGAATTTTATCCTGCCATTTGATCCTTAGGATCTTTCTAAGGCAGGCCAGATGAAAGTGATTCAGCTTTCTGGCATGCGATTGGTACACTGTCCAGGTTTCAGCCCCATAGAGTAGGGTGGGAAGGACCACAGCATTGTACACTTTCAGCTTAGTGTCTGTGCGAATGCCAGCAACATCCCACACTCTCTTTCGAAGCCTGCCAAATGCAGAGCTGGCTTTGCTGATTCTTGAGAGAATTTCAGTATCAACACGAGCCGCGGAAGACAGTGTACTGCCAAGATAGGTGAAGTTCTCCGACACCTTCAGAAGACTGTCATGGACTTTGATATTTGGGGTCACAGGATACTTGTCGTCTGGAGTAGGCTGATGGAGCACTTCCGTCTTCTTTGTGCTTATTGTGAGGCCAAAGTTGTCACAGGCACTAGAGAACTTATCAACACAGTTTTGCATGCTATCCTCATCGTGTGCCAGAAGTGCACAATCATCAGCAAATAGTAGGTCACAGACTTGAGTACTTTTGGTTTTGGTTTTTGCCTGAAGTCTCCTGAGGTTGAATAGACTGCCATCAGTTCGGTACTTGATGCTTACCCCTTGAGGAGGAGAGCTAAAGGCTTCTTGTAGCATTGCAGAGAACATGATGCTGAACAGGGTTGGGGCTAAGACACAAAGGGCTCTGAAACACTGCCGTTGCTTTTGACTGCAGCTTGCATGCCATCATGAAACTGGCGCACTATTGTGATGAATTCGGGTGGACACCCAAACTTCGCCAAGATTTTCCAGAGGCCTTCACGACACACTGTGTCAAATGCTTTTGTGAGGTCAACAAATGTGATATACAGCGCTTTATTTTGTTCCATGCATTTTTCCTGAATCTGTCTGGCAGCAAAAATCATATCCGCTGTTCCCCTCTCTTTACGAAAGCCACATTGGCTCTCGGGAAGCAAGTCATTTGACGAGAGGTGATCAAGAAGGCGATTCAGAAGCATTCTTGCCAATATTTTGCCAGCAATTGAAAGTAGAGAGATTCCCCGATGGTTGTCACAGACTTGGCTGTCCCCTTTGTTTTTGTACAGATGGATGATTGAAGCATCTTTGAAGTCCTGTGGCAGCTTCCCTGCTTTCAACATATGATTGAACAACTCGGTCAACCTTTCAATAAGCTTTTCTCCACCGAAGGCATACACCTCAGCAGGAATTGAATCCACGCCTGGTGATTTGTTAAAGGACATCTGATTTGTGGCAGTTCGGGTCTCATTTGCTGTGAATGGCTTGGCAAGAGCTGCATTAATTGGAGTCTGAGGGAGGCGGTCAATGGACTCAGTATTTATATTTGATGGCCGATTTAGCACACCTCCGAAATGTTCTGCCCAACGCTGAATTATGGCATTCAATTCAACAATGCAGGTTGAACCATCTGACGCAAGAAGTGGCGTAGTGCCAGAGCGGGATGGTCCAAACACAGCTCGGAGGCTCTCAAAGAACTTTCTAGTGTTGTTTGTGTTGGCATATTTCTGAGTTTCTCTTACTCGCTCTTCAAGCCAGTCATTTTTCATTTTCCTCAGCTTCTTCTGGAGTACACCAGGATGAAAAATATAGTGTATTTAACTGCCTCGTCAATGTTTACAAATAATGTGTCTGTTTGATGATTCTGGAAGGCTGGACAACGTCGTGGCCAAGGCAGAAGTGTTGCAGGAGGGTCAGAGGTCACCTATGGCTGCAGACCAGTCAACTCCACCAGCACAGTCCCCAATTGAGAAGCGCATAGAAACCTTAGAGAGTCAGGTATGTTATCATTGCAGTGTGTGAAGCTTTATATCAATTAGTGGGTTTATCCTCTTATTGGTTTGTTTCATGAGACTTGCATTCCCCAGATATTTTTTCTTTTTGGAATGCCAAATATCACAAAGCATGACATTATGCAATCATTAGCCCTACTATGATAAGTTTGCAGATTTACATTACAAAGTCTTTCTGTCATCTCTGGGCACCAGGTATTTTGTTTATGATATCATTGTGATAATGTTACATGAATGTACCATGTATCTGTGCATAATCGATTTGGGAGAAAGACATTTTGAGAAACTTGAGACAATGGGTTCATTTCGGTTGAAATTTTTATAACTAGAGCTGCTCTGGAGTTTCAAACTATTACTACTCAGAATTGCAGTGGAACATTGCACAAAAGTCTATATTTCAACGTCTCAGTTTTGGTGATATACATGAAGTGTACCATCACCCAGATACTTCCAGCACCATTTAGTTGGCATAGTGTTTGTAATTCTATTAATTTTCTTACATGACAATTTTAGTTCTGTTTCCACAGAGAGTACAGATAGTTGTACAGCATGTTATTATAAGAAATGTTGTCTACTTGACAGCTCGTTGATATTTGCACAGTGTATTATAATGAGAAATGTGTATGCTTTGTCCTTATAGCTCATTGATATCTGTACAGCGTGTTATCATGAGAAACATAATATGTATACTTTGTCCTGACAGTTAATTAATTTCTGTACAGTCATGTTGTTATGAGAAAATGTTCATGTTTGTGCTTGACAGCTCATTCACACCACCAAGGCCTTGCAGTGGATTATGGCATCTCTTCAAGAAAATAATTTGTCTGCCAAAACCCACATGCCAATTCTACCAGATCTGCAAAAACAGAAAGATGAAGGTAAATGATTTGAAAATAACTGCAGTGGAGCACTACAGTCCTACGATTGCAGTTCACTCTAATATTAATCATGGTTTTGATGAATGATGTTTAAGAAGCAGTTTTGGTAATGGTAAATGATTACTACAGACTTCTATCAGAGGGTTTGACGTTGAACCACAAGTTCTGTATTCATGAAGATAGTTGTTACTACTGACATGCATGACATTTACAGGCTATGTGGCTTTAACTTATTGCTTTTGAAATTTTTATGAAAATTTGTTTTGTACATATACATATATATATAATTTGTTTTATTGTTGTTTGTCTGATCCAGCAGTATCTTAAAAAAAACATTACAAGTTTTTGAAATACAGTAATGTGGTCGAGTGCCCATTCAAGCAACATAATGAAGCTTAATTGTCCATGGACACATCACATTTCCCAAATGGGATTAAAGAAGTAAACAAAATACGAAGAGTTTGAAGCTCTAGGTTTCCTTAATGATATCAAACAAAATAACTAGCAGGAATGCTGTATTGGCAGTTCCTCAGAGCCAATGGAATCAAGCCCCTGGAATGTTGAAAAAAGTACGGTTTCATTATAGAGTATGAGTTGTTCAACTTTGAGAAATAAAGATCTTTCTTTGTTCTGTTTCAATAAACGAAGCAGTGTGTTTGTGGCTTGCAATCTGTTATCACATGCTTATTGTTTGTTTCTGTAGCATCTGCGGGCTACCCCTTGCCCTCCCCCGGTTTTGTTGTTGTGCTGGTGGCTGAGCATGTGTCCACTACTTTTTCCATCTTATTGTTGACTACCGTCAGAGTGTGCTGTACTCCGTGACCTGACCTTCTTTTCTAGTGAGTAGTTTTTTTCCTCGCTCGCTTGTTGTCAGGTGTTTTGACTCGTTCAGTAAATATTAGTATGTTCCCGAATATTCGATAACGTGGTGGAAACGAATGTTTACGCCAGATTTGGCCTTGAGTGATGTAACCTGATGACGTATTGATGCGTGATTGGTTAGTTTGGGCGAGGGCAAAGGTAACGTTTATTTCGGGAACTTTCTATAGAAATGTTTATATATATAGACCTGTGTGAGTGGTTGGGGGGTGAGTAAGTGAGTTTCCTTTTGTGTGGCGTAGATATTTAGTTTCGCTGGTGTCTTCCTAGTAATTTATTGTTCACTATACAGTTATTAAACGTTAGTATTATTTAATCTATCGTCGGATCTCGTGTTTATTTATTTTACAGCTGTAATAGTTTCGTTTTCTAAAGGGTTGTAGTTAGATCAACTAACTCCCCCCTACTATAACGTGCTAGAACAACCTCAGCTGTTACAGTTTCACTATGTTATAAGCTGGCAATTCTGTCGTCTCAGAGCTCTGCATGAGAGAGCTGTGTTTCAGTGCCCGCAAAGCTCTGAAGATTTATCCAATATTTATTATAAATTAAACCCAAGCTTTATGATACATTTTTTTTTCATTCTGGCATGTCACATTTTATCAAGTAGAAGGTATTCATCGTTTCATTTGACTTTTATGCAATGCATGATCATTGTTGATTGATCCCTCAGACATGGTGGATAAATAGTATCCTCAGAGTATTTTCTAATATGTTGTCACGGAGCTGGACTCCTGTGTTACGGAGTGCCCTCCTGTGTTACGGGGTCAGAAGCGTCCCCTCTAGTGTTACGAAGTGGGGGGATCCGTTCACTTATGGTTCGACTGCATTTTAATCGAGAGTTTTATGTGGTATTACTTGTTCAATCATGCACTTTCATACCATGCACTGGCACACTACAGAACAACCTGAGTAGATTCAGTTACTCAGACCTGCAGGGTCACATTTATTACATTAAGTATACTAACAATGTTGGCTAGATCTAATTATGTGGTAATGATAAATATCAGCAGCATCAACTTCATAATCAATAATACGTCACTGCCACTCTAGCTCTAGGGTTCCTATAACATCAGTCAGCTTCTATGCTCGCTAGATTATCTAATGAATAATTCCCGTATATGTCTAAGATATAGACTGTTTATTGTATGGTACTCAATATACCAATATAGTCTCTGGAGACATAAGGTCATCTCAGATAATTAGATCAAAGTTTATAGGTCTAGGTCTTGCCCGTCGAAGCGACGTCGGCACAGTTAAATGTAATTCAAGGATGGGCTGGTAACTCCCAGCCTCACCCAGACAATTCAAACACAATTTACATTTATGTATTCATACAAAACTACTAATCTATCTGCAGCTCTAGATGAGGTTATTATGCGTGCTGCATTCACGTGGGTGGATTCCTCATTCTCCTATCGAAAACATGTCAATCATCACGAGCTTGGTCCCATTCAACTTACGATTGTTCTGGCACTAAGGCCAGAAACAGTATAGAATAGCGTGGTTCATTTCAATATGGCCTATGGACAAATGACGAGATCCTCATCTAGTCATGCTGTTAATTATACTTGAACCCATCAAGCGGGGCCACACTGACAACCTCACAGAATGACTATTCTGTATGGAGTGACTAAAGAAGTACGGACCGCAGGCTTTGCGCTGCATCGCGATCCTTCCGCTAACCCTCATTGGTTAGCCCTTTTACCTCTATTATAATTTATTAGCATACTACTGTTTATCACGGGGTCGAGAACTGCTCTGTCATTCCTAGCTATACATTTATTCCATCTCGCCCCACCTTCTTTCCATCTATAAGAAAAAAGTGTTTCAAAAACAAGCTGTTCACGAGAACAGCTCAAGGACAAATTACGCTGGTTATAATTAACAAGATCGTGAAAAATTAACACACTGACTTCGTGACCTAGCACGGCATTTTTAAGACAATCTGATCCTGACATATGTTATGTTGTAAATTATGTAACACGAATTAAGCATTGATATGAAATGTAGGGCTAACGCTTTTTTTGTGCACAATAAGTGTTAAAATTCCTCCTGCCAAGTATAAATCACACTCGTTGTTTTGTTTTGTTTTGCAAGAAATACATGTCACGCTTATGTTGTTTTCAGTTTTATTCTCATAGAGGTTGAATTTATATTTTTGAAAGTGTTGGCTTATAAGTAAAATGAAATGTTTCGCTCACAAATTCATGCTGCCTAAGTAAAAAATATTTCAATAGATATTGTCATGATGGAAAACTTAACTGGTTTATTACTGTTTTAAGCCACAGAGGCAATTCATGATTATTAAATTTGTTTAGCCTTTGTCAATGTCAGCTGGCAAAGTGAATTAAGAAACACATATTGATGTCTATTTGTGTGCTGTTTCCTGAACTGATTAATGCACAGAATATTTTTATCTGAATTTCTTTGACACAAGGATAAATTAAGCACACCATAGAAACTTTAGTTAGGAAATTACATTTTATTTCAATGACGAGACAGATCAGTGATACAGCACGAGTCAGACATAAATTATACATTAACAATCGTTTTGAACAGAGGCAAATCTAGGCATTTTAAGTAAGGATATGTCATTTGGCGCATTAATTTAAGGCATCAGAGCAAATATTATCATGCTAATCTTACTATAGATACTAGATCTAGATAGGACAGCTGGCGCATTTAGCATGCACATATTTGGCACCGTCACCTGGCGGTGAATGCACGGACGCCATAAATAATGCTGTATTTTACAAAGTGAAATACGGAAAATATTGAATTTTGTTCACTGTTCAGCTATCGCTGTAGGCCTTGATTGATGTCACTTGTTTTGTATTATAACCTCAATCGCTGTGGGAAAATTCTGGCTTTTATTTTTAGTGGCAGTAGCAAATCCGCATCATTAATGTATTATTATATATCAAGCATTCTTTTCATACCTGATGGACGAACTATTATTATTATTCTTTTCATACTATGCGCCGTGGGGCCCCGCCCCCGATCAGCAAACTGTGTGCACAATTTTTTATTAGAGGTGCGAAGAAGGGAGTGTCTCAACTTATCGTTTTTGGCAGAGACCTGCTACTATTATACCAGACTGCTCACGGCATTACAGTATGGCAAAACATCGCCTGAGATCACCGCCTGGGCGAGGTAAGAGAGTATCCGATAAAAGGTTATCGGAAAATTTCAACTCTGTGTGTTGATGAGGCCCATGGGAAAGGAAGAATTCAAAAATATGATATATCTAATAAAGTGAAGGAGAAAGAACTAGGTCAGGGTAAGGACAAGCTAGAACAAACAAAAGAAAAACCTCCCAATTCAATATATATATAATTATTATTATACAGGCCGAAGACTTGTGATTCTAAATTTGAAGAAAAAAAAGGAAATAACGAAGTAATACAGGCCAGAACAAAAGGACAAAAAACAATATTGGGAAAAAAGATCTATCCTCTATTGAAGGAAAAGAAAAATAACTGAGATTGCAGTGAGAATGAAATCTGAGCGAGAAACTGAAAGAGTCAGTAGTATGAAAAAAGTAATATGAGTGACAGCTGACCTGGCAAAAATTAGAGAGGTGGAGAAATGATAGAATAATAGAATGTGGCACGTGATAGTGTGGGTGAAAAAGAAGAGGAAAGCAGGGCGCGGATGGGGAGGATGCGTGCAAGACAACGATATATTGGCGCTGCTAGATCACAGCCATCATGTTATTAAGTGTAATTTATTTTTTTACAATCCATTTCTTTCTTTTTTTAATTTATGTTAATACGTTCCTGAGGCCGAAGGCTTGCCTAGTTTTTAAATTAGTTGTGTGTATAGTGCTTCTCAAATACAAAACTTTTTGTTTTTTTGCCAACTATTGTCTTATGTCTGCCTTTCTACGACTCGCCGCCTATATATCCGCGGTTTGTTTTGCCATTTTAGGAAAATGGTGGCCACGACCCACGATTGGGTTTCACTTTGCATGCTGCGAAACAAAAGGGGGTGCGCAACCTCGCGTATTATGTAGGTCACGGGTTTCTCATATTGCTGTAATGGAAGTAGAGGGTAAACGTGTAAGCACCTAAAATGTCGTGTCTACGCGATCAAAAATGATGAAACTTGGTGTATTGCTTCAATTCTCTATAAATGATAGATTACGTGGACACATCCTGAATCCAGTCTTTAAAATGATTCATTTACGAGTTTTTGAGCCACAGCAAAAAAGACTCAGTTTTGTGGATCGGAAATGTTGTTCTCCGCCTTTCTTCGCTCCGCGCCCTTTTTGCACGCGTTGCTGATCGAAAATCAAGTATAAGTATCATTTTTAGTGTGTATTATATATATTCTCACTCTGAGACAACGGGCCGAGCAGAATCGAGAAGTGTAACAGGTAATTTCGAACTCTTACATACTGCCGGCCAAAAGTCAACTTTATTATTTTGTGTATTCTGCAAGGAATTGTGATAACAAAACGATATGTCAGTCTTTGCATGGAGTCCAAGTGCTGGTATTAATGCGGCCTAGATCAAGATACAGCTGGGCTTGGTACAAGGGAAATTTGCTAGATTTTATCTTGCGCGGGTGGGCTAGTTATATATGATTTGAGGTCTTTATTTTAGGAGGTTCGCTGCCCTTGGCATTTACACCTCACTTTACTTGTTTTATTATTTCTTGTTCTGGCGGGGGGGGGGGGGGGGAGATGATATGGATAAATTTTAATCTATTAATTTTAATTATATATATAGTTATAATATATATTATATTATAACAAAACGACGGCGTACTCCATTCAACTTCCGGAATTGGCACCAATAAGGCCTAGCCTGCCAATGGCTAATTGGACCAATTGGTCACATAAGCACTTAGTTGTTTTTTTCTTAATCGCAGTATATGCACACAAAAAACTTAAGGAGCCCATCGCATCTATTAGGAATGGCCATGGTAGCTCATTTCTTTCAGAAATTGACTTATTAGTATTTCACTGCGAGCATTCTGATGTGGTTTGTATCTCGGGCAGCAATCCCCATGGTTAAAAGCATCTGTTCCCATGGTGTCATATCTAAGCCAAAAGCACAGCCTTATTGCCTTAACTGTGCCACCAGAAAATGTGGTCTTCCTCAAGATCTGACATTGTATACAAGATCCCCTGTTCAGTTTCACAGTACAGTTCAATAAATTAATTTTATTAAGCTTCAAAACTTGACTTGTGCATTCTTTGAAATCGTCTCTGTATTGTGAGTTTTCATGGGCTTTGGAGAAAGAATAAAAATTCAAATTTTCATTCCTGACTTCTTCATCATCATCATCATCATTGCCTTTCTCACCCTGGATCAGGGTATAGGCCACCAACAAACACTTTCCATCCCTCTCTATCATGGGCCAGTCTCTTTACATTATTCCAAGTCTTTCCGCTTCGTTGCACATCATTTTCTCTGGCTCTTCTCCACGTTCCGCGCGGCCTTCCTCTTGATCTCTTGCCCTGGGGATTCCAATCCAATACCTTCTTCGTGATGCTGTTTCCTGGCCTCCTGAGAGTGTGGCTTCTTCAGTTTTTGAAAAAAAATTTTTTAATGTCCAAAATATCTTTTGCTTTTTCTCTCTCTTGTCTCTTTCTCCATTTCTGTCTTTCTTTCTGTCTCTATTGCTTTCTCTCTCTCTTCTCTATATCGTGTCTGTGTGTGTGTGTGTGTGTGTGTGTGTGTGTGTGTGTGTGCGTGCGTGCGTGCGTGCGTGCGTGCGTGCGTGCGTGCGTGCGTGCGTGCGTGCGTGCGTGCGTGCGTGCGTGCGTGCGTGCGTGCGTGCGTGCGTGCGTGCGTGCGTGCGTGCGTGCGTGCGTGCGTGCGTGCGTGCGTGTGTGTGTGTCTCTCTTTCTCTTTCTCTCGCTCTTTGCTTCTCTGTCTGTCTGTCTGTTTGTATGTCTTCTCTCTCTCTCTCTCTCTCTCTCTCTCTCTCTCTCTCTCTCTCTCTCTCTCTCTCTCTCTCTCTCTCTCTCTCTCTCTCAACCACGTTCATAATCTCTCTCCTATTCTCCTTTTATCCATCACTCACACATCAATCACCTACTGGACGGTTGAGTTGTAGTTGCATCTATTCAAGGGTCTCTGCAGCAGATGAGAAAGTCGTGCACATACGAGTAACAGTAATTGAAAGAGGGTTTCTTTGATGGTGTCAAGTTTGAAAAGGGTAGGTAACAGAATGATTCCCTGGGGGACTTCCTACTCTTGTTCAAACGGATCAGAGAAGGTGGAGGTTACCTTTACCTGGGGACATACAAAAAGCACCAATTGACGTAATGGTGACATGCAAATAGCACCAGTGATGAGGCATACAAACAGCAATAAACCACAATATAAACCACAATACAATAAACCACAATAAACCACAATACAATAAACAACAATAAACGCAAGACAATAAACAAGACAATAAACCCAACAGATAGGCGCGGTGAATTAGCCAAAGGAGTTCACACTTGCTACATCAAAGCTTGCACTAGTTGCACTTCACAACTCCCTTGAAATATTTACAAGTTCTTTTTAGTCGGGACAGAGGGGCCTGATTTAAAGCTCCAGAGCCTAAGCTACTTGGTTTGATATAAACCCACAGCGTTTACATCCAGCGCTCTCACTCCTAGTGAGGGCCGCATGGTGAGAGTATATACTAATTTGTAATGATGAAAGTGAACCGTTCTACTTACTTTTGAAGACAGTTTCAGAGCTACCGCCAGACAACGCATGGTTGTACAAGCATTCTCCATGGCGTGTCTAGAGGAAATGTCCATATCATAACATGTCTCATTGAATTAATAGAATTTAAACTGTTATATCCGTCGCCACGTGCGCGGATTCTATTTGCCATATAACTCATATGACCTGCAAGTAGTTAGATTGAATACGTTAGTCTTTATAGAAAGCGGTAGTTTCATTAGTTAGATTCAGTTGCCTTTGAATTGATATATATATTTATAATTATATTTGTTACATTAATTCCTGTAATTAAACTGCCCTACAGTTCTGCTAAAATTGAAAGCAATTGATTTATTTAGTTTTTAGAGTGCAAGTATTTATTTTTGTGTGTTCGTCGATTGTGGGAGCGGACCTCGAAAGAGTGTCAGTCGAAATATCCCCATGTAACCCACATCGCGACAAACACGTCCTAAGACTTGGGTGGAACTGACTGACCCACGCTAACATCTAAGCGTCACCCAAACACGCGCAACCCATTTACTCCCTAACAGTTCACTAAGTGCAAATTCTAACAACCACTATAACAAATAAAAACATTTTTTAAAAACTACCCTCTTGCTCCTGTATGTTCTAAATACACTATCTTAATAAAATATTACCTAACAAGATAAATACTAAACAAACTTACAATGTAGTGATACATAACAAGATTCCACCTATGGAACCAGAGATGGTCACTTAAATTGACCAATCCTGGACAATACAAACAACGCTAAGATCATGGTTTAATAATAAAAAAAATTTTTTTGGCGCAGTGAGTACATCAGTTGGGAATGTTACTCAACACTACATGACTCATGTCAAGTGCGCGATCAAACAATAAGGGGAGATTATCTATAGTTTCTGTGTGGTCCAGCTAGTCAAAATAAACGGGTTTATCCCCCTTCCACTGCAGCGAGCTATAACTCGGCCCTGTAATAGTTCACCCCATTACATGTATGAAGGCCTTTACACACCATGCGCATTCTTCATTTTGCCATCGAAATCCAAAAGTGCCTATATATTATATTTGATTACTGGCTAATTAGAAGTATTCGTATGTTTACTGGGCTTTTTACGTGCCCTATCCAATCGAAGCTTTTTGTACATTTTCACTGTTGGTGCTTTTTGGCTGCTACCGACAGAAAAACCACTAAGGAAATTCTGGACAAAGACCGGTAGGTAGCCCCTCATTCAAATCCCATGAAGATCTCTCAGTATACCGGTACCGTGTCCCCAGGTAGGCTTTTTCTAAGTCAAAGAAAACTGCAACTACATGCTGCTCAGCGAGTGTAGTATGAAGGTCTCCAGACGGACTAAGCCTAGATGATATGTCATGGAACGCTACGCACGAGAGCCGTACCGAAAAGGGGAGAGAGACTCATTGCTTTCTATCCTGTTAAGGCGCTTAGTCACCATTCGCTTCGTCAGCTTGTAAAGACAGCTGGTGAGAGCTATGCGGTAATTTTCGGGATCGGGGTGATCTTTTTGGTTTTGGAGTGGGGACAATGTCAGCTTTCCCCCAGGATAGAATGGAAGGTCCGGATTTGGTTGAATAAATTAAGAAACAGTTTATCGGTGTCGGGGGTAAATGATTTAGAGTTTCATTGTGGATCTGGTCGGGGCTGGGCGCTGCGTTACTGGCCTCACTCAAGCTGTACGCCAAGTCTCCTAAAGCAGGGGTGGCCAAACCGAGGCTCGAGTTTGATCTCCAATATGGGGTTCTTGGAAATTTGTTGGCTCAGTTCTTTGTTCATTACATTTAATACAAAAGGCAAGTAAGAAGAAAAATTGAAGCTTTATAATTATTCACTGGCTACCCGACTGGTTTCAAACGTAAGGGACTGATGCCAGACATGAAGACAGATGAGTGAATGGAGAAAATGACAGGTAATAACTTATATAAAAAAAAAATCTGGATAAACATTTCTTTATGGCATATAGAGGCAGCTTTCAGAAACCCCGTAGTGGAAACTAATAGTCCCGTTCTAACTAACTTCCATACTGGTGAAACAGCTGGAGATGAAATTTATGAGAATGTCCGCCAACTTGAAGTAATTGGAAGAATTCTGTGCCATGGGTTCATTGACCTGTGGCTTTGGCAGAGACGATTCACGATGAATGATCCGCGAAGGAATTATCACTGTTTACTACTAATGTCATCTATGAAAGACAAATCAACAAAGGAAATGAAATAAAATTCTTCAGACTTCTTGCACAGATGTTTGGTAAAAAAAAGTTGTCGATAAATAAGTCATTTCAATTTACGGTCCGATGTTCACCTAAGTAATGCATCATTTTCTACAAATCTCCAAAAGGAGGCTGATAAAAGAATATTTTTGCAGGCTGCAGAAACGGCCAAAGCGATCATAGAAACATCATTGACCGATCGGTGGATACTGATGTTCTGTTTCCGGGCCACAAATTTTGGCTAGAAAATACATCCTGAGAAATTCTGGACAGCATTTGTATCAAGAAAAAACAAAACTTCAGGACCATCACAGTCCGTGTTATCCGTCCATATTCCTGGTCCAGAGAGCGGGGCAGAACAGCCAGACACTTGTATTATAGCCAAGAGAAAGCGGTGGGGCCACGAAACATTGTTGATATGATTAAGTAGACAGGAAAAATAGAGACTACTTTGAGGAAGGAGGAAGGGAGAGAGAGAGAGAGAGAGAGAGAGAGAGAGAGAGAGAGAGAGAGAGAGAGAGAGAGAGCGAGGCCAGGAGAGGGGATGAGAGGTCAGAGGGGGTCAGCAGGGTTCAGAGAGAGAGAGGGACACAAAGAGAACGGGAAATAGAGACATAGACACAGAAAACAAGGAAAAAAGACAGAGAGAAGGTGAAAAAAAACAGAGACAGAGACACAGAAGAGAAAGGGGGGAAAGACAGAGAGACAGAGTCACAGAGAGCATGGGGAAAAGACAGAGACAGGGGCATAGAGAGAAGGGGGAAAGAGACGGAGAGACAGAGGCAGAGAGCAGGGGGAAAAGACGAGACACAGAGGCAAAGGGAGAAAAGACAGAGAGCCTGGGGGAAAAGACAGAGACACAGAGAGCATGGGAAAAAGTCAGAGAGACAGAGACACAGAGAGAATGGTTGAAAAGACAGAGACACAGCGAGCATGGGAAAAAGTCAGAGAGTCAGAGACACAGAGAGCCTGGGGAAAAGACAGAGACACAGAGAGCATGGGAAAAAGTCAGAGAGACAGAGACACAGAGAGAATGGTTGAAAAGACAGAGACACAGCGAGCATGGGAAAAAGTCAGAGAGACAGAGACACAGAGAGCCTGGGGAAAAGACAGAGACACAGAGAGCATGGGAAAAAGTTAGAGAGACAGAGACACAGAGAGCATGGGAAAAAGTCAGAGACACAGAGAGCATGGGAAAAAGTTAGAGAGACAGAGACACAGAGAGCATGGGAAAAAGTCAGAGAGACAGAGACACAGAGAGCCTGGGGAAAAGACAGAGACACAGAGAGCATGGGAAAAAGTTAGAGAGACAGAGACACAGAGAGCATGGGAAAAAGTCAGAGAGACAGAGACACAGAGAGCATGGGAAAAAGTCAGAGAGACAGAGACACAGAGAGCATGGGAAAAAGTCAGAGAGACAGAGACACAGAGAGCATGGGAAAAAGTCAGAGAGACAGAGACACAGAGAGCATGGGAAAAAGTCAGAGAGACAGAGACACAGAGAGCATGGGAAAAAGTCAGAGAGACAGAGACACAGAGAGCCTGGGGAAAAGACAGAGACACAGCGAGCATGGGAAAAAGTCAGAGAGACAGAGACACAGAGAGCCTGGGGAAAAGACAGAGACACAGAGAGCATGGGAAAAAGAGAGACAGAGACACAGAGAGCATTGGGGAAAAGACAGAGACACAGAAAGCAGGGGGAAATACAGAGAGAGAGACAGGCAGACAGAGGCACAGAGAAAAGGTGGAAAAAGACAGAGAGAGACAGATGCAAAGAGAGATTGGGGAAAAGACAGAGAGTCGGAGAGCAGGGGGAAAAGACAGGGAGAGAATAATTATGGAAAAGGCAGACAGAGACAGAAAGAAAAAAAGACGCACATACGTAAAGAGAAAGACAGGGAGATGGGAGAAAAGACCGGAAAAAAGAAAGAAAGACACACACACACACATTACACACGCACACGCAGATAGAGAGAAAGAAAGGCAAAAAGAGAGAGACACACACACAGAGTGGGCGGGGATACAAACAAAAAAGACACATAGACAGAAGGTAAAGAGAATGGGAGAGACATAGAGAGAACGGGAGAGACCAGAGAGAGACATCCACCCCCCCCCCACCCCACACACACACAGAGATGGAGGAAGAGACAGAGAGAGCGAGAGAGAAAGGCAAATATAGAAAGAGAAACACCAAACAGACACACAGGTGGGGGAGAGAAAGAAAGAGACAGGGAGAGGGAGGGGCAGACGGGGACAGACAAACAGAGAAAGAAACACAGAGAGAGAGACAGACAGAGGGGAAGATAGGGAGAGAGAGAGGAGAATGAGGGAGTCAGAGAAAGGGGGAGAAGGGAGACAGAGAGACAAAAAGATAGACAGATGGAAAGGGGTGGGGGTGGGAGAAGGTGCGTAGACAGAGGGACAAAAAGATGGACAGAGACGGAAAGGGTGAGTTGGGGGAGAAACAGAGAGAGAAGGGGAGGAGGGTGAAAGAGAAAGAGTGGAAGAAACACGCACACAGGCTGGCCGAGATTAATGTGGGAGCAAATCAATTGATGCGTTTCGATTTCAAAATTCATTTCTTTTTCAAAAATGTTTAAACTCTTTCAAAATCTTTACAAATTTACCAATCCTCTTTCATAATATCAATTTCTTTCAAGAAAACTTCGGTTATTTAGGTTTTTGTGGTCTCGCGAAACAAACACATTAGTAACAGCCTCAACGCTATTTCCGCAGTTATGTCCCCTCATTTTAATAGAGTTTATGTAGGGAAATATTTAGGGTCATCAAAAATCACATTTCGGTAAATTTGCCAGAGCGGTTCTATAGCAATATTTGTTCCTGGTGGCTTTAGCATCGTCTGTGCGAAATTTGGTGCTTTCTTCATGAATTTGCATAATTATATCCTAATTCCCCCTACTAATTAAAATGATTGTCTCTGTAAAACAAAAAGCACAAAAAGGGAGGGCGACGAGAGATAGAGAGAGCTTGCATATAATAAAGGTAGAATGAGCATGACGTCACAGAGTTTTTGTTTTGTTCTTCCGCCAAACAAGATGGCGGGTGGATCAGCTGATGAGTGTAACTTCGAGATAATTATGTCAAAACGGTTAAAATGCTTGCTGGTTGCATTGTAGCTGACTGTTATGACAGGGGTGGAAAGGATGAATCCAAGCTGGTCAGATTCCCTACCATCCGTGTAAACAAGAGAAAGCAAGTGAAGGATTGACCGAAGGTCTCCCGTGTGCATGTACACACGTGCCATTGTTTACTGCAGCGAACTATATTAAGCTCGCCTCCGATTGGTTCGCGACGCCTTAAGTGCTCCCAGTGCAAATCCGATAACGAATCAAAATCAATGCCATGGTGATGCGTGGGTCCGGACAGCCAAGATGACGGATATGCTCATTCTACCTATACTCTGGGCTTAATCACCGGCAATGTACATCACCTGGAACTGGCAAAGATACGAAACATATTACACAATTAATGTCGAATGTCTATAACATGTTAAATTAAAACACCGGCGATGACTTCATGAAATATTGTTTTTACGAAAGGAAAACAGTACCTGCAAGAGGAAGATGCAATGTAACAAATTTTGGTGGGAAAAATTTCTCTAAAAAGGAAACTTTACCCTGCTATATAAATGAACATGTGGTAAGCAGCATTCTACGGAACAAATTTCAAACAAGTCCCGACCGCATTTCCACATTTTAGAAAAATATTTTCTTTTAACTCTTTGTGTGCCAATCAGCAATACATCGGTTCTTCCACTAGTCACATTTGTGCCAATCACTGATGTATCGGTGCACAGGAAAAACTAGGCTATTTAATTTCTGGAAGAAAGAAAGTCGACTTTCTATTAAATTAATAAATGTTGCTGTAGTTAGTCTTCATTCATCTCCCTCACTATTTTCTTCCTGTATGGAAAACTTGGAAAAATGCATGGCACACAAAGAGTTACAGAAAAGATAGAAGTGTTATCGAGTAAAGGGAGTTCTTTTCCACACCACTGAAGTATAAGAAAATCATTGTGTACTGAATAGAGCCGAAAACTGCTGAACAGATCTCACGGAAGAGTTGACCATAAAGAACAAAATTAATGTAGTTGAGAATCTTCGTGGCAATTATCAAGTCGCGACCGAGGAGTAATCGGCAAGGTGTGCAAATAGTCTGAAGTATTAACACAAAGATTGTTGCTACAAGTAAGTACGTCCCCCAAATCTTTTGCTCTAGGGGTACGTATTTTAAAACCTTTTGTGACTCCATAGCTAGAGAGCTCCTCCCGAGATACTCCCAACCATAATTAATTATCCTTTCGGTGTTTTCCTCCTGTTTTTTTTTTCTTTATTGAAGAGGGGAGGGTGCAGGGTTCATCATCATTGCCTTTCTCACCCTGGAGCAGGGTATAGGCCACCAACAAACACTTTCCATCCCTCTCTATCATGGGCCAGTCTCTTTACATTATTCCAAGTCTTTCCGCTTCGTTGCACATCATTTTCTCTGGCTCTTCTCCACGTTCCGCGCGGCCTTCCTCTTGATCTCTTGCCCTGGGGATTCCAATCCAATACCTTCTTCGTGATGCTGTTTCCTGGCCTCCCGAGAGTGTGGCCGATCCATATCCATCGCCTCCTACCAATTTCCTCTCTGACTGGGCTCTGTCTTGTTCTTTTCCATACAATTTCATTGCTGACCTTGTCTGTCCATCTGATCTTAAGTAGCTTCCTCAAACATCTGTTGATGAAAACTTGGATTCTCTTTATGCAGGCCTGGGACGCATTCCAAGTCTCACATCCATACAACAGGACTGACTTCACGTTCGAGTTGAATATCCTCAGCTTTGTTTTTAGAGATATATCCTTGGTTCTCCAAATCTTGCTTAAGGACGTGAAAGCTGCCTGTGCCTTTCCAATTCGTGCTTTGACTTCTGCCTCTGTTCCTCCCTTATTGTCAATGATACTACCAAGATAGCAGAAGGACTCTACATCTTCCAGTGGTTGATCTCCTACTCTGACTTGTGCGCTTGGGGGTGCAACAATTTTTAGGACCTTCGACTTCGCAGGATGTATCCTCAATCCAATAGATTCTGAAATTTTGTTTAGAGCTGTAGTCTTTGCTTGCATCTGGTCGTGCGTGTGCGACAATAGTGCCAAGACATCTGCAAAATCTAGATCGTCCAGCTGTGTCCATGGGGTCCATTGTATGCCATTTCTTCCTCCACTGGTGGTTTCTTTCATAAGCCAATCAATCACCAGGACAAACAGAAATGGGGACAGCAAACAACCCTGCCTAACACCAGTCTTGATATCAAAGCTGTCAGTAAGCTCGCCATCGTGTACGACTCTGCAACTTGTCCCCTCGTACATGCTCTTGATAAGGTTCACCATCTTCTCTGGGATTCCATAATGTCTCAATATTCTCCACAGTGTTTCTCTATCGATGCTATCAAAGGCCTTCTCGTAGTCAAGGAAGTTCACTATCAGTTGGGAGTTCCACTCTAGCGACTGCTCTACTATGATTCTCAGCGTGGCGATCTGGTCGGTGGTTGATCGATTACTCCTGAAACCAGCTTGCTCCTCACGAAGTTTTGGGTCTGTTGCATTCTGTATTCGCTTGAGAATAATCCGGTTGAAAACCTTTCCTGGGATGGAGAGAAGTGTAATTCCTCTGTAGTTACTACAATTGCTGAGGTCCCCTTTTTTTGGAAGCTTCACGAGGTGTCCTTCCTTCCAGTCCTTTGGAAACTTGCCTCCGGTACAAATCCTCGAGAATAGTGAGTGCAGACCCTCTGCAGCCCCAGCAGCATCTGCCTTCAGCGCCTCTGGTGGGATCTGATCTGGTCCAGCTGCCTTGCCTCGATTTAACTGCTTTATGGCATCATTAATCTCTGCTTTAGTCGGAGGGTCGCAACTGATCGGTAAATCATTTCTTGCGGGTAGAATGTCGGGTGGGTTGCTTGGTGGAGGTCTGTTCAAGAGGCTGTTAAAATGTTCTATCCATCTTTTTGCCTGAGCTTCCTTTCCAAAAATAGCCTTCCTGTTGTAATCCTTGACAGGAACTTCAGGTTTTCCATATTTTCCAGCAAGAGTCTTTGTAGTCTGGTAGAGGATCCTCATGTGTCCTCCTGTTGCTGCCTTCTCTGCTTTCTCTGCTAACATTCCTATAAACTCCTCTTTGTCTTTTTTAATTGATTTTTTGACCTCTTTAGCTGATGCTCGGTACTCTTCCTGGTTACCAACTCTTGAGCTTCTTGTACGACTTGCATTTACCTGTTCTTTTAGGTCTCTTCTTATCCTTATCAAGTCCAGTGATTTTTGACTGATCCATTCCTTGTGTTCCACTTTCTTTTCCCCAAGAACATCCTGGCATGTCGATGTAAATACTCCTTTTACCTTAGCCCAGTGAGTCTCCAAATCTACTGTCTCTTCGAGGTCAACAAGGGGTTTGAATCTATTCCTCAGTGTCAGCTGGAACTCTTCCTTCTTGTCTCCATCCAGAAGGCTCACTTGAAACTTTCTCCTCTTTGTTCCTGCTCTGGTACCTTGTTTCTTGAGGCGGAGTTTGAGTCTTGCCAGCAGCATGTGATGGTCAGATCCAACATCAGCTCCTCTCTGTACTATGACATCCTCCAGTGAGCGTCTGAATCGTCGGGTGATGCAAAAGTGGTCAATCTGGTTTTCAGTTACTCCATCCGGTGAAATCCAAGTGGCCTTATGGATCCTCTTGTGTGGGAATACTGAACCTCCAATCACATAGCTGTTAAATGCGCAGAAACTTGCAAACCGCTCTCCATTCTCATTCATTTGTCCCAAACCATTGCACCCCATAATGTCTTCATACCCTGTATTGTCCTGTCCTATCTTGGCATTGGCGTCTCCCATTATAATGTTCACATCTTTTCTTGGCAATGTGTCAACTATTTCCTGAAGCTGGTTGTAGAAATCGTCCTTGTCCTCATCGGTTGCTTCATTTGTTGGGGCGTATATCTGCACAATGTTCATGTTGATGTTCTTGTTCTTTGTAGTAAATGATGCCAATATAATTCTCCTTCCGTAGGGTTCCCATCCCCTCAGTGACCTCTGGGCGTGCTTGCTCAAGATGATCGCTATTCCTTCTGTATGCTTTTTGTCCTCCCTTCCAGAATACAAAATCTTTTCCCCAGAATTAAGTTGTTTCAGTCCGGACTGTATCCAGCGGGTCTCGCTAACTCCAAGTATGTGCAGTCTGTATCGCCTCATCTCCATTGTAACCTGGGCACTCTTTCCTGCTTCATACATGGAGCGGACATTCCACGACGCAATCCGGAGTGACTTGTTTGATGAAGGAGCAGTCAGGCCAGGGGGCAGGGTTAGAGATTCGATAAGATTTAGGGTTGAGAATAAGGACGGGGTTGGGGATCTAAGTATGTATACGTACATCATTTTTATGGAATTTAGGTCAAAACCGCATCGTTTCTATATTTTGTAGTTTTCTCGGATATCTCGGAGTAAATTTTGCAACTTGTTCTTATTTACTTGGACCTCGCCTCGCACAGCTGACTGATAAAAAAAAAAAATGATAAGATAAGTCGCCTTCTCATTCACCTCCGCACAGACTGTCACCCTAATCCCAATTTTGTGGGTCTCTCTAAGACGAATGGTGAAGGATGCAACGGCAATACTCACAGAGGGCCATCCGCAAGTTACGTACGCTCGATTCTGGAGTTGTTGTTTTTTTTAACCCTACTCCCCTTGTAATTGTGTAGGCCCTATGCTTATTTTTTTGTATTAGAAACATAGGGGGCATTAAAATTTGATTGTTAACGTATTCCTACAACATATTTTGGTGAAAAAATGGAAATAAAGCTTAACCTTTTTTTTTTTACTGCCTTGACTGAAAAGCCTATATGCGCTTCACAGATCGCCCCCCCCCCCACCTCCACCCCCACCTTCCGTGGACACTTTTCATACGTTGGGGGGGGGGGAGTGCACACCCACCCGCTACTCTGAGCGTACGAACGTTATGGCTGACCCCACATACTATAATCTGTACAGTATTGCGTCAATACATACACATATTATACACTAAATACACACCAATAATCTACAGAGTCAACATTGCTTTTACATTCAGATCTGAATCCATCAAAACTAGGTATGCAAATTACAACATTTTATGTTATATAACTGTCAGACATAATTCATAACTCTTGTGTGTGACTCAGGCTAGATTGAATTGACAATAATTGAGTCATCGTTCTTTATGCTAATTGGCTCACAGACTCAGCCGATACCTAGTGGATGGAGAACAGGTGGCAAGCGTGCACAAACACACACACACACACACAGAGTGAGTGGAAAGGAGAGGGCGGAAGAGGGCCTGGAGGAGGTAAAGAGAAATGGAGGGAGAGAGAGATAGAATGAGAGGGAGGGAGGGGGAGATGGAGAGGTAAAGAGAAACGGAGGGAGAGGGGGGCGAGAGATAGAATGAGAGGGAAAGATAGAGAGGGGAGGAGAGAAAAAGAAACGGAGAGGGAGAGAGCTGGGGTGAGAGGTAGAGGGAGCGGGGAAAAGAGGGAAAGAGACTGAGATACCAGTGAGAGACGGAGGGAGGGGGGGAGTGTTGAAGGACGAGACGCTTATCCTGGCGGGATAGCTACTCCAATTCCAAAGACTGTAACAGTTGAAGCAAATTTCAGCACGTTATGATGGGGAGAGTCAGATGAACTGATCGTCTGCCCCTTAAAAACGAAACTGTCTCGAACTGTTGTAAAAATAAATAACAGGATCCGATGAACAATTAATACTAACGTTTAATAACTGTAAACAAGAGCTGATATCCACAGGTTACTTACACCTAGCTAGCCGGGAAGACACACTTCTAACTATAACTGGATTTGCACATCTACGATTTACACCCACGACTTTCACCCTACGATTTGCACCTTACGATTTTCACCCACGATTTGCACCACCCCTACTCGCCTGGCCCTCCTTATATATATTCTGTCCAGGAACGTTCAGGAAGCGGCTTAACCGCCCCATAAGCACGAGACAGACCTAGATCGTTCGGGACACATATAAGCCACCCAATCGTACACTGACACGTCACAGAATTACATCACTCAAGGTCGACCTAGCGTAATCTCGGATACTGCAGTACCCTCTAGACCTTCTAGATTTTCTACAGTGAAACAAACAAGCCACATCAAAGAGAAATACTGGCCTTGCTGGCGAGAGGGGGGGAGGAAGGTCGCCGAGTGAGACTCGCCATGCAGGGGGGAGAAAAATATCGATCGTTCAACTAGTGGGACGCTACAAAGACAAAGAGTTGGTTCTAATAGGGTGAATCGAAGACGGTCACTACACTGCGCTACCGCTGAAATTAATCAGTATTCTAAATACGTTTCTGCTACTATGGAAAACCCTTAATTCTAAGACCAACTTTGACCTTAACCCTAAAAACACTGGAAAAACAGAGCTTCAGTGCCAGCATCAACAAAGAATGTCGGAACTGCTGGAAATGTGAATGGACAAAAATATCTATAGAAGGCCAAAATGATCATTTCAATTTTAAAAAAGAGAGAAAGAAAAAAGAATAAAAAGTAAAGGCTGTTGTTGGCCATATAGCCAAAATGTTCACATTAGGATTTGTGTAACCAACTTGAGCCAATTTCCGATAAGTTATCATGACATAACTCCCCCAAGTAAAGGAGTTTCATTCTGTGAAGTCGAATCCAAATCTATAAAAAAAAAAAATACACAGTGCGACAACCGAGCCTTGCATCATGCGATAGAATAACTTCCCCATAAATTAGAGAGTTCTGTCACGTTGTATGACTAAGCTGAACAGCGACAAATTTTGTTTTTAAATTCACTGCGATCTACTTAAAATAAAATTATTCGTCTCATTTCATGTAGGCCATGCGGGAGAGATGGGCAGACAGATTAACACACAAATTGGGTGACATAAAACGTAGGTTATAATATATCTAAGACAATACAGGTTGGGTGGGGTGGTGGTTGGAGGACGGTGGGGGGGGGGGTATATAGGATTTCTAACACCACGAAATGGTATGCAAATTATAGAATTCATACAGGCCAGACCGAGGGGCGAGGCAAGGACGGGCATGTGGGCCATTGGCATCCCAACCAGCTACCTTACGGTTATTCCGACGTATAGGACTAAGGTCAAGTTTGCACATAGGAATGACATGGTTCCTACGTAGATCCGTGGGTTACGAAATCGCACCTAAGCTTGTTTGATGTAAGGAACCCGCCCCTAAGGTAATCCTACCAATCCTACGGAAACCTACCTCGGATTGACGTAGGGATTGCTGGCTAGGTAAGGGTCTACCATTTTGAGGGTATCTGCTCCCTCTCGTGGAGGCAAAACAAAGAAGGGGGTTGGGGCAGGGGGGGCGGAGATTTGGTAAAAAAAAAAAACAAAACCCGGTGCTGTAGAGAGAGTCGAGGCGGATCTTCAACATAAAATATTACTTAAAAGAAGATTCATTAAAAAAAAAAAAAAAAAATTTGTGGGATCGCAGCCAGGCTTGAAGCGAAGTCAAAATGTGGGTAAAAGAAAAAGTTGAATGTGGCAAAGCCTCCCATAAGAAATAAAACAGAAACGATAACAATAAAACGTAAAGGAAAAAGAAGAACAAATCAATTAATAACCCTCTTCAAGAAAAAAATATATATTATAACAACATAGAAAATTGAACAAATATGGTAAATGAAACCAGCTCTTGTTCTTATTTTAATATGTGTATCTGTTGTTGTTTTTTTTATGTATTAAAACAAAAATAATTACTTAATGAGCAGTTTGAAATGGGAGCCTATATTTCCTATCTGGTCGGACCCTGTAAGTGTTACCAGCTTTGCATGGGCAGATCCCTCTTAATACATGGGCAAACTGGGCAGACTGGCCCCAGGGTTTGGGGGGGGGGTGGGGGCATGCACGTAAGTTTACATTAGATCTTGAAAGAAGAAGAAAATCCTATTGCTTTCCCCACGGGGGCCATATTGGTGTTAAGACGGCCCTATGTACGGGCCTGAATCAATTTTCGCAAAACTTTAGCCTTGTATAACAGCGTACACATAAAAACTGAATGGAAGGTAAATATGTGTCAGTGACCCGCTTCTCTTGGCAGCGAAACAATAACTTGCGGAAAAAAACAACAAACCGTTCTTGCATTCTCTTACATAACACCACATGAATACACACACAGACGTAACATGCATACGGTACTCAAACAATCATCCATTGTTCAATTATTAATTCGATGACATTGTCTGATTTGATAAATTAATGATTAAATCAGCAACGGGAAAACCCTTTGAGCTCTGAATGTTACCGATTCTGACCATGAGAAATAGAGCAAGCTCTCAACAACGGTAGCATGCGCTGAGCATGAGTGACGGACGATCTGGGCTAGCGTGAACTATGCGGGCGGTAAATATAGTCTGCTCGCAATATCCAGACTGCGCAAAAGCTGCAACAGTTTTATTTTGTCGTCACAAAAGCGTCTTTTCATGTAAACGCCACGAACGTTGAGAAGTTGGGGCTACAAAAGAAAAAAAAAACAACTTTAAATGAATGGACTCTATGCGTGCTCAGTCAGTTGCTTGCTTTAACCAGCAGAGGGACAGATCGAAATGCAAATATTATGATAAGTAAAAATAAATGTTTCAGTGTGACAGTATTTCGTGTTAAAATTGGAATAAAGTATAAGTGTAAATAAGGCATATAAGTGGTGAATTTAAGGTATGGCAGGCATGGCACATGTCCTGGGCGCCAATGGGTTTGGGACGCCACTGAGCATTTGCAGACAAGCCATCCCAGAAAACTGAAGAAAATATAATTTTCTACAGATGCTGCTGTGTTTACTATATATTATATTCACATGGCATGTAAAACCCCAAATAATAATCACTGGACATGGTGATTTAGAGAATTTATCACCAAAGGTCCCAATAATATTTTCAAGTCGATAATGTATTGAAAGGACAGGATGATTGAGACAAGGCAGAAGGGGGGGGGGGGCCAGGGAGGTGGTGTATCATAAACCCTACTCTCCAAAAGAATCAACGGAAAACCTTTGCGATACACCCGTTTCACCAGGCCCGAAGAGAGCTGGTAATAGGCCCAAGCCAGAAGGGAAATGTAGGTTTCCATCTCAAACTGCTCACTGGGTATTTTAGTACATTTATATATACACCGAGTGATTAGCACATTTATATATATATCTATATTTTATCTGTATCAATCCTTTATGAACCCTTTTATGAACATTTTTGCTAAAAGGTTCCCCTTAACTTTTTTTTCTTAAAGAATATTAATTATTATTCTTTACCAAAGCTCTCCTTTCCCCCTTCATTTGCGTCTATGCCCGGGGTGGGGTAGGGGGAGCAGACTCTCTCAAAATCATGCGGGTAATTGGTGAAACACCACTCATGCATCTGCCATCTGATAGGATCTCTTTCTGTCCTATCATTCTGCCATATTCTGTCGATTGCCTTGCTTCTTCCTAGCACAATATGGATATTAAACTGTCGACGTGCCTTCTCCATACCCCAAACTCAAAATCATAGGTTAGGTTCAATGCTCTCCACCCCCCCCCCCGTCCCCCACCCCCTTCCCATCCACTTCTAGACTACACTTCACCAGATAAGCAGACAACAAATAATTTATAGCTCAGCCCAAGAAAATTCCATGTAATGAGTCATTGAAGAACCCTCACTAAAATAAATCACAGTTGGAGTCAGACACTAACAGCTACAGGGAGAACATTTCCTAAATGAGGCGAATAAAGAAAGCCACGTAAGAATTTCTTGAAAAATATGGATTTTCCCACAGCCTACATACAAAGCCTTCTATTCTGGAAAGGTCAACGTTTCAAATGTAACTTATCAGATAAAAAGAATGTTGGAATGCTCGCCGTGTTTCATGAGAATGGTTGTGCCCTTGACATGTTTAATTGCTAACTGAGGAGAGAAACTGACAGGTAGCACGATTAGAAAATCATTAGGAAATATGATGGAATACACCAAGGAATATACGAAGGCCCAGACCTATCTAAAAATTTAAATGCACTCTCTCTCTCTATCTCTCTCTATGCCTGTCTGTCTCTCTCTCTTTCTCTTTCTCTCTCTCTCTCTCTCTCTGTGTCTCTGTTTCTCTCTCTCTGTCTCTCCCACACTCCCCCTCTCTTTCTCAAAGAGAATTTGCATTCAGTGCAGTCTTAATGGCAAACTCCCAAATATTTTAGATTAAACTACCTCCGATCCCACGTTTTCTCTGAAATGGTATTGGGAATTTCCCATTATTACACGCTGGTTCCCTAAAAGATCTTTTGCCTGAAGTATTTTACCACTGGTCTGTTGTGGCCACTGTAAGTGTAACTAACTTAGTTTGCGGCAAAGTCATCTTATAGTTTCTCATACCAGAACTGAATCTACCTCCATATTTACATATCACATATGAGGACAAATACCTTAAAAGTTGCCATGGTAAGATCATCCATACGCCCGATTTTGGGCGATTTTTACCCCCCTCCCCACCCCCACCGCCTACTTTCCAAGCTTAGCTCCAACTCCCACTCTATCCCCTAACTGTAAGAACTTACGGCCATTAGAATGGAAAATGTATATGATATGGAAAAAGTCTTGGCGTTCTAAGACTTAAAGTTTCATTGGATTTAACATGGGCTATTCTGAATGTTTCATTAGATAATTGTACTGATATTCGATTTTTATGTAATTCAAGCAACTTGTTAAAAGAAAAGTAATGAAACAAATTCATCTTATTCATTATCAATCATACACAACTGCAAAGTGCACATATGTCCTCCCTCCCCTCGCCCCCCCCCCCCAACCCCAAATCATGTACACTTTCGTACGTTGTGGGCACTCTGCTCCTCTGAGAGAACCCATTTACTTCCTGCACTCAATTACTTCAATTTGTTAACTTACATTAAAAAGTTACATTATTACTGTTAAATTCTTAGTCCTGTAGTTTTGTTTTCCTTTTTTACCAGCACCATCCTTACTAAACATTTTCAGTGATAAATCTAGAAGATTACTGTCCTTCCACGACAGAGTTGTGATACAATTTTTCAACGTTGCAGTTTTACAGACGTGCCACAGTCGAGTTTTTGTCGACCACAAAAGTGCTAAACCAACCGATACCGCCGTAGGATGGATAGATCGATACCAGTCTTCTTTGTTGATACATGCATGATTACTGGCCTACAGTTGAGCCGGTTATGTCCAGGCGAACGGAGTGACCTCTTTCTGCCCAAAGTTTCAGCTGTTGACCTGTTTTGTTCAAGCCGATAACGGTGTGTTTACAAACGAGCTGGGCCAGAGGCCTCGGTATAACCTGAATATTTAATTCAGTTCATCCTGGGCCACGCTGAAGTTAGCAGACGAAAAGTTACGCCAGTACTCGTGATTATCATTACTCGCTCAATATCAATATCATCATATCTATAATATAATAACATACCGCTGAATGAAAGACTGGCAATCGCGTGCATCTGAACGAACGATATTGTGGAAATGAACTGGAGCGCTATCAGTTCTGTGTAGCATCAGTGATTTTGTTGAACTGTGTGGATCATGGTATTATTGTTATCATCCTAATTAGGCCATTGTGTTTTGATGCTGTAGTGAAAAAGACAGTGACGCATGCGGTGGACTCTGTGATTTCATTAGTGAAAGAGATAAAATAGTTTCCCAATGCACCTGTGATATTTTGCCCTGGTCATTGAAATTCGATATCGTTCATCTATACATGATCAGGAACAGCGTGCGCGTTTGGCACACAAAGCCAGCTGTATTCTGAATTGACAATAAACTGTCAACAACGTTCCACGTTGAAAAAATCAGGTGAGTAGGCCTAGAACTCAGCCTTTCACAACTTTTATGGAGGAGATACGAGTAATAGATTAGATTTATTGCTAGAAACGGCAGATATTATGACCTGCAATAAGACTTAGCCCTGCATATTATTTTTGTTATCATGTTTTCGAAGTCTACCTGCAAAGCTCGGCTGGACACGCAGTCAAACGATTGTGTGTAAGGCAAACATTTATCACAAAGATGCAAATTCTTATGAAAATTTAGGAATTCTCCAGCTTTGTTGTTGTTGTTGTCTTTAGTTTTTCTTAGGTAAGGGAGAAATTATTTTAAAGCTTTCCAAGCATAAATATTAAGTTGGCTCAGGATAAGGTTTAATCACAGTAAACAGGTACCAAATTTTCCCAGGTGTGACGCTGACAGCAACCTTCCTAAGATAGCCAGCGTTATTTTATGTTCATCTGTCACTGTCAAGTGTCTAGTGGCGCCCACATGCGACGCCTGGGCTACCTTTTGTTTTGTTGTTGTTGTTGTTTTGAAGGGCCAAGTCGTTCAGCTAGAAATTGGAGGGCTTAGCTGAAAAATCGTCCTGAAGTCCCAGGAAGAACAAAAAAAAAACTTCATTTGTGCTATTGTGAGTGTGATACCCCGTTTGTGATATTGAGCAAATGGTGGTTTTCGTTCATGGTATGCCTGAAAACTTGAGTACTTTCAGGTTCAAAGTGTCTCACTAAGAAGACATGCAGTGCATTCGCTGATCTTTACTCGCGGCTGTACTGTTTGTTTTGGATTTGGGCGTAATGAAGAACTTACTGATCCAAATAATGAAGTGATATTTGATAAAGAATGCTTTCTGTTTATATAACGAATAATCAACGCGCCTATCGTCATTAACAAGGCTTTGAAAAAGTTAACATCATAATTTGTATGTTGTCTAGATCTATCGGGTGATCAAAAAAAAAAAAAAACTGGAAAGATGAACAGGTTTTGATTTTTTTTTTAAAATGGAGAAAAAATACTCAACTGTTGTGCGCTGGATAGCCGAATTTGCGTTAAAATCTTCATCGTTCTTGATCAGTTGGCTTGTTTTATTAATTTTTGACAGACACTCCCTTAATCTAAACTATCTTTAAAAGTAATGTCTAAATCTTGATGAAATTTTAACATAGCGTTACACATATAATGGACATAACTTTACCAACATTTCTCACGGATTCATCAAAAGGATTGCGAGATATTTGGTGTCAATGTTGGGGCAGTTTTTTTTTTTTTTTTTCAATCACCCGATTATTCTTGTGAAATGTATCAATTGGGTTTGAGTAGGGATTTTTTTTTTTACGGGGTAGGGGGAGGGGGTGGCGTTGACAGAAAATTTGGAGCCTAAGGGGGCGATTGCCTGAAAAAAGGTTGAGAACCACTGGTCTATATCTTATGACGGCCCAGTAAAGTTGTAAGTAAACAAAGATATTATCTGCAGAATGTTGCATAACCAGGTGGGTATGTCACAGCCTAGGGTTCCATGCCCTTGAGGGTAATCGATCATGTACCCCAGGTTTATCCACCTCTGTTAATAATGGCAGGTTCTGTCTTTCGTACATTGTGGATGGTTTACATATTTTCCCTTGTACATCAGAGGATATGATTATGAGGAGGGACAATATACATTTTGTACATGGGCTAGGAGCAGGCGGGGTGTATGCCACAGCATAGGGTTCTAAACCCTTGATGACCCCCACTCCAAGGTACCTTGTCTGGGGTAACTATTAACGGTGGCAGCTCCTGTCTATCGCAAATGAGATGAATGGCTTGCATGAGTATCCTAGGGGTTGTAAGTCAGGGACAATGTTGGCAAGTCGAATCAGGGCAATATGCCAGTCGAGGGCCTAGGGCTCTTTAACTAAGACCCACCGGAAAGTACCTTGCCCGAGAACAATCTCTATTAATAGAGCTAATGGCAGATCTAAGTCTATGTGGGTGGCTTGCAGATTTTGCTGGTACCCCAAGGGTCGCACGAGGACAGGGACGTTTGTAAACAGAAGAGCTACTTAGTTTATCAGTTGGTCTCAAACAGACTCTGTACCCGAAGCACCGACACAGACGGAGCACTTTACACACTGAAACTTTGAACAGTTGAGATAAGAAGAAATTTTATGACTCTTGAGTGTCATTGAAGATCACCAGGACAGTGTTCACCTGGCTAAGGGCCAGACAGTGTAATGGATCGACGAAACAGACTCGGCCTCACAGGGAACGGACTGTCGCTTTTCCGCGAGGGGGTGGAAATGCAGCCCTTCATTTAACTATAAAGCAAAATGAGATTGAGCTTGAGCTTAGGGCACCAAGGGAAGGAGGGGAGGTGCACCACAACGTAATCTGTCAGCCTTTTTATCTTTTCATCTATAATTTTGGGCTCTGGCCAGGGGAATGGCCCGGAAAAAACAACAACAACGCGAAAAAGCGTTATAGATTTTTAACATTTAAAAAAAAAAAACTTCAGTCCCTGCTAAGTCTGAATGTATTGTCCTGTAGCTAGGCTGCCGTGGGGGGGGGGGGCACACCATTGTTGGCCTTTGCATGCATCAATGGCCTTATGCTAGGTCTCGTGGGAACTGTTAGGTGCACGTTAATGTGTTTTGTGACAGTGACTCTCACTACGCTTTTGTGTTCCTGTACAATTAAGTAGTTTCTCGAATAATTTTGGAGGATACGGGCAACGAGGTGCATTACAGTCTGGGCAAAAAATCTTTTCAGGTCTTTTGTTTTGTGGTTGCTGTTGGCTTGTTGTCTGTGAGAGAAACTGTTGACGCTGTACTGATCGGGTTATGATGTCTTTTTATCCATCTCTCTATCAAGATTTCATGGGTTGATTGTGCACATTACACACGCATCGCATCACAAGCATCTTACATTAATTTGGAACGGCGCCAGGTGATCGCATAGATACCTTAGCATCTATAGTACAATAGTATCTCTATGGGTGGTCGAATGTCTACGTGGTATTTCTACTGGACACTTAGACTGCCAGTTAAACTGGTCATAAAATTAGGACCATTCCTTGGAAATCGGGTTAGCATTAGCGTGAGGGTTTATTGCAGCAGCCTACCAGGTGACAAACAGGCAAATGTAAAAAATTACACACAATTAATTCCACGTTTTGAAAATACACGCAAATGACGGAGGTAACTATGGGAACTAACGGGAAAATACAAAACAATCATAGCTCGGAAACTGTCTCCATATGATCACTCAAGAAATGCATACGAATCACTCATGAAGTGCATACGAACTCGGCCCGGAACAGTTTCGGGCACATGGCAGTACAGTGAGTTTAGACAGCCCGGAACAATTCCGGGCAAAGCAGGGAGGGGGTTATTAATTCCCCACGAGTTATCCCAACCTTTAAAAAATGTATATGTTGATAGACGGCTATCTATGTAGTTCTGTGTTTGGACATTAAACCAGGCCCTCCATCCAATGTCGGCCAAGGAATGTTCGTAGGAGGTGGCAGATTTCTAACATGAAAGGCAGCCTGTATCAAGACGGGTGTAATCTCTTACTGTAAAGGATTTAGCGTATATTTGAGGAGATAAAACTATTTGTGGAACTGGAACACAAACTGTTTGCTGTACGGCTGAGTAAATGGAGAGTGTTGGTCGTTCGATTGGGCTCGAGTGATAAACGATCGCAAGATTGATAGATACAGTGGAAATGTGGGAGTTTTGCACGTATTTTTTCACTTCTTCCCCAGTACAGGCAGAATCAAACATAAGCACCAGCACTGGATATCTTGTTTTTGCAAGCCAAAACTGGCTGAAAATTCCAACGAGCGTACGTTTGTTTAAAAAAAGAAATGGAAACTTTTTTGTCCTCTTTCGCAAAGAAAGTGCTCCGACAAAACAAAGAAAAGAAAAACGCCAGAAACTGTAGAGTGTTTATTCAAGTCATTAATGGCTTAATTGTGCTGAAACACCGTGGCATGTGGCTTACAGGTATCTAAAAATATTCATGGGGATTTATCAGAATGTTTATTGACTGTTAATTCCCTTTGAGACGCAAGTGTTTCAAATGCACCGGCACCAGCGGCCTCGCGATACTGATGGATATTAAAGACGAGTGGTCAAGGTGGAACAAGCGATAACCTCCCAGACTTTCTCAACACCATAAGCCTCCAGCGCTCACTGTTATATCAGGGTCAAAGATGTTTGTTTACACCAGGTACACAGAACAGGTGTCCAGGTGTTAATTTTATGGAGGTCACTGCATTACGAATGAGACACAGAAAATAATGGTAATAGATGGACATGAATAAGGAAGATTTAGGAAGTTACTTAAGATGGTCTTTGCTTAATCAGGTTTCGGACAACGGACGAATGTCATACAAATTTCATCAATTGGTAATAAATGCAATGTCACGATGCGTGCTGACAAGTCCACTTTTGCATTTCTCTATATCAGGGCTTGCTTAACCTATTAAACCTGTTTCTCCCAATATTCATGTATCATTGCTTGATTTCCCTTTGACAATTCAGCCAATTAATTTTTCAAAACCCAATGAAACCAATTCATAGAGTTTTGACAGAGCAAGTTCATGTATGGATTTAAACATTATTGTGTCACTTGACACAGTTTTCCAACTGACGAGTGCATCAACTGGAGGCACAGTAGACGACAGGGCGCAGGCCAGGGTAGTTCATCCAAGAAATCCGAATATATCCCCTCCCTCTCCCTGGTTAAGAGTCACTGCTCTGCTCTAAAGTCAAGATACACGCGCAGACAGTACTTACTCGTATACTATACACAGCCCTCCACCCTTCTCCCTCCTTTGTTTATGTATATTTCTGTTTTGTTAACTCTGCTGCGGTCAGTGGTCAATCACTGTGTCCTGCCAAGAGTTTCTGAAAAGTTATATCATATCGATCTTGGTATTTCTCACTTGAATGGACCTGACAACTCTAACAAACCCTACATGTCTAGGAAGCCGATTTTGTTAGTACCGAATGCACATGTGGCACAGGGTTCGAAAATACCAAATGTCGTGTCTCAGTAGTAGGGTTAAAAGCCCGCCAGAATGGTACTGTCGTTGTGAAGTTCTGGATTCTCTCCCGACTCCCACTCGCAGCCACCATTTTTCCTTTTAACGGTTCAGTGGCCGTATGCATAATCAATGCGTGAACTAAAGTAAATACGTTGACTGGTGTTAACGCGAGAAATTGTATTCATTTCTTGTGTTAACACTAGTCAACGTATTTACTTTAGTTTACGCATTGATTATGCATACGGCCACAGGTGACCTATACACAACACTGGATCTTTTGCGTCGGTCATTTCATTTAGACACCGTGGTCAGTCAGGTGCACAGCGAAGTACCAATACAATGTGCTGAAACTCATGATTAAAGTGCTGTGGTCGCGAAGTGTATTGCAGGGCTGTTGGTCGGTAGAGACTTCATGGGGTTCGTGGAAAAGGAGAGCGAGGGCAAGTGACAAATAGTACGTTTGCTTGGTAAGAGAAAACCTTTTGTAAAGTGCTTTGTTGTTGTTGTTGTTGTTTGGTAAATGGGACCCACGCATTCTTGTAAATATGAATTTTCAGAGCAGAAAGGCCGGATGTTTGTGAGTTCAGGAGATCCGTGTAGTCTGTGAAGATTCGTGCTCCGGAATCAAAACAAGCTAACATAGATTCCTGGAAGTTGACTGCAGATGGCAAATTGCTCATAACTCATCGCAGGCGTATATATATTCGTTGTTCTTGTGTTTTCTCAATTATTCTGACCGGGGTCTCAGTATTGGTAACGTGGCTAAACCAATTATTGGTAAATTAACGGAGTGTTCTTTTTCTCGAGAGTACTGTAAGTTGTAGTTAGTTTAAACTGATAACCATATTATTTTGCTGGTCCAATAATAATAATGAATTACATACAACTGTGTTGTTTCACAGTTTGTGGCACCAAAACTTCTGGCCCAGTAGGAAAATACCAGTTACACTTGTTTGCATTTTTTATTTCCTTGGATGTATAGATATATCTGTCCAACTCTACGTAACTGTATAGGCCACGTGTACATGCTGTTTACAGGCATTGTGCATTGTGGGATCTAACCGCGGGAATTGTCATTCCACGTCTTACGTGCCCAATGTTTCAGACCTGCGCTCCACATTGTGAGTTTTGATATACTCGTTTACACGTCCAGAAATCCGTTGATAAATATATGTTTGGCGAGGTAATGCAAGCCGTACTCACAGAAGGTGGAAAGATGATAATCTGTCGTGGTCGGCATTTGACATGGCACCGAGCCATTCAGAAGTAGAGATCTTTGCCAACCTCAGGAGTCAGCAGTAAGGTTCTGAATAGTTAATGTGATAATTTCTCTATAGTACTGGATCATCGCCCGGGGTAGACATAATTATTTATGAATAAGAGAAAACAAGCCCATGAAGTAGGCAGCCTTTAAAAATACTAAGGTTCGTTATGGTTTGATTACCAGTGGCATCAACGGTCAGCTGGTTTCATTTATTTCCTCAGCACTCACCCACAGAGTAGAAACATAAATAGGTGGAGGAAAGTGTTGCTTTGGCGTCCTCTTCGTTTTGGAAATACCCACTCTGTACGAGTACAATATGTACTATTAAAATTCATTCGTAAAACGCCATAGTGTAGATATCTACATAAAACTTTATCACAGTAAAGAACGAGATGTGAAATGATACACTGGACACACCGTTCCAAATACAATAATACAAATAAAAATGCACCAGACCAAATTTATTCGGAAATGTATTAACAAGGGGGGGGGGGGGGGTAAGTCTGAAGCCTGATATTGATGGGCTAAGAAATTGGGCGTAGCGTGTTACTGCACCTCCCTAAAAATATGTGGATATGGAAGGGGAAAGGACCGTTTCGTAAGTACGATCATGATTAACTACATGTTATGAAACTGGGCACACCTTTGTAATAATGCAGCTGTTCACATTTGAAGCCTAGCATTGTTCAGGGGGGGGGGGGGCGGCTTTTGTGTGTGTTGCCGTTGTGTTGTGACATAATTTGCAACACATCATGTGGAACCAATCGCTTCAAAAGCATGTTAATTCCCAAAAAACATCAGATTTTTTTATCTATCATGACAAATTATAATTGTATGAAAAGGCATGCGTTAATCACATGTGTATGACATTTACACAAACGCCCACATCATGCAATGATACAAAAACGATGTAATGAACTTAACTGAAGAAGAGTCAACAGGACATGACTTGGGTACATACAACTTGATCACATACAGGATTCAGGGCTGAAAATACTAGACAAACAGGACACATGGTTGACCGATATTTAAACAGTGAAAGATATAAATATTCTGTTCCCCAGAATTAGATGACCATTTCAAATGATTTTGAAACTTACGAAAGTGAATATAAATAGTCAAAATGAATGCAAACGTGTGACTATTTCTCAAGGAATGTCATTAGCTAAAAACCATGACACAGGATACCGAGACGGATCAACTCGCCATAGTTTCTTCATGGCGCAGAGCGCATACCAGCAATGTCAACAGTGCATCAAAGTGCGCCTCATCCCTCCATAAGACAACGAAAAAATTACTAGTATCAGAGAGTATAGATATACAGAGAGTTTTCACTATTGGTCGATTTACACTGCGAGACTCGGGGGAGGCTCAGCGAAACCACTGCTAGCATAGAGTGGAAAGTAGGTCGCTGCGGTAAACAATACCCGTCTTAGCATTTCCACGGGCGTGAGAGCTTATAAACGGCTCTAAATAGTTTCAATCAGTCCAAAAATATGAACAAACCACAGTAAACAGCTGATATGCACATTATCTTTCGTGAAGACTGTCTCTTTCAATTCTTCAATTTCTTGTTTACCGCAGCGACCTAGTTTCGCGATTTGGCGGAAGTGAACCCTCTCTATACATCTATACTCTCTGCTAGTACCCACAACGACTTAGCAACTCACATGCCGCAGTTTGCGGATGTAAAGTGAGAGAATGCATTGTTCGTCTCAGTATCCTGTGTCGCACTCAGTACATCAGAAAGTGCTCCAGATATAGAACATGGACATCAGGTGATGTGTTTCAAATTTGCAACACCGGGAACTAGGAGGTTAAATAAATAAATCGAATTTTGGAACACCTGACGAACTGAGCTTACATAGTTTAGGGCCTCACCATGTCTAAATCCGGCACTGAACGTGGAGAGTTTCTTGAGGGAAGTGGTCAATAACATAAGCGAACTCGTTTCGTTCTGGTATGGAAAACCGAGTCACTATTTTCATTCTAGTCTGAAAGTTTTCAGATGATCTGTTCCCACCACAGACCCTGCCACTACTCTCGCTGTATGTCTGCCCAGATACGGAGAGAACTCTCCGCACAAATAAAACATCACAGACATTTTATAAAATCTCGAAAATACGGGATTGGAAGCCATGTTTTCTTAAAGCGAATCATCTCCAAGCATGCCCATTGGCAGATCGCCAAGAGAGGCCAGTGGCTGCATGCAGTAGTTCAATGGAGTTGCCTGTTTGCAATAATGGGTTGTTTTCGATCTTTATCTTTGCAGATAATCCATCTCAAACACCAGGAGAATGGCGTCAACCAGGCATGCCTTATTGAGCACGCTCACCAGCGTCTTAGATGACGTCACTACCGGTTCCCCGACCGCACTGGGCCGTCATATGACCGATGACCTCACAAGAAGAAACGCATCCGAATTTACGGGCGTTGGAGGTCCTGACCATCCGAACTCATATGTAAGTATTGGGTAATAGAATGTGAACACTGAGAAAACTTACTGCAGCTGCAGCGTTCTAATAAAATTAATTATGTTCAGTTTCGTAGCTCGCAATAAATGAGTTGCGATCGATGCTGTTAATTTTATGACATCAGTGAATGTGACACGCCATGCATATTGCTTTGTTTCATTTATGTCACCCAAATTTGTGATGTTGATTTGGTCGTTTATTATACTCCTCGCCTCCACGCAGCGGTTGAACACTCGCACTTGCTCATTTTGTTGTTGCTGTTGTTGTTGAGTTTCGAGCATGCGCACCTGTAAAGATTAGCTGCTGCTGTAATCCAAAGACAAGAGCTGTAACTCTTGGGAAAAAGATATATATGTGTCCGTGGAACTTTCGGAACGAAAGGCGAAATAAATGAAAAATTTCGTACGGGCACAAGTTCTGTGTGACGTAGAGTGAAACAAAGCAATTGATGTATGTAAATTTCAGTACTGATTAGCACATGCCGATGGCAGTGGCTTAGTAAATTAGGTATGAACTGTTTAGCATGGAATTACTCTGATAAGAGTTGATGTAGCAAAGTAATGACATGCGGACTGTTGCTCTTTTGTAAGCATAAAACAAGGCTTTACATCCAGTTATGAAAAGCTGCCATAATGTTAGGTTCAGATAAAGTCCATCATTTAATGAAGATCGTTGTCATTAATTATTGCTAGATCTGTTGTTGCTGCTGTTGTTGTTGTTGACATTGTAGATGATGATGTTGACTGTGTTCTTGATAGTGGTTAAAGGGTTCTTTGCTCTCATTATATTAACTGGTGTTGGTGGTTGGAAAGCAAGTATACTTCTTTTATTTGATAATTGCGGTTATAGAGTACTCTGTTCTCTTTGTTGATTTAGAAAGGTGAAAAAAACTGCTTCGTGAAAATTAATCATCTGTATCAAAAATTAGATCTAGGTCAAATCTATCAGTACAAATTAAACCAACCATACCTACATGACTGGAGTCGGACTTTTGTTTTGGTTACTGTATAAGATTACCATTTCTGACCCTTTCAGAACATGTCGACATCACTGATGACAGACAGTGATAAGTCAGAAGGTAAGTACAATAATACATCGTGTCTCGCTATCTGTCTGTCCCAATCACGAGTTATAATGTGATGGCGCAGTTGAGTACTATAAGGACAGTCGCGTTGATAACACGCAACATTAGGCTAGCGGCGCACTGAGGCAAGACCATTTGCCTTAGAAGGGTGAGAAAAAAATCGAAAAACAATCATTTTGCTTATAAACCAATCGAATTTAATGGCTTTATGATTTACTCGAAAAGCTGATGTCACTATTGCAAACGTTTATCAAATTTGATTGGTTTATTATTTATACTGAAATGATGTTTTTTGCTGTTTTCTCAAAAGCAGTCAGATGGCACTTAGATCCTTTCTAATCCTAATTCCTTTCAACTGAAATTTGAAACCGTCGTTACGTCACGCAAACCGCATGTCGCCTGTCATTTTCTTATTGGAGCTTTGCATGCATGCATGCATTATGTGCGTGCGTCCTTTACTAATTGAAGTGTAGGCCTACCCGTGGCGAGAAGTTAAGTGTTAGGTTGGGCAATACCAGACATTGTACAGAGAGTCTCTGAAACCAGAGGTGTCCAACTTGGGGGTAAATTTGGCTTACCCAAAAGTAAATTTTGCTGATTCTGGATTTGTACATTTTTTTTAAAAATCTAAAGTTGCGGTGAAAATTTGAAGTAAGCCAACCCGTATTTAAAAAATACCTAAAGGGCAAGGTAGTATTCGCTGTTAATGTCTGCTCAGTATTTATTTCACAAATAAGTGATATCATATTGTTATGCTCAGTTGTTATTGCTATGTTAACTGAACTTAAAATAACAATATTAAACACCGTATTTTGAAATGTCTCCTTTGTGACTTACTTTATTGTCAAGTGTCTGAACATAACAGGGTGTGAGTTAATTTATTTTCGAAAGTCTCCAGGGGTTAACGTGATGAAAGATATAAGGAACCTTTGTTCTAAGCCAAAGTGCAAATGAACGGGTGTTAAATCCAGATTGTATCTGCTGTTCTTGCTCTCCAAATTTTGCCTGGGGAAAAGAGAAAAGGGGGAGGACCGGCGGAGAGGGTGCGACAAGGACCCGACCGACTTTTCTACGATCTGAAATGGCTGGATTGTTCGTTTGGGAAAAGGCGGGCGAGGGCAGGAGAGAAGAGGGATAATTATAAGAAAGGGGTTATTAACCTCAGCGGCAGCTCGGGAATCATTAATAATTAAAATAATAATAATATGTAAAAAAAAAAAAAAAAGGTTGTATGTTACAAAACCCCGCCGGAAGAAACAATAGAGAAACGTTTCAACAAATCCGAAATGAAAAGGACAAAAACCACGATACAAGCTTTCGGTCTACACTAGTCTACAGGGATCTTCGGCGGGCGAAAAAAAAAGTACAGTTGAAATAGAATTTTAAAAAGCAATAATAATGACATTCTTAAAAAAGCTTTTCAAAATAAACCACTTAGATAAATATTTTGTCGCGAATCATTAGCATGATTGAAGGAAAGAGATGGGGAAAGAAGCGATATCAACGGCGAATTCGGAGAATTGCCTGAAAATCAACAGTTATAACCAGGAGATCGATTCATGCATTAGTTTAGTCATTTTAGTCGTCTAAATGTCCATTTGTCTTCTAATTAAGAAGCCATGGAATGAATTTCTTGTCATCTCCACTTGTTTTCCCCACACCCGTTTCTTGATATGACTTAATTACCCCTCCCCCATGCCTTATTGCATATTTTTAAAATTAAATACTAATTTCCATTGGCACGTCATGCTGCCACGTTGTACCCAAGTTTCCCTTTCATTGAGTAATCTTCTTAGAATTCCAGGAAATGGCCCTTTACGGACATGATCGATTCGCGTCTTTTTCGTAGCAAATAATCGATACGCTGATGTACCCCAGAAATCGTGTAACGTGCAATTTTGGGGGACGGAGGGGGGAAAGAGAGGAGGGGGGACGGTGCAGGATTGTGTGGCGGTTGGAACCAGCCGCAGGTGCTCAGAGAAAGCTGCCAGAAATATTAATCACCAAGAAAAACAGGCAAATGTCGGTCGGGAGTTGTAAACAACGCCATGCGGAACTTATCAAATTCTTGTCTGTAGCGTATTTTCACTGTTTCTCGGAAACTTGGATGGATCCTGTCTCGTACTCTTGCGTCACAAGGCATTCGTCTCTCCGTTTTTTGTTGTCTTGTTGTTATTGTTTTTGTTGTTGTTGTTGTTGTTGTTATAGTTGTTTCTGACTACAAATCGTCACCCCAGTTTGCAAGTTTAGTTTTCATAACATTTCGCAAAATGCCATCAGTGGACTTCAGAATTAAATCTAGTATATCTCGAGTTAATTTCAAGTCTATACGTGGTCCATGCACAAATGATAATACTCGTCATTTCATTTTTTATTTATTCCTGGTCAGTGAAGCTCAATCTTGGAATCAAAATTCTGAAAAGTCGAGACAAGGGAGATAGAATACTTGCATGTTGGAATGGCGAAATGTCCTGTAGAGAAAGCCTTTGTTTTAACTCAATACATGTACTCTTAGCTTTGGTATGAAACGAGAAATCGCAAATACCTTTCTGGTGATGTCAGCGGCATTGAGAAACAAGTTGAATCCCCAGCGTATTATCATCTCACGGTACTTCCACCCCATTCTTGGAAAGGTCAAGTTGTCGTCAGCGACATGTGCCGAAGCAGCCTGTTTATACCCTTAATGCCCTTAACAATTTATATTTATTGCAAAGCTTCATTTTGGTAGATCTAGCTGATAACGATGAGTATTACTCCCCTCCCCACCAACCCGCCAATAAAAGAGCCAGACCCTCTCCCCCCCCCCCCCAACCACCACTCATGTCTAAATCCGTCTGTCTTTGTAAGAGGGAAAGTAGGTGATACATTCAGCGGGGTTGCTATGTAGGTCGTTATCCCAAGGCCGAAGGGGCGCAAACCTACATATTTTTTACTCTCCTGTTCAACAGCAAATAATCTTATTAGTTTAATGAAGCTGGGCCATAAAAGCGTTTAGCGAAAGGTTTCGGAAATTACTGATAAAAAATTAAAAAAAAAGAAAGTTGGTAGATAGACGTAGGTGCGCTATGAGAAGACAGAGATCCGTTAGATTTTGATACTTTCACAGTTCCCCCAATTTGAATCGTCACCAAGGCCCGCCATTTTAAAGAAGAATTGAAAACTAAAAGCGTTCAACGCGTGAACTTAAGTACCGGTACGTGAAGTTTTTGTTCGCTGAGTATTCACCGATCGTTTTCCCGTCCGAGGGGGGGGGGGGGAGCATGGAGGGAAAAGGGGGGGGGGGGTAAATCAGGTTTATCAGGGATGAGGCAGAGTATCTCATCAGGTAAATTGTTTATTTTTTACATTTCTTTTTGGAAGCGCAACATGTTGTACGGATATGGACAGTGCATATTCTGTGCAACGCACACAATTCGACGACGTAGAACACACACCGGAATACTATTTTACTGACCTTGTTAATTTGCATATTTTTGAAAAACATGAATCGGCTTAGTAGCAAAACAATCCGACTTCTGCTCGGAGATTGCGTGATCTGCGCTAATAATATACTTGAGTGTATGCCGATCACCAATGGCTACCCCAACCCCTTTTCGCCTGATAAGTCAATCTGACTACCGCCCATTGATACAAACTGACTAGACCCTCAAGCCCCCAGGCCCATCTGGCTATTCCATGTGTTGTCACTTTAAATTCGTGAACACCATACCAAGTTTTGTTTCAGCAAACCTTCACCAGTCGCGCTTTTGGTAAACATGTTATACGGATATGCACTGTCCATATCCATACAACATGTTGTACGGATATATACACTTCCTTTCTTTTTCCTTCCGCAGAATGGATGATTTTCTTTATGTTAAGTTAATGCCATCATGGCACGTTTCCCAAAAACATCCTGTGCTCCCCCAAACACTGTGAACTCTCGCTATGCCATTACTTTGCATTTTACTTCTATGTCTGAGCAGTGGCGGATCTACTCTGAAGCTAATGAAATGGCCCCTAATCCCGGAGGCGTGATATTTTTCCGTACGAGCTTTAGCAAATTCAGGAGCGGGGCAGCAACACACGCCCAAACACAGGTCATCGGCTAAGGGATTTCTCGTCCTATCGAACACTGCCGTGGGTGCTGCAATCTCTGGACTGTGCCTGATATGACTCTGAACGTCACCGAAAATCCCTGGGATGTCTTGGAGCTGTCCTGTGTTTGGGGGTCTGTTGCTGCCCATCTCCTGAATTTGCTAAAGCCCGTACGGAAAAAAAATCACGCATCCCAGAGGGGTCATGAAGAATTATTTTTTTTTAATGAGTGAATTTCAAATGTTGCCCTATTGGTGGTGGTTGCGAATAAGCAGGGCCCCAAAAAATGTAGATCCGCCACTGTGTCTGAGCCTGTAGTTACTACAGAGAAACTTATCTGAAAACATTGTCCAGGCAGTTGTGTGTATCAGATTATTTTCATTTGTATCGTTTCTGTCCCCAGACATCCCAGCATGGTTATCTGTCCGGCTTGTCATCGTAGTGTGTGTTGTCGTGGGTCTGGTGTGTTTGACCTTGGCCAGCTACTCCCTACACAAGCGCTGCTGCTCGGACCAAACCAAGTACCGATACCGAAAGACTTTACTAATCTGACTTTCTTCTTAAGTCACAGTATTTGTACACTATGTATATTATACAGTCTGAGCGGAGCAAAGGCCAGTATCAGGAGACTTCACCACTTTGATCTGGATCTTTGTTAAAACACAGTATCTGTACATAATTCGCATACAGACTAGGCCAAGCAAGAACCAGCATCAGAATTTACCATGCTGATGAGGATCTCTATCAAAATACATCATTTTGTACATTTTGTATATCATGCAGAATCCTGAAGCAAATGGCAAGTTATGCAAGCCTGTCCACAACCACCGCTAGCTGAGGACCACAGGAGTGACCAACAATTATGTATGATGGCTGATGATGTGTTGTGGGGAGGGGGATCAGGGGGAAGGAGTGTTTGTCAGACAAACAAGACCACAGTGAGGAAAGAGTTACATCACTGTCAATGGTAATACACTGGCAGACAACTTGAGAGGTAGTCAGATATCGGGAGCTCCAGACAACTAAAACCCAACTAGTGGTCTTAATTCCAACGTTTCCTCATAGGAATGACATTGTTCCTACATAGGTCTGCTGGTTATAACATCGGGTGGAGGTCGGTTTGATGTGGGAAATCTGCCCACCTTAAAATGCTGAAGAAACCATGTACAAATTTGAATAGGCTTGGTGTAGAGATGCTTGCTAGGGAGACCTTCCCAGCCAATACCCCTGCATCAATCCGAAGTAGATTTGTATAGGATTTCCATAAGGTTGATAGGATTACCATAGGTGTGGGTTCTCTACGTCAAACCAACTTTGGCATGATTTCGTAATCAGGAGATCTACGTAAGAACAATGTCATTACTACGTGCAAATCTCAATCCCACATGTGAGATTTCCATAGGGTTAATGGCTGGGTTCATACCAAGAAATTGTAGATAATGAAAGTTTAGCCTGTGGTTTGTTTTGAATAGCCAATGTCATTTCCAATCATTGTAAATGTGTAGCGTTTTAAACACTACAACAAGGTAGACTTCTTGTGTGTTCAGACCAGGGCTGTTGTTGTTTGTGTTGCCTAGTATTTTATATTACAAGCTATTGCTGAACAATGAACATAACTCAATGTTTTCTCTGTTTGGCTTTGTAATTTGTCTATGCCCCAATAACAACATTCTTAGACCAGCGGTTCCCAGGCCACACTCCTCTCTTTGCCATCCCAGGTTTCCTCATTTCTTCCCTAATTTTAAATTATTATTTAATGATTTTTTTCTTCACAATTATACTTCTACAGGGATAATTATTGAAATAATTTATGAAACTAAAATAATTTCTTTATCAATTGCAATCAGACGAAAAATGAAATCCTTGTTTCAGTGGATCATAAAACTTCTATAAATACACAGTGTCAGAGTACTTTCTTTCCGAATTTGGAGTTCCTCCTCTGACTTGAAATTCCTCCCCAGGTCCTCTCCTGGCTAATATTCCTCTCTTTATATTTGGAACTCACCCCCCCCCCCCTCGGGAGCCCAGTGCCCCCACCCCCCTGTTTGAGAATTTCTGGTTTGGACTTTAAAGTTTGGATCGCTTAAGGTTCTTAAGAACTTCCCACTTAGGGACCTGTACATGTACTTGTAAGCCCTGCAGTGGGATGAGAGGCCAGGTGTTTGGCTCGAGACAGTGATATTGCTCAGTGGAACAGGTGGAAAGCAGTTGCTTTTGGAAAAACATTTTACCACAAATTATATTTCACTATGTGCAATGTTTTAAATTTAAGTTGTCTGGGTTGAGGGTTGGTGGTGGAAGGGGCAAGTGATGACCAAGACAGATTTTTGAATCCCATGGGTTTCATGTGATAAAACTGTTTGGAGTCATAGTTTGGAGCAAATGAAGAAGGGGGTAGGGAGGGTAGGAGAAATACTTGGATTAGATTAGAAAGAAGGGATAGGCTGCTCAAGAAACGAAAAGAAAAAAAAAAGACCCAACCAAAACTGGGTGCAAAGCTTAGCTCAGATCAGTTCTCGAAAAAGCAGTCAGGAAACTCATCAACTGATCATAAATGTTTATCAGTTATCTAAACTTTAGCTCCTGGCCGCATTCTCCAGGATGTCATGTGTGGACCTGAAGGGAGAAATACTAAAGGCTAAAAATACTCTGTACCTCTGACATAATACAGTATTTACAAAGTACTAAGTCTTGCAGAGACCTACAGGATCAGATGAACAGAAGAATTAGAGAAGATGATAATTTGACCTCTTCCTATATCGAAGCTACTTTTAACTGGAAACATCTTTTAAACTGAAATTGTACTTCAAATCTGTTTTGTGTAATTATTGTGTTTTTAGCGAGTTGTCTCTTTGCCATGATTACATGTTTTTACTTTCAAATTGTAAAGCGCCCAAAGCTTATGTTAACATGGAAGTGTGCACTGTATAAGACATTAAGAGCGCATCATTATTATTACAAAAGTAGAAAACAGAAAATAGAGTTAAAGGGAAGACCATGACATGGCAGAGGAAAGAAAGATTTTTGTTCTAACTTTTACCTTATAAATGTGTTTTTCTCTACACTTCCCACATTTTTTTTTTTTTACTATTGCTCTTGTGTTTGGTGCCACAGAAATCTTGTACATGTACCTAACCCAACTCTGAACCTATCGCCTACATGTATCATTGTCCATATTATTTTCTGATATGTTAGAACATGTAACGATCCATTTTTATACACCAGTAAATGGTGAACTCCCAAGATTATTTTGTGTTGTATATTTCTTGTACAATTTTTTTTACATTTGTTACCTAAAATGCAAGTGATTGATAGCATTTAACCATTGGTTGAAAGAACAACGATGTCATTGTTTCCACCGTTGTAGTGATTGAATGTTGATTGATACGATATCTGCCTCGATACTTGACTAAGCGTACACAACGCAACCCACCTAAAACTGAGATAACAGAATCGCGCGCCACAACAGGCTCCTGGCTCTTGACTTCTGTGTATAAATATTATCCTGTGAATTTGCACTACCCCAGCAAGCTTTTCTGTAGGGCAGTGTTTCTCAAAAACCTGGAATTCGCTGCCCCAAAGCCCAAGAGATCAAAACACTGAAATGTTCAAGAAATGCGTTTTTAATTGATAGAATGTAAGTACAGCTACTTCTGGCTGCTGTCCCACTGTTAATATTTCTTTGCAGTGGTGAATTGAATGTCAATTGAAGAATGTCGGCAAAGCTCTTAGAGCTTGCAGCTGCTGGATTATTTATTATTACACGCATAATGGTCAAAATTACGTTTTGCGAATATGGGTGCGCTTTAGACGGATATCAAGGATTTCTGTACTTTGTAACTAGTGCAAGAATGATCATTGATACCATCAGATCCACGCTAGTGTCGGCCGTCCCGTAAAAAAAGTGTTACGGTCGTGGGATGGGTTCCATTTGAGTTACACAAAAGAGATACATTGTATTACAATGCAAAGCTGTGAAAAGAGAAACACACACGCAGAGCTCAGCTGGCCCAATGACGTCGTGTTCGTGGGTTTAAACGCCGGCTGTAGCAGTTAAATACGCTTTTTTCATGGTTTGACTAGGGCAAGTTGGCATTGTTTGAAATAGTCGACCTGCACAAGATAAATCTTTGCAAATTTGCCATGTACCAGGCCCAACCGTGTATCCAGCTCTAGGCTACACTAAAACGGCATTTGGATTAAATGCAATGACTAATAGAATTTAATGTTACACTACAGTTTCACGTAGAAATACACAGGTGTGATAACGCTGATTTTCGACGTTCAATTTCCTATCATGCTTTTTGATTCTACTCGACGAAAAGGCGTCAGTTTTTGTTTTTTTCCGGTTCAACAAATCTTAAACAAATAATATTAAAGACTGATTTCTGATCAAAATGAATGTGGTCACGTAACACGCTTCCTCAAAACTTGATGCAATACACAGAATATTCATAATTTTTGATGGCGTGGTGGCGAAGTTTTAGCTCTAGCTCAATTATAGTAAGAGACGTCGGCCGGACAGAGGATTGTGTTGAGCGGCACTGTTATCTCGAGGTCAGGTCACAATTGTGTCATTAGAGGCAATAATAATTGTGTGTGATGGAGTGGGTGAATGATTGAGTGTGTCACCGTGCATAACCAGCTGAATGTTTGCAAGAGCTGTGAATAGCTATAGATCCCCCCCCCCCCCACACACCTTTTCATCCCATTTTTACTCCCCGGAGCCATCCGTAAAATGGCAGTAGTAAATTTGGGGTGACTCCGTGCATTTTGCTAAATGACTCGGCTAGTCCATTATCTTTTTCATATGACTTTCATTTACTGATATGTATGTGTATATTTTATGGCAATATTTTGTGACAGTCGATAATTAAAAAAAAAAAGGCACACATAATAAAACCTGTTATTACTAACAGCAATATAGTATCTCTTTGTGGTTGTGATGCATGTCGGTGTGGTATCCTCACTATTCCAGTCATATTGCCTACTCTCACTTTGTTCTAGCCCTTTCGGCTTTTCCATTCATTCACACTGTTTGATCTGTCTGTCAATGCCTCGCTCCATCAAAGCCCAGTGGCCTTACGGAAGGTTGTTTATCATACTTTTGATGTCCATAGTTCACCTCGCATGAGCTGGATAGAATAATATCGTAGTGGATCCAGGCCCGCGCAAAGCCAGTGATACTGGTAGGTTCAGGCCAGATGGGAAATGTAAGCCAAAAAATTTCAAACTGTTCGTTACGTACGTTCGTGTTTGCGTAGCTTATGCTATATACACTGACTTTTACTTATGTTTATCTCTGTATTTATTTATATTTTATCTGTATTAATCCGTTATGAGTCTTCCTTAAACCATTAATACATGTATGTATTTTGTGTTAAAGCGAGCCTCCCCCCCACCCCCACCCCACCCCCTTTTCTGGCCGGAGTAGATTTCAACCATGTACTTGCTGTCGTGTCTTACTTTCATGTTCCGTAAAGAGTGTCGTAATGGCGGGCATCTCCATAATTATCATTCACCAAGATTTCAAAAAAATGCAACCGGACAGTAACACAACAATATCACGTATGTGCGCCGAGGCTTACTTGGGTTTGTTGACTGGGTTTGACTGACCCGGGTGTCAGTTCTCTTCAGGTCGAGCTTTACCAGTACTTCATTATAAAGGGTGAAACAGACCAAGGCTTGTGTAGGCGCCAGGCTGGTGGCTCGCTGCTCATAGATTTTGCTTCACCCTAACACAATAAGGGGTAAAACAGACCAAGGCCTGAGTAGGCGCCAGGCTGGTGGTTCGCTGCTCATAAATTTTGCTGCACCCTAACACAATAAGGGGTAAAACAGACCAGGGCTTGTGTAGGCGCCAGACTGGTGGCTCGCCGCTCATAAATT